>CM070680.1:15343495-15895603 GCA_036346265.1 Melocanna baccifera | reverse complement strand
TGTAACATCCCAATTTTTGCTTTTATTTTGAAGAAATAGTTTTAAATTAATAATTTCCAATTATCTGAATTTTCTCAATTTAAAGTTTCATGAAAAGAAAATTTAATATCAAAATAAGTTGGAAATATTTTTTATATGTTTAAAACATTATCAGTGAATTATGTGAATTTTTCTGGAATTTTTGGAATTTATTTGGTATTTTTCTGAGTATTTTAAAGTCTCCTACTGATTTCTGGAATATATAAAAGATTTAAATATCAAAATCTCCTGGCCGACACTTGTCAAGCATCCGAGCCCTTCCTCCCGCCCGAAGCTATCCCTCGCCGCCTACGCTCATCCCGCCTCCCCTCTCTCTCGCGGCGCCAAGTGTCGCGCATCCGACAGCAGCCCGGCCATCCCAGCGACTAATACTCAAAAGGGTTAATCGCCCTTATTGGGTAGGTTGATCCTCCCCGCCCGACTGGTTACCGCCGCCCGCTCTCTTCCCTCCCCCGCTCCCTCGGCGCGCGTTCGAGCCCCGCTCCGCGCGCGAGGTTGAGTTTTTTTAGATTTGCGCGACAAGCGGCCCCACTCGCCATAGACCGGTCTCGCGTGGACTCACCGCCTGGTCCCACTGCCGAGCCGCTGCCCCGACGCTGTCGCCATCTTGACCGCTCATGATTGCCGATAGATCGCAGCCGCCGCTGCCACTTAGTACACCCCATCGGCCGATGAATCTGATTGCCTGATTGAATCTCAACCGCATCTTTTCACTTACCCTTCACTCATCATCCTACGGCCTTGATTACTTTCTATGCCGCACGCCGCGCATCCGAGCCATCGCCGCTTTCTTCTTTTTCTCTCTCACCGACATGCGGCCCATCGCCGCCGCCTTCCCCGCCACCTTCTTCCTCCCCTCGCCTCGCCGCCGCCATTAAACAAAAACCAAGCTTTAAAAGCTTCAGCTTGATCAATTATTTCCGCACTAATGCACATTCAAATAGCCGCCTTCCCGCAACCGCTTCTCGCATTATTTCATATAATTATGCACCGCGCGCCGCCGCTTCATTCTCCGGCAGCCTAAGTCCGCGAGCCATACGCCGCCGCTACGCCCATCCTCTATAAACCCGCCGCCCGAGCCGTGTCTACCCCCTTTCGCTTTCCACCTCCAATTGCCCATCGCCGAGCCGAGACCTCTTGCGCTTGATTTCTCCGTCGGCCACTTTCCACTCCGCGAGCAATCGCCGCCTCAAGCCTTTCCGAGATTCACCGAGCATCTCGACGTTGTTGGTGCCAAAGCGATCTCAGCGACCACTTTGCCGAAGTTATTGCACACCGAACCCTCCGCCGCCGTGAAGCCTCTCCGACCGCGCGCTTTTTGCCGCCTCGCCGATCCGACCATCCTCGTGAATCGCGCAAGGTACCAAAGCATTCTCGCCACTCCTCTCTTTTGCGACGCCGGTTGGCGCGCCGATCACGGAGCCGCGACTTCGGTCCTCGCCCTTTCTCCGGCGATCGTACACAGATGCGCATCGCGCTGGCAGGTGGCAGCCGCGTGGCGCCAGTGGCCGCCACGCCGGCACCACGACTCGCCACGCAGCGCCCCATTGCCACCTCGCTCATGCTCAGACACACGTGGCGCACACGCGGCGCCCACGTATGCCACGTTGCTTCGCCGCCTCGCCCGCAGATAACCTCAAGAGGGTTACCTACCCATTAGGGGTAGGCGTGCCTCCTCGCTCACTTGGCTAGCGCCGCCTCTTTCCTCCCACTCCTCGGCTGCTCGAGCTCGGCCGCGCCGAGGTTGAGTTTTCTCCGCTTTACTCCACCGACGTGTAGGCCCCACCCGTCGACCACCCTCTCGCTAGCCACCGACAAGTGGGTCCCGAGTTCAGTGGGTCCCACATGTCGAGACTTATTTTAATGAAATTGCTGACCAGTGGACCCCACATGTCGAGATTTCCGAATTTCTGGATTTATTCAAATCTGAGATTTTCAAATAGCCATATCTTTTCATTTTAGCTCCAAATTGGTCCATTCAAATTTCTAAATTCATCTAAAATTTCAATCTTTCATTTGGTATATTTATTTTCAATTTTTGAATTTTTATTTTATTTTATTTATTTGGAATTCTCGATTTACGGTAGAGACCGATTTGTCCGAGCAACCTCAAGAGCAAGTTGTGGAAGATTTCAACTGCACACGTGAAGGCAAGTCTCCTTTGAACATTTTGCTCCTATGTTTTGCAAGTTTCCTTTGATCAACTTGCTCAAATGATTTAGAAAATGTTTAGGTAGTTATTTTAAATTAATGCATGCTTATGTTATATCAAGTGATAATTTGATTTAGAAAATTTAGTTAAAGACCCAATTTGTTATACCTTCCATTGAGAATTGTTTACCTTGTACCATTGTCAACTTAGGATATCCCTTTGACTCAATAATGAGTTAGTGTTACAATTGTTGAATGTTTAAATACTAGCAAATGCTTAGCGTAGCAAATAAATATAATAATGTTCAAATGAGTAGCATGTTTATCAAATGTTTTGATGAATGATTTGTTTGAACATTGGTAATGGATGTTACCATTGTTAAATATTTTGTTTGAACATTGGTAATGGATGTTACCATTGTTAAATATTTTGTTTGAAAAGTGGTAATGTATGTTACCACTGTTAATTTGAAAATAAAAATGAAATTCAAAGGGAAAAGTTGACAAGGGTGGATGGAAGGTTTGGCTGGTGCAGTTAGCACGAGAATTGTTGGGTTTGTGAATGAGCCACCCTGGTCGATTAAGGACCGACGCTTGTGTTTGTCCAAACTGAGCAAAACAAGACAACCACAAGTCTATATGGGTACGACCTAGCTAACTACCCTATAATAGTGTAGTTTAGATATCACCAGTGGTGTATTGAGTGCCGTGGTGTATCGTTACTCATAGTGAGGGACAGGTTCATCAGACTCATATGGCGCAAGAGGGGCTCCAACTCGTGGATTCGAGTTGTGGTGAAACCTTAGCGGGTGGTATTTAAACTATACCGAGTAGGCGAAAGGCTTTGTGATAATTTATCCGGGTCTCATGCCAAAGGAAGCGTGTTGACTATTAAGATAATTTATCTCTTGTGGGTAAAGTGTACAACCTCTCGCAGAGTAAAACTATTCGAATAGCCGTGCCCACGGTCAAGGGCGAGCAAAGAATGCATTCACATGGTAGAAGTTTTGGTTTTGATTTCAAAACAAAATGAATTGGAGAAAACTCGGGAGTAGTATAACTCTCGTGATGTTCAGATCGTGGGTGTAACCCGAGGTTTTGAAAATTGGTCGTGATAGCTCGAGATATTAGTGTTGGTAGTTTAACCTTCACTAAAGTACTTATCCAATTTCGATTATTAAAAACAAGTTGTTTTAAAAATGGCTTTTAAAGTAATTATGTAGATTTGAAATAAAATGCTGATTTTTGCAAATAAACCATATAGCCTTCCTTTGTGAAACCTTACATCTATGCATTTTTCCCAAGACTTATGGAGTACATTTTTGTACTCACCGTTGCTCTATAAATATAAAAAGAGAATGGAGAAGATCTGCCGAGAGTATGACTTCGCGCCAATGTGGATGCGGTGGATTATTCCTGATGCCTAGGATTCGCTTTCCCCACCAATTGCCCGTGGCGCATTGATGGGTCGATCAAGTTATCTTTGCTTCCGCTGTGTTTATTTTTGCTTGAGGTTCTGTGAACCTTAGTAAGGCTATGGCCTTTGTAAAACTTCAGTTACTATTGTAATAAAGCGTTGTTGGCAATGTATCATCTTTTCTGTTTGAACTGTGTGTACTAGCATTGATCTCTGGGACTAGTACAAGAATACATGGGGTCTAGGAGTTTCTACTCCGGTCTCACGTATGGTATCGAGCCATCTTGACTGTAGGACGAGCCCTAGGTTTTGGGAAGCTTTAAGGATTTATATTTAATAAAAATTTATGTACAAAAATATAAGTTTCTTTTGCTTCTACTCTTTTCTTACTTAGTATCTTGTTCTTGTCCTACTCTCATTATTTAAAAATCTTTACTGATCTCTCCTTATTTTCAAACTTATAGATGGCAGGTTCTTCGTCGTCTTCAGCCCCATGGGATCACCATTCTCATGGCGAGAGTGAGGGAGCTTTTGCGACTCTTCTACGACAGTTAATGCAGCATCTGAAATATAATCAACAGCCCATTTTCAGAGGGCGGAACACTAGAGTGATGACTATGGATTCATGGACCATGGAAGTATTCATCTATGCTCCAGATGGGCAGCTTGACCCCGTCTACTGCAGTATTGAGCACCCTCGGACCCACTGTACGGACGCTATCCAAGATGCAGCCAAGATGGCGATAGCAGAGTTGTGCAGGAGGCACAAGGGGGAGTTACGACAGTCGCCCTTCTGCTTCTTTCCGACTACCAGAGCGGGACAGACCCACCCCGAGGCTTTCCAGATCGTGGTGGACGACCCACGCCTGTCTCATCAGGTGCAGTTCACCCAAGCATCGACCGCGACTTACGCCGAGCTCGCAGAGATAGGACTTCTCCGAATGCTTCTGACGTCGAGCTACGACCACTCCGACACTCTCCGAGCACAGCTGCTGCAGAGTCAGACCGCCCACGCCGACGCTGTACAGGCGAGGACAGCTGCTGAGGCAGAGGTGGAGCGTCTTCGAGCTGCCACCACTACACCGACTCCACCAGCCTCCCGTTGCGCCGGCCGACTCTCAGGACCTCGCACTAGGCTCACGGCAAGGAAGAGTGTGCGACGCCCCAGACCGCTACCCGACCTAGACATTGACGGATCCAGCCGAGGACGCCAGCGCCTGCTCCAGATCACCTACTTTCAGCCAAAGCCGATCACGGTCGCGATTCGCGAACAACCGCCGTGGTTGTGACAGAGTCACTCGTTTGACTCAGAGGAGGATCCCGAGGAGGAGCCAGAGGAGCGTATCATCATTGAGGACAATTAGATGTTAGATAGACTACCCTTTTTCAGTCGTTTATCGATACTAGAACGCTTTTATAATGATATGATGTAATAAAATGGATTGTACCGAGTCTTGTGCATTTGTGGTACAGCCATTTCAAAAGTTAATTTGAATTTCAAAAGTTGAGTTTTCTCAATCTGTTGTGTTAATCTTGTGTGTGGTTTTGGGATGATAAATTGCCCCGCCTCTCATCTATGCTTTTCTCTCTTTTCAGATTTTTTTGATGGAGCTTCAGATGGTGAACACGAGAAGCAACATCAACAACAACCCAAGCCCAACAACAATGAGGCCCCAATTCCACCTCCGCCACCCAAGCTCCCAACATGGAACAAATGATGGCCATGCAACTACAACTTCTTCAAAGCTTTGGCCCAAAATCAAGTCAATCAAGCTCAGCAAGTACCTATTCACCCACCGCAGTCTAAGCTCGGGAATTTATGAGGACCCGACTCCGACCTTCGCAGATCTGCCGATCCGCTGGAAGCGGATGATTGATTAAGGAAGTGGAAAGGAAGCTGAATCTAGCTCAATGTGCTGAACATGAGAAGGTTATATATGCTGCTCATCAACTCCAAGGAGTTCTTTGCCAATTGGTGGGACAATTATCACACAGCACACCGTGATGCCCAGAACATTGGTTGGGCGAATTTTTGGAAGCCTTCCGTAATGCCCATATTCCTATGAGTATTATGGAAATGAAGAGGAAGGAGTTCCATCATCTACAGCAGGAAACCCGAGCGCTTCGCTTATTTAAGCAAATTCATTCAGCTATCTAGATATGCCCCGAGAAGATGTGGCGATCGATGCCGCAAAGATTTGGAGGTTCATGGGAGGGATAGACCCCAACCTCAAGGTTCAATTAGTCTCCAATGACTACCCTACTTTTCAACATCTAGTGAATAAAGCTTTATTGCAAGAAGATGCTCAACGCCAACTCTTCGACTCCTAAGAGGAAGTTCCAAGCTCAGCGATCATGAAAGCGGCTCACGATTCACGCCACCACAAGACAACCGACCTCCAAGACATAGTCATACAAGGATACCGATTTCTGCACCTCGCCCTTACCTCAAGCTCCTAGAACTGGAAATGCAGCCCAACCGCAAAGAAAGCAGAAATGTAGCCGCAGGAGTGCAATGCTACAATTGCAAGAATATGGGACACTATGCCAAGAATCGCCCACGTAAACGCCAAGCGGTAACCCGGTTCGTTTCAATCTTGACCCTACACCAGAAGAGCTCCAACCAATGGTCAAGGTCGTGGAAGCCCTCAAACTCCCAAGACTCCACAAAACATTAATCGAGGGCGTATCAACCATGTTACCGCAGAGGCAATGGAATATGCACCGCATGTAGTTCGGTAAGTTTCTAGTGAACTCGCAGATCAAGAATTATATTATTTGATTCTCGAGCTACACATTCTTTCGTAACAAAGGCTTTTGTTGAAAAGAATAATTGGAAAATTTGTTTGCTAAAGGACCTTATGATAGTCCAATCTCTCGAAAAGAATTGAGGACTAATTTGGTTAGCCCTAGTGCAACCATAATTATAAATGGAGTAAAGTTCCTAGCTAACCTTATTATAATAGACTCCAATGGCATAGATATAATACTTGGTATGGATTGGTTGATCAAGTATAAAGGATGATAGATTGTGCCAATCGTGCCATTATCCTTACCAATTCGATGGAATTCAGATAAGACATGAGGCGCTTATGCACTCAAAGAAGGACAAGATGTTAACCAACCTAAAAGGGAAAAGTTTGGAAGATGTGTCGATAGTTCATGAGTACCCGATGTTTTTCCGAAGATTTGCCAGATTACCACCGATCGAGAAGTTGAATTTGTTATAAACCGTGCCGTGCATACCCAATATCAAAGAGACCTTATCGGATGTCAGCCGATGATTTAGCAGAAGTCAAGAGGCAGATCCAAGAATTGTATGAGAAAGGATTCATCAGACCAAGTTCTTCGCCTTGGGGAGCCCCAGTGCTTCTAGTAAAGAAGAAGGATGGTAGTCAACGGATGTGCGTTGATTATCGAGCTTTAAATGAAGTCACTATAAAGAATAAGTATCCCTTACCTCGGATCGATGATTTGTTTGACCAACTCATAGGATCAAGTGTCTTTTCCAAGATTGATCTTCGGTCAGGATATCATCAGTTGAAGATTAGATCTGAAGATATACCAAAGACAGCCTTCGCCACAAGATATGGATTATATGAGTATACGGTGATGTCTTTTGGTCTGACAAATGCACCGGCATATTTCATGAACTTGATGAATAAAGTCTTTATGGATTATTTAGATAAGTTTGTTGTTGTTTTCATAGATGACATTCTTATCTATTCAAAGAATAACAAAGAACATGAAGGTCATCTAAGGATAGTGTTGCAAAGACTCGTGAACACCAGTTATATGCCAAATTTAGCAAATGTGCATTTTGGTTAAAGGAAATTGAGTTTTGGGACATGTGATCTCAGCAGAAGGAGTATCAGAGATCCCGGAAAAGTTAAGGATGTATTAAATTGACTCCACCCAAGACAAGAATCGAGATCCAAGTTTTCTCGGGATTAGCGGTTATTATCGTCGATTTATTGAAGGCTTTTCCAAGATTGCCGACCTTTAACCCACCTGTTAAAGAAGGAGAAGAAATTTGAATGGAGTAAATCTCGTGAGGATAGTTTTCAAGAGTTAAAGAAAAGGTTAACTTCAGACTGGTTCTCAGGTTACCCGATATTCAAAAGATTTTGAGATATTTTGTGATGCTTCAAAACAAGGTCTTGGTTGTGTACTAATGCAAGAAGGAAGGGTGGTAGCTTATGCATCAAGGCGCTTAAGACCGCATGAAGAAAATTATCCCACTCATGATTTAGAACTAGTCTGTTGTGCATGCTCTAAAGTTATGGAGGCATTACTTAATCAAGAATCGTGTGAGATATATACAGATCATAAAAGTTTAAAGTATATATTCACCCACTGACCTTAATATGAGACAAAGAAGATGGCTCGAATTGATAAAGGATTATGATGTGGGAATACACTATCATCCGGAAAAGCTAATGTGGTAGCCGATGCTTTGAGTCGAAAGAGTCATATGAATAATCACAATTCCAGATAAGCGATTAACCCTCCATGAGGAATTCCAAAGATTAAATTTGGAAATAGTTAACGAAGGTATTCTGTCTCAGATTGAAGGTTCATCCTACCTTGGAAGATCAAATCAAGGCAGCCCAACGAGAGGATGAATATGTTAAAGAAATTAAAGAGAATATGAAGAAAGGTAAACGCTTGGATTTTCGTAAGATGAAGAAGGGACTCTTTGGTTTGGAAAGAGAATACTAGTACCCGAGAAAAAGGAAATAAAAGATTTAATCTTAAAAGAAGCTCATGAATCAGATATTCAATTCATCCCGAAGTACAAAATGTATCAGATTTAAAGGAAAGTTCTTGTGGAACAATATGAAAAGGGAAATTGCAGAATATGTAGCCTTGTGTGACATATGTCAAAGAGTTAAAGCAGAGCATCAAAGACTCACTGGTCTTTTGCAACCTCTGCATATACCGAATGGAAATGGGAGGAAATTGGAATGGATTTCATAACAGACTACCAAGAACCAAGTTAGGTTATGACTCAATTTGGGTTATAGTTGACCGCTTAACAAAAGTCGCTCATTTCATACCCGTGAAGACTACATATTCGGAGATAGATTGGCGAGCTTTATATGTCAAAAATTGTGTGTTTGCATGGAGTTCCAAAGAGGATAGTGTCGATAGAGGAACACAATTTACCTCAAGATTTTGGCGAAGCTTCATGAAGTTTTGGGCACCAATTTAAATTTCAAGATCGCTTATCATCCTCAAACAGATGGTCGACAGAACGGTAAATCAGATATTGGAAGATATGTCGAGAGCATGTGCTTTAGCCAATAAAGCCACTGGGATAAAAGTTTGCCCTATGCGGAATTCTCATATAATAATAGTTATCAATCTAGTCCAAGATGTCTCCGCTTGAAGCCTTGTATGGCGTAAAATGTAGAACACCGTTATATTGGTCGAGACCGAGAGAGTCAAGTATTCGACCGATGTCTTAAAGTTAGCGTAAGATCAAGTTCGCTTAATCCGAGACCGATTGAAAACAGCATGCACTGCATAAAAGAGTTATGCCGATAATCGTCGAAGAATGTTGGAATTTAAGCCAGCGATCATGTGTATCCGAAAGTGTCACCTATGAAAGGGATGCGCGATTCAAAGTCATGGTAAGCTTGCCCCAAGGTATATTGGACCATTTCTAGTTATAGCAAGAAGAGGTGAAGTCGCTTATCGCCTAGAACTTCCTCCTCGATTGTCGATGTACATGATGTATTTCATGTATCACATTGAAAAGTGTTTGAGAGTACCAGAGGAGTTGATACCTTTGAGGATGTTGATTTAAAAGAAGACTTGACATATCTGCATTTCCTATCAAGATTTTAGAAGAGGCGTAACGCCGCACAAGAAACAAGACTATCAAATTCTCGCAAAGTGCAATGGAGCAACCGCCCGTAATCGAAGCAACTGGGAACGAAGAGGATCTTCGAGCGAGTTTCCTAATCTATTTCTCGCTTCATCCGAATCTCTGGCCTGAGATTCCTTCTAAGGGGGTAGGTTTGTAACATCCCAATTTTTGCTTTTATTTTGAAGAAATAGTTTTAAATTAATAATTTCCAATTATCTCGAATTTTCTGAATTTAAAGTTTCGTTGAAAAGAAAATTTAATATCAAAATAAGTTGGAAATATTTTTATATGTTTAAAACATTATCGTGAATTATGTGAATTTTTCTGGAATTTTTGGAATTTATTTGGTATTTTTCTGAGTATTTTAAAGTCTCCTAATGATTTTGAATATATAAAAGATTTAAATATCAAAATCTCCTGGCCGACACTTGTCAAGCATCCGAGCCCTTCCTCCCGCCCGAGCTAATCCCCGCCGCCTCACGCCTCATCCCGCCTCCCCTCTCTCGCGGCGCCAAGTGTCGCGATCCGACAAAGAGCAGCCGGCCATCCCAACGACTAATACTCAAAAGGGTTAATCGCCTTATTGGGTAGGTTGATCCTCCCGCCCGATCGTTACCGCCGCCCGCTCTCTTCCTTCCCGCTCCCGCCGCTGCTCGAGCCCGCTCGCGCGCGAGGTTGAGTTTCTTTTTAGATTTGCGCCGACAAGCGGCCCCACTGCCATAGACCGGTTGCGTGGACTCACCGCCGTGGTCCCACTGCCGAGCCGCTGCCCCGACGCGTGTCGCCATCTTGACCGCTCATGATTGCCGATTAGATCGCAGCCGCCGCTGCCACTTAGTACACCCCATCGGCTCGATTTAAACCGATTGCCGATTGAATCTCAACCGCATCTTTTCACTTACCCTTCACTCATCATCCTACGGCCTTGATTACTTTCCTCGCGCGCGTCGTGCATCCGAGCCATCGCCGTCGCCTTTCTCCTTTTCTCTCTCACCGACATGCGGGCCCATCGCCACCGCCTTCCCCGCCACCTTCTTCCTCCCGCGCCTCGGCCGCCGCTTATTAAACAGAAAAACCAAGCTTTAAAAGCTTCGCTTGATCAATTATTTCCCGCACTAATGCACATTCAAATAGCGCCTTCCCGCAACCGCTTTCGCATTATTTCATCTAATTATGCACTCGCGCCGCCGCCTTCATTCTCCGGCAGCCAAGTCCGGCGAAGCTTCGCGCAGCCGTTACAACCCCATCCTCTATAAAACCCGCCGCCCGAGCCGTGTCTCGCCCCCTTTCGCTTCTCCACCTCAATTGCCCACCGCCGAGCCGAGAGACCTCTTGCGCGCTGATTTCTCCGCCGCCACTTTCCACTCCCGCGAGCAATCGCCGCCGCCAAGCCTTCCGAGATTCACGGAGCATCCTCGACGTTGTTGGTACCCAGCGATCTCAAAGCGACCACTTTCCGAGTTATTGCGACCGAACCCCTCCGCCGCCGTGAAGCCTCTCCGACCGCCTTTTTGCCGCCTCGCCGATCCGACCATCCTCGGTAATCGCGCAAGGTACCAAAGCATTCTCGTCCTCCCTCTCGCTTTGCAAGACGCCGGTTGGCGCCGCCGCCGCCGGAGCGCCGCGACCTTCGGTCGGGCCCTTTCCTCGGGCGCATCGTGCACGTATGCGCATCGCGCGTGGTGGCAGCCGCGTGGCGCCAGTGGCCGCCGCCGGGCGCCACGACTCGCCACGCAGCGCCCCATTGCCACCTCGTTCATGCCCGCACACACGTGGCGCACCGGTGGCAGCCACGTATGCCACGTTGCCACGTTGAGCCGGCCCCGCAGATAACCTCAAGAGGGTTACCTACCCATTAGGGGTAGGCGGTGCCTCCCGCTCACTTGGCTAGCGCCGCTCTCTTCCCTCCCACTCCCTCTCGCGCTGCTCGAGCCCCGCCCGCGCTACCGAGGTTGAGTTTTCTCCGCTTTAACCGCTGCCGATGTGTAGGCCCCACCCGTCGCCACCACCCTGCGCTAGCCACCGACAAGTGGGTCCCGAGTTCAGTGGGTCCCACATGTCGAGACTTATTTTAATGAAATTGCTGACCAGTGGACCCCACATGTCGAGATTTCCGAATTTCTGGATTTATTCAAATCTGAGATTTTCAAATAGCCATATCTTTTCATTTTAGCTCCAAATTGGTCCATTCAAATTTCTAAATTCATCTAAAATTTCAATCTTTCATTTGGTATATTTATTTTCAATTTTTGAATTTTTATTTTATTTTATTTATTTGGAATTCTCGATTTACGTAGAGACCGATTTGTCCGAGCAACCTCAAGAGCAAGTTGTGGAAGATTTCAACCTGACACAGTGAAGGCAAGTCTCCTTTGAACATTTTGCTCCTATGTTTTGCAAGTTTCCTTTGATCAACTTGCTCAAATGATTTAGAAAAATGTTTAGGTAGTTATTTTAAATTAATGCATGCTTATGTTATATCAAGTGATAATTTGATTTAGAAAACTTAGTTAAAGACCCAATTTGTTATACCTTCCATTGAAAATTGTTTACCTTGTACCATTGTCAACTTAGGATATCCCTTTGACTCAATAATGAGTTAGTGTTACAATTGTTGAATGTTTAAATACTAGCAAATGCTTAGCGTAGCAAATAAATATAATAATGTTCAAATGAGTAGCATGGTTATCAAATGTTTTGATGAATGATTTGTTTGAACATTGGTAATGGATGTTACCATTGTTAAATATTTTGTTTGAACATTGGTAATGGATGTTACCATTGTTAAATATTTTGTTTGAAAAGTGGTAATGTATGTTACCACTGTTAATTTGAAAATAAAAATGAAATTCAAAGGGAAAAGTTGACAAGGGTGGATGGAAGGTTTGGTGTGTGCGCTTAGCACGAGAATTGTTGGGTTTGTGAATGAGCCACCCTGGTCGATTAAGGACCGACGCTTGTGTTTGTCCAAACTGAGCAAAACAGTACAACCACAAGTCTATATGGGTACGACCTAGCTAACTACCCTATAATAGTGTAGTTTAGATATCACCAGTGGTGTATTGAGTGCCGTGGTGTACTCGGTTACTCATAGTGAGGGACAGGTTTATCAGACTCATATGGCGCAAGAGGGGCTCCAACTCGTGGATTCGAGTTGTGGTGAAACCTTAGCGGGTGGTATTTAAACTATACTGGAGTAGGCGAAAGGCTTTGTGATAATTTATCTGGGTCTCATGCCAAAGGAAGCGTGTTGACTATTAAGATAATTTATCTCTTGTGGGTAAAGTGTACAACCTCTGCAGAGTAAAACTATTCGAATAGCCGTGCCCACGGTCAAGGGCGGGCAAAGAATGCATTCACATGGTAGAAGTTTTGGTTTTGATTTCAAAACAAAATGAATTGGAGAAAAACTCGGGAGTAGTATAACTCTCGTGATGTTCAGATCAGGGGGTGTAACCTGAGGTTTTGAAAATTGGCTGTGATAGCCTGAGATATTAGTGTTGGTAGTTTAACCTTCACTAAAGTACTTATCCAATTTCGATTATTAAAAACAAGTTGTTTTAAAAATGGCTTTTAAAGTAATTATGTAGATTTGAAATAAAATGCTGATTGTTGCAAATAAACCATATAGCCTTCCTTTGTGAAACCTTACATCTATGCATTTTTCCCAAGACTTGCGGAGTACATTTTTGTACTCACCTGTTGCTCTATAAATATAAAAGCAGAGAATGGAGAAGATCAAGCTCGAGAGTATGACTTCGCTACGAATGTGGATGCGGTGGATTATTCCTGATGCCTAGATTCGTCTCCCACCAATTGCCTGTGGCAGATTGATGGGTCGATCAAGTTATCTTTTGCTTCCGCTGTGTTTATTTTTGCTTGAGGTTCTGTGAACCTTAGTAAGGCTATGGCCTTTGTAAAACTTCAGTTACTATTGTAATAAAGCGTTGTTGGCAATGTATCATCTTTTCGCTTGAACTGTGTGTACTAGCATTGATCTCGGGACTAGTACAAGAATACATGTGGGGTCTAGGAGTTTCTACTCCGGTCTCACAACGATTCACGCCACCACGCAGTACAACCGATTCACGCCACCACAAGACAACCGACCTCCAAAGACATAGTCATATAAGGACACCGATTTCTGCACCTCGCCCTTACCTCAAGCTCCTAGAACTGGAAATGCAGCCCAATCAGCAAGAAAAATGTAAATGTAGCCGCAGGAGTGCAATGCTACAATTGCAAGAATATGGGACACTATGCCAAGAATCGCCCACGAAACGCTCAAGCGGTAACCCTGTTCGTTTCAATCTTGACCCTACACCAGCAAGAGCTCCAACCAATGGTCAAGGACGGAAGCCCTCAAACTCCCAAGACTCCACAAAACATTAATCGAGGGCGACAACCATGTCATCGCAGAGGCAATGGAAGATGCACGGGCACGTAGTTCTGGGTAAGTTCCTAGTGAACTCAGTACCAGCAATTATATTATTTGATTCTGGAGCTACACATTCTTTCGTAACAAAGGCTTTTGTTGAAAAGAATAATTGGAAAATTTGTTTGCTAAAGGACCTTATGATAGTCCAATCTCCTGGAAAAGAATTGAGGACTAATTTGGTTAGCCCTAGTGCAACCATAATTATAAGCGGAGTAAAGTTCCTAGCTAACCTTATTATAATAGACTCCGATGGCCTAGATATAATACTTGGTATGGATTGGTTGACCAAGTATAAAGGGCAGATCGATTGTGCCAATCGTGCTATTATTCTTACCAATTCTGATGGAATTCAGATAAGACATGAATCCGTTATGCCTTCCAGGAAGGACAGTATGTTAACCAGTCTAAAAGGAAAACGCTTAGAAGATGTGACAATAGTCCGCGAATACCCGATGTATTCCTCAAGATTTGCCAGATTACCACCGATCGAGAAGTTGAATTTGTTATAAACCGTGCCCGCATACCCAATATCAAAGAGACCCTATCGGATGTCACCGATGATTTAGCAGAAGTCAAGAGGCAGATCCAAGAATTGTATGAGAAAGGATTCATCAGACCAAGCTCTTCGCCTTGGGGAGCCCCAGTGCTTCTAGTAAAGAAGAAGGATGGTAGTCAACGGATGTGCGTTGATTATCGAGCTTTAAATGAAGTCACTATAAAGAATAAGTATCCCTTACCTCGGATCGATGATTTGTTTGACCAACTCATAGGATCAAGTGTCTTTTCCAAGATTGATCTTCGGTCGATATCATCGCTGAAGATTAGACTCAAGATATACCAAAGACGACCTTTCGCCACAAGATATGGATTATATGAGTATACGGTGATGTCTTTTGGTCCGACAAATGCACCGCATACTTCATGAACTTGATGAATAAAGTCTTTATGGATTATTTAGATAAGTTTGTTGTTGTTTTCATAGATGACATTCTTATCTATTCAAGAATAACAAAGAACATGAAGGTCATCTAAGGATAGTGTTGCAAAGACTCGTGAACACCGCTTATATGCCAAATTTAGCAAATGTGCATTTTGGTTAAAGGAAATTGAGTTTTTGGGACATGTGATCTCAGAGAAGGAGTATCAGAGATCCTGGAAAAGTTAAGGATGTATTAAATTGACTCCACCCAAGACAAGAACCGAGATCCAAGTTTTTCGGGATTAGCGGTTACTATCGTCGATTTATTGAAGGTTTTTCCAAGATTGCCAGACCTTTAACCCAGCTGTTAAAGAAGGAGAAGAAATTTGAATGGAGTAAATCCTGTGAGGATAATTTTCAAGAGTTAAAGAAAAGGTTAACTTCAGCACCGGTTCTGCGGTTACCCGATATTCGAAAAGATTTTGAGGTATTTTGTGATGCTTCAAAACAAGGTCTTGGTTGTGTACTAATGCAAGAAGGAAGGGTGGTAGCTTATGCATCAAGGCAGTTAAGACCGCATGAAGAAAATTATCCCACTCATGATTTAGAACTAGTCTGTTACAGTATGCTCTAAAGTTATGGAGGCATTACTTAATCAAGAATCGGTGTGAGATATATACAGATCATAAAAGTTTAAAGTATATATTCACCCACCGACCTTAACTGAGACAAAGAAGGTGGCTCGAATTGATAAAGGATTATGATGTGGGAATACACTATCATCCAGGAAAAGCTAATGTAGTAGCCGATGCTTTGAGTCGAAAGAGTCATATGAATAATCTGTCAATTCCAGATAAGCAGTTAACCCTCCATGAAGAATTTCAACGATTAAATTTGGAAATAGTTAACGAAGGTATTCATCTCGCATTGAAGGTTCACCCTACCTTGGAAGATCGATCAAGGCAGCCCAACGAGAGGATGAATATGTTAAAGAAATTAAAGAGAATATGAAGAAAGGTAAAGTGCTGGATTTTCGTAAGATGAAGAAGGGACTCTTTGGTTTGGAAAGAGAATACTAGTACCCGGAAAAGGAAATAAAAGATTTAATCTTAAAAGAAGCTCATGAATCAGATATTCAATTCATCCCGAAGTACAAAAATGTATCAGATTTAAAGGAAAGTTCTTGGTGGAACAAGATGAAAAGGGAAATTGCAGAATATGTAGCCTTGTGTGACATATGTCAAAGAGTTAAAGCAGAGCATCAAAGACTCGCTGGTCTTTTGCAACCTCCGCATATACCGAATGGAAATGGGAGGAAATTGGAATGGATTTCATAACAGACTACCAAGAACCAAGTTAGGTTATGACTCAATTTGGGTTATAGTTGACCGCTTAACAAAAGTTGCTCATTTCATACCAAAGAAGACTACATATTCGGAGATAGATTGGCAGAGCTTTACATGTCAAAAATTGTGTGTTTGCATGGAGTTCCAAAGAGGATCGTGTCGATAGAGGAACACAATTTACCTCAAGATTTTGGCGAAGCTTCATGAAGTTTTGGGCACCAATTTAAATTTCAAGATCGCTTATCATCCTCAAACAGATGGTCGATTAACGGGTAAATCGATATTGGAAGATATGCCGAGAGCATGTGCTTTAGCCAATAAAGCCACTGGGATCAAAGTTTGCCCTATGCGGAATTCTCATATAATAATAGTTATCAATCTAGTCCAAGATGTCTCCGCTTGAAGCCTTGTATGGCGTAAAATGTAGAACGCCGTTATATTGGTCGAGACCGAGAGAGTCAAGTATTCGGACCGATGTCTTGAAGTTAGCGTAAGATCAAGTTCGCTAATCCGAGACCGATTGAAAACAGCACAGACCAAACAAAAGAGTTATGCTGATAATCGCCGAAGAATGTTGGAATTTACGCCAGGCGATCATGTGTATCTGAAAGTGTCACCTATGAAAGGGATGCGTCGATTCAAAGTCAGTGGTAAGCTTGCCCCAAGGTATATTGGACCATTTTTAGTTATAGCAAGAAGAGGTGAAGTCGCTTATCAGCTAGAACTTCCTCCTCAGTTGTCAGATGTACATGATGTATTTCATGTATCACGCTTGAAAAAGTGTTTGAGAGTACCAGAGGAGTTGATACCTTTGAGGATGTTGACTTAAAGGAAGACTTGACGTACCTGCACTTCCTATCAAGATTTTAGAAGAGGCGTAACGCCGCACAAGAAACAAGACTATCAAATTCGCAAAGTGCAATGGAGCAACCGCCCGTAATCGAAGCAACACGGGAACGAGAAGAGGATCTTGAGCGCAGTTTCCGATCTATTTCTCGCTTCTTCCGAATCTCTGGTCGAGATTCCTTCTAAGTAGGGTAGGTTTGTAACATCCCAATTTTTGCTTTTATTTTGAAGAAATAATTTTAAATTAATTATTTCCAATTATCTGGAATTTTCAGAATTTAAAGTTTCTGTTGAAAAGAAAATTTAATAGCAAAATAAGTTGGAAATATTTTTCATATGTTTAAAACATTATCGATGAATTATGTGAATTTTTCTGGAATTTTTGGAATTTATTTGGTATTTTTTCGACTATTTTAAAATCCTCTACTAATTTCAAATGTATAAAAGATTTAAATATCCAAACTCTTCCTCGGTTGACACTTGTCACCCATCCGCTCGCTCTCCCTCCGCCGAGCTAATCCCCGCCGTCACGCCTCACACCGCTTTTCCCTTCCGCCGCCCAAGTGTCGCGCATCCACGCCGCGCTCGCGCGCGCGCCATCCGAGAGCCGCTTCCACTTACCGCTTCGCCCACCCTCTCTTCCCTCCGCGACGCGTGGCTTAATCCGCGCTTCTCTGTTGCCGCACAAAGATCTCGTCCGCCCACGCCACTTAATACATCTCATCGGCTCAGATTTAATCCAGTTGCGGATTGAATCTCGACCACACCATTTCACTTACCCTTCCATCATCATCCAACGGCCCTCACCTTTTCTCTTCGCCACTTGTCACAAATCCCGCCGCTGCCCTTTCTCTTCTTCCTTTCCTCTCTCACCGACATGCGGGGCCCATCGGCGCCGCCTTCCCGCCACCTTCTTCCTCCCCGTCTACGCGCCGCCATTAATCAAAAACCAAGCTTTAAAGCTTGGTCGCTTGGCCAATTATTTCCGCACTAATGCACATTCAAATAGCCGCCTTCCCGCAACCGCTTCGCATTATTTTTTAATTATGCATCGCGCGCCGCCTTCATTCTCCGGCAGTTCCAAGTCCGCGAGCCATACGCTGTTACGCCTCATCCTCTATAAAACCTGCCGCCCGAGCTATATTTCATTTCCTTCGCTTTTCCACCTCCAATTGCCCTCTGTCGTGCCGAGAGCTCTTCTGTGCTCGATTCTCTCCGTCGGCCACTTTCGACTCCGGCGAGCAATCGCCGCCGCCTCAAGCCTTTCCGAGCTTCACCAGAACCTCCTCGACGTTGCTGGTGCCCAGGCGATCACCGGCCACCACTTCCACGAGTCGTTGCATCGCCGGAACCCCTGCGCCGCCGTCAACCCTCCTCGAACCGCCGCCCCTCTCCACCGTTCGTCTCCTCCGTCGCCCTGGACACCGCGCAAGGTACCAAAACATTCCCGTCTCTCCTCTTGCTTTTGCGACATCATCGGCGCGCGCGCCGCCTCGCGGAATGCCGGTGACCCTCGGGTCCGCGCGCCTCCGTCGGCCGGCGTGCACGCCACCGCTGCGTCCGGGTGGCAACAGACGTGGATGCCACCGGGATGCCGTGTCAGCACAAAACCCCGCCACGCCAGCACTCCACACACACTCGCCTCGGCCACGTCGGCTGCCCGTACACACGTGGCGCACCGGCGGCAGCCACGTGTATGCCACGCTCGCATCGCCGGCCTCCCCGCTGTTAATCCTTAAGAGGATTACCTACCCTTATGGGGTAGGCAGTGCCTCCCCGCTCACTTGGCTAGCGCCGCTCTCTTCCCCTCTCACTCCCTCGGCGCGCGTTCGAGCCCCGCTCCGCGCGCTGAGGTTGAGTTTTCTCCGTTTTAATCCGCGCTGACAAGTAGGCCCCACCCGTCAGCGACCACCCCTCTGCGCTAGTCACTGACAAGTGGGTCCCGAGTCCAGTGGGTTCCACATGTCAGAGACTGATTGTATTGCGGACTCACTGACCAGTGGACCCCACCTGTCGGTAATTTCCGAATTTCTAGATTTAATCAAATCTGAGAATTTCAAATAGCCATATTTTGCTCATTTTAGCTCCAAATTGGTCCATTCAAATTTCTAAATTCATCTAAAATTTCAATCTTTCAATTGGTATATTTATTTTCAATTTTTGAATTTTTATTTTATTTTATTTATTTGGATTTCTCGATTTACGTGTAGAGACCGATTTGTCCGAGCAACATCAAGATCAAGTTCAGGAAGATTTCAACCCAGCACCAGAAGGCAAGTCTCCTTTGAACATTTTGCTCCCATGTTTTGCAAGTTTCCTTTGATCAACTTGCTCAAATGATTTGGAAAAATGTTTAGGTAGTTATTTTAAATTAATGCATGCTTATGTTATATCAAGTGATAATTTGATTTAGAAAATTTAGTTAAAGACCCAATTTGTTATACCTTCCATTGAAAATTGTTTACCTTGTACCATTGTCAACTTAGGATATCCCTTTGACTCAATAATGAGTTAGCATTACATTGGTTGAATGTTTAAAATACTAGCAAATGCTTAGCGTAGCAAATCAATGTATTAATACTCAAATGAGTAGCATGTTTATCAAATGTTTTGATGAATGATTTGTTTGAACATTGGTAATGGATGTTACCATTGTTAAATGCTTTGTTTGAAAAGTGGTAATGGGTGTTATCACTGTTAACTTAAAAGTAAAAATGAATTTCAAAGGGAAAAGTTGACAAGGGTGGAATGGAAGGTTTGGCTGGTGCAGTTAGCACGAGAATTGTTGGGTTTGTGAATGAGCCACCCTGGTCGATTAAGGACCGACGCTTGTGTTTGTCCAAACTGAGCAAAACAGTGCAACCACAAGTCTATATGGGTACGACCTGGCCAATTACCCTATAAAGGTATAACTTAAATATCACAGTGGTGTATTGAGTGCCGTGGTGTATGGTTACTCATAGTGAGGGACACGTACATCGACTCACATGGCGAAAGAGGGGCTCCAACTCGTGCGATGCGAGTTGTGGTGAAACCTTAGCGGGTGATATTTAACTATACTGGAGTAGGTGAAAAGCCTTGTGATAATTTATCTGGGTCTCATGCCAAAGGAAGCATGTTGGCTATTAAGATGAATTATCTCTTGTGGGTAAAGTGTACACACTCTGCAGAGTTAAAACTATTCGAATAGCCGTGCCCACGGTCAAGGGCGGGCAAGGAATGCATACACATGGTAGAAAGTTTGACTTTGTTTTCAAAACAAAATGAATTGGAGAAAACTCGGAGTGGATGGAACTCTCGTGATCTTTAGACTAGTGGTGTAACGAGCCTGTGGATTTAACTTCGAGGTTTTGAAAGTTGGCAGGATTGCTCGAGATTTTAGTGTTGGTGTTGTAACCTTCACTAAGTTCCTCATCTAATTTCTATTATGAAAACAAGACGTTTACAAAATTGCTTTCGAAGTAATTATGTATATTTAAAAATAAAACGCTGATCTTTGCAAAAGAACTCTATAGCCTTTCTTTGTGAAAGCCTTGCATCTATGCATCTTTCCCAAGACTTGCGGAGTACATCTTTGTACTCACCTGTTGCTCTACAATTTAATAGCAGAGGATGAAGAAGCTGAAGCCGGAGAGTACGATTTCTGTGCTGAATGTGGATGCGGTGGATTCTTCCTGAGGATTAGGACTCGCTTCCCCACCAATTGCCTGTGGCAGATTGATGGGTCGATCAAGTTATCTTTTGTGCTTCCGCTGTGTTTAATCTTTTGGTTTTAAGGTTCTGTGAACCTTTGTTAGGCAATGGCCTATGTTAACTTCAGTTACTATAGTAATAAAGCGTTGTTGGCAATGTATCATCTTTTCTGTTTGAACTGTGTGTACTAGCATTGATCTCTGGGACTAGTACAGTAATACACAGGGGATCTAGGAGTTTCTACTCCGGGTCTCACAGATAATTCCTTCCCGAATACAATTTACATCGGCTCCTGAGTCAATTAGAGTTTTGTGTTTGAAACAAAATTCATCAGGTAGTTTATACACAATATCTACGTACCATTTTTGCTTGAAATATGTTTCTATTGAGCTTACAGCTCCTTCTTGATTTTTTTGAGAGATTGATTTTCCTTCGGATTCAATTTGTATTTCTTTTCTTTCTTGGATCTCTAATATGTGGACTCTCTTTCAGAGATCTCGTAATTCTTCCTTCATGTAATTTTGTTCTTGAAGAAGATCATTTAATTCTAATTGTTTATTCGTCTTCTTATGATTCTCTATTCTTTTAAAGACTTCATCTATGGAGAAGTATTTATTGTGTTGGATATCTTTGACTAACTTATCCTTATTGGTTTTGATTCTTGACAAGAATCTTTCCAAGATGGCTTCCTTTTCTCTTGGATTTTGCACCGTATCAAAGGTGTCTAATATAAATTGTTCTAAGTCTGTGAGGACGAGGACATTTTCATCAGAGATATCTTCAGAGGCATCTTGCTCACAACAAGAACATATATTATCTTCGCAATGATTTACTTCTGATTCAGATTCATTTTCAGAGCTAGGTACATTGTTAATATTGTTTAGGATTTCTCCTAATCTCTCTCTAATATCTTCATATTCTGATTCTAATAAGGCTTGGATTTCCTTTTTAACTTTGGCTTTCAAGCATCTGCTTGCTATATGTCCCTTTAAACCACATTTGTAGCATACGATTTCCTTTGATTGATTTTCTTTTTTAAGAGGCTTTCTGTGTCTCTTCCTCTTAATGTAGTATGCTTCCTTCTTATTATGAACATGACTTTTCTTAAGTCTTTTGACATACTTTGCTTTATTTCTTCTTTCATGTGGGTCTTCAAAGCCAAATTGACAGCAAAAATCTCCCATTTTCTTTTTTCCAATAGCCTTTTTTTTTTAAGTTGTTCCTTGATTTTTAGGTCATTACACAGTTCAGCGCCAACCAATTGTATTTTTTGAGTGATTTTGCCTATATCTAGATATTGATAGCTTATACTCCCTTCTCCTTCTTTCCTTAAAGAATTTCTAACTTTCTCAGCAAATAAGAGAGGTAGACCAGATATATATTTTTCTTTCCAGAATTCTTGATTAGGATCAGGTAGTGTATATAATTTTGATAAGAATGTATCCTTGTACCACCTAAAGTCTGACATAGTCTTACACCTTAGGTTTATCAATTGTTCTCTATTCTTCTCATAGATATCTTGATAATTTCCAGCAAAACGATTAACTATATTGTAAATTAAAGTAGTCTGGGCATCCGAAATATTACCGATAGGATTTCCATGCACATCTACTCGGACTATAGGACTTCCATTTTCCTCAATCTTGACTGCATCAATAATTGCTTGCTTCTGATCAGTATCCAAGTAGTGATCCCACCAACCTCTCAATTGACCATAGAATCCCACAACAATCATTGAGGCTGCTTCTCTTTCTGGATTACCACTAGCTATGCAAGCATTAGCATACATAATCATTTGATGGCAAAGGGTAAATATTTGATATTCTGTGTATCCATCTAAATTGCATTCCACAATTTCTTTGCCATTAAATTTGATTGATATTTTTGTCTACCTTAAAACTATTCAGTTTGTTGGTTAACTCACTAACCAGATCTTTGGATATGGATGAGCCTATTGCTTTTTGTTTCTCAAGTTTTATGTTAGAACCTATTATTTGTGCGGTAAACAAAGGAAGAATGGACTGAGAACAAGATGATTCAGATTGAGAATT
This sequence comes from Melocanna baccifera, assembly GCA_036346265.1. NCBI lineage: Eukaryota > Viridiplantae > Streptophyta > Magnoliopsida > Poales > Poaceae > Melocanna > Melocanna baccifera. The sequence continues at coordinate 15,872,828 of CM070680.1, read as the reverse complement.
GAAGGGATAATTTATCTTTACCTCAGGCTTGGCAGTCTTGACGCCTTAAAAAAGGATGTTCTCTATGCGATCTGTTTGCTGTCCAAGAGTTTGTAAAGATATATTTGCATAATTTTGTTGTTCCACTAGGTGGCCTACGTGTTCTACTCGAACAGGCTCACCAAATGTGTTTTTGGAAATGTTTTTTATTGGAGATGCTTTTACACTTTCTCCCTTAGCATTCTCTGGAAGTTGGATAGACTCGAAGGATGGATGAACGGATTCCTCAATCTTTCCACCGGAAGTCTTCCATTCTTTTGAAACCTTTTTGATGACATTTATATTTTCTTGATCTGACTTTAGGGTTTGTAATTCGGATTTTAGATTTTCTAAATCAGACCTTAATTGATTTTCTGATTTGAGAGCTTGTAGTTCGGATTTGAGGTTTTCTAATTTAGACCTTAATTCCTCCAAATCAGACTGTGGTTTTTTCTTTGGTTTGAAGAACTCTTCAAAATATTTGATGTGGCTCTTCTCATCCCATTCAAAGAAGAATGTATGTCTTTTTTGTTCTTTAATTTCTTTGTACCAAACTTCTCTTATTCTTTTTATATAAGGATTGTCTACATTTTTGTAATATCTTTCAAGTTTGTCTTTATTTTTGGGAAGATCAAGCTATTTCTTAAGGAGGTCTTTATCTATTTCAAACTCTTGATCTTCTTCTATTTCATATACATAATTGATCTCAAATCCTTGATTTTCTCTACTTCCTCTATAACATTGATCTCAAAATCTGAGATTAAGGGCTCATACGAATTATCCTCATAGATTGCATAGATAATATCATTTGGCTTTAACACAGGTCTATTATCAAGACTAACAGAGGATCTAGAATGAACAAATGTCATTCTTTTTGAGGAAAAGTTTATCTTAACATCTCCATCAGGTGTTTCAGCCAAGGATTCTACTTCATTATGTTGGGTGATATTTGGTTCTATTGCTTGGGGAAAATCCACTTCTCAGAAAGGGTTATCTTGTCCCAATTCAAAGTTTTTGGAGTGATAATATGATTTCTGGGATTGGCTTGGAGAGTGGATAATCCTTTTGGTGTATTTTGCTTGGCACAAGGGGCTAAGGTGGTCATGGCTTTGAAACAGATCCTATAGGTTACTGAAATGTTTTCACTTCCCGGTTCAAGATCAAAGTCAGATGTTTGTAAGCTTAAAGACAAGACCTTGTGGATATTTGGATCTGAAAGAGATACAGAAAAGTCAGGAAATGTGTTAAAGAACACTGGACCATTACTAAGACTGGCCTCAACCATTCCTAGCAGGGAAGCGGTAAATCTTTTATTTCTGCAATCTCTTAGACAAGCCAACACAGAAGTATTTAAACCTTTTCGAGATAAGGATCGGATAACAACTTGAACCAAACCGAAATGTAGATAATGATACTGAGGTTTTTCTTTTATACGATTGATTTCTTTTTCAGAAAGGAGATGCAAAGTTTCATTCAAGGAACTAATAGAAAGAGATTTCTCTATGGTTTTAACATAATAATCAGACCGCAAAGCAAACGTGCCTATGTGATATATATCCTTAATGGTATCAGAGCCATCTGGTGGGCCGAGCTCCCCAAGCCATCTTCTCCGAAAGGGGGGAGAGGGGTGAGGTAGTCGTAGCTGAGGGCCGCGGAGATCCCGAGGTGCGGCGGTACGCCGAGACGCGTAAGTCCCGAAAACCTCTAGCAAGTGAGCCTGAAGTCGCGTGGCCTGGTAAGTCGTCCAGATTGCGCAGTAAATGGCATAAATCGTTGTCTGGGCAAGCTTGTAACGAGTCTAGGTTGATCGTAATTAAGGGTTTATGTTGTGACCATGCCACATACGCATACGACCAAAGTTCCCAAGAATAAACTAACAAAAGCTATACGAGAATGATTGCATCAACGCTACGCGCTCGTGGTTGGGGTCCACCTAAAGGGAAACCGACCAATATATCAAGACCAAGTCAACGCCTTTTCCAACTCTTGCTCAAGGTCACCACATTATTTTTAGATCAACTAAAGCAAGAGTTCAATTGGGACACATTTTGGTATCCAATTCGGTCTCCAGATCAATTCGGACTGCTTGACAGCACCTACTTCAAACGGCCATAACTTTTGATCCAGAAGATTTCTCGGGGCCCATGAGTACTCGTTGGAAAGATATTGGAATCTATTTTCAGATGAATCTGGTCTGACCTTGAAATTCCACCCGAGCCAATCAGAAACTGTAAAACAAGTCACGTCACTTTTCCAATCTGAGTCAAAGTGGGCCTTAGGCCTTGTAATCACACTTAGACTATTTGGGCCGGCACTAATCATGGGCGTACTGTTCACGTGAACAGTAACCGTGAATAGTACCACACCCCCTTTTGTTAGATGAGTGCGGCCTCCCCCACCCCTATTTAAGGAGGTCGCACCCCTCTAGTTTTCATTGGGTTTTTCTATAGAGTTTATTCTGCTTAGCAGTCTCACCGCACGTCCGGTTGAGGAACCTCAACTTGTGAACTTAATCTTTATTCGTAATACAATTTTAGATTGCATCTTTTACTCTCTTGCTTGTGTTCTCGATTCGCTTGCAGGAGATAGCCTTCTTGGCGAGGTCAACCGCGTTCGGCACGGTTGATAACCATCGGAGCAGTGGTGTAGTAATTGCGAGGGCATCGATCTGTTTTGGTCAGAGCATTTGGATCATCAACGTCGAGATCTCCACAATCGACTTATCAGTACCTCTCGGAAGATCGGGCCATCGTCACATTAGGTGGTATCAGAGCAACGGTTGCTCGTGAGGGAATTCGTCCCTTTTACATTAGTTTATGTTCATCATATCGTCCTAAAAACTCCAGAACAAATAGCCAAAACAAAAATTCCGTATTGTTCTTCCGCTGTCCCAACACTCCTTGTGCCATTGCAATTTTCTTTTCAGTATTGCTCGTTGAAATTTTGGTTACATTATCGTGTTCAAGTTGCTAATTCCTAGTTTAGTCAGAGTCTAGTTCGTCTTTATCTAATTGCATCTCGTGTTCCTTTTGCGTAGCTTCGTCGTTGTATTTTTCTTTTTCCTTCCTTGCCGCACCTTTCCATCCTTGCCGCACCGCGCCTTCCATCCTTGCCGCGCCGCGCCTTCCATCCTTGCCGTGGACTTCCATCTTTTGCCGCAGCCCCATCCGCTGCCCTCCACCCGCCGCCCACCCCATCTGCTGCCCTCCACCCGACCGCCCACCCCATCCACTGCCCTCCACCCGCCGACCGCCCCATCCTTGTCGCGAGCACCCCAAACATTGCCATCATATGCGAAAAAAAAGGGTTTCGACTCAAAAAATAGAGAAAGAAAAGAAAAGAAAGGAAAGGAAAAGAAAATAGAGAGTTTGATTTCGTTGTAAATAAAAAATAAAAAAAAGGAGTGCCCCTCTGTCTGAAATTTGAAAGTTTATCAAACCTTTTTCAAATCCAGTGAAATTTGGTGGAGTCCTTCTTGACACCTCCAAGAGCTTCCAGAAAAATTTTTGTGCAAGTTCGTCCACGGGATCAAAAGTTATAGCAGTTTGAATTGAGACCGATTCCAATTCAAATCCGTTTCCGACCCCCCTTCAGTAAAACGGGCATAACTTTTGCATACGGAGTCAGAATTCGACGTTTTTGTACTCGTTGGAAAGCTATCGACGGCACGCATCCAATAAAAATGACCAGCTCAAGCCAGTCACCCTCCAAGACCCCTATAATCGGTCATCTTTTGCCCCGAAATCGCGTCGCAAGATTTCAGCTTTCTGTTTTTGGGGTTTTATTCAGTCTTCCTTCGGAATTTGGGGTTCGCCCAGTTGAAAAAGTTGTAGATCTCGCGAAACCTTTCAAACGAGTATATATAAGCCACATAAAACTCTGCCTTTTCATCTTTTGAGACTAGCTGTTGTATCTGCTCAAACTAGAGGCATGTTCGCGTTTTGACGATACCGTTGTTTTGTGCTGTCCTTCGCACGAATAATCTTGTGCCTTTAGAAAGAAGTTTGAGTAGTGGGCTAGCATCTCTCCTAGTACTTGTTGTGAGGCTCTCCTTTGCTTACGTCAAGTCACATTAATCATTACGTGTGCGTATATACACTTCCTTACATAGGGCTTGATTGGCTAGCTGTGATTAGGCTAGAATCGGTAACTTTGATGAGTATTTTGAACAATCTTTCAACTTGCATTTACTGAACTGATTATTGCTGATCCTTTTGCTACCATATTGTGCCTTCCGAGCTCCACCTACTCTTGATCAGAACAGGTCCTCTCTTGCAATTGTACTCGCGCTCAACACGGTATCACGAATCAGCCACCGATTGAACCACTTACTGTTTGTGTTGGTAAGAACACTTGTAAGATTGTGGTAAGATGCTTGAGAGAATGTGTTTTCACTGTCCCATCACCTAGTAGTTGTTAGGGATAATACATTTGTATTGTCCTTTGTTTTCTAATAACTATGACAGGGGATTCATCTATTGCGGACAAGTGTGTAGTAAAGGGAGAACTCAGGATGTTTCTGGAGAAACGACGCACCATCAATAATGAGGACATCGATAGGAAGTTTCAAGCTATGACAGATACATTGCAGCGCTCCATCAATGAGAGTTTTTCCGCTCACCACACGCCTTGAAAGAATGACAAATCAACCACCAAACAACGGACGCGAGTATGAACATGATGCATTAACCAAAGTTAAGTATGTTTTTCCATCCTTTACTGGTAAAATTGATCATGATGCCTATATTGACTGGGAGTTAGCGTTTGACAAAGAATTAAATCCATGATTGGTCTGATAGGCAAAAGATTAGAGCAGCTACTAGTGTTTTCATTGATAATGCAATAATTTGGTGCAAGTATCTTGATAAATATGGTAGAGTGCTTCCAACTTGGAATGCATTGAAGAAACTTTTAAGGGATGAATTTGTTCCAAAAAATCATGCTGATTATTTGCTAGTTAGATTGCAACATTTAAGACAAGGTAGTAGAACTGTAAGAGAATACTATCATGACTTGAAAACTCGTTTGTTGCGTTGTGGCTTAAAGGAGCATGCTGAACCTACAGAGAATATATTTTTAAGTGGGCTTAATCAGAAAATTCAAGACCTTCTTGTTCACAAGGAATATAATTCTCTCTCATTTGTTTACACTTGTTTGTACGATTGATAGTCAGATTAAGAAAGAATTGAGAATGCTTGATGATAGTACACATGAGAACAAACATGTGGCTGTGCCTTTTTTCTGTGCCTAACAACCTGCAGGAAGTTGAGAACCACACTGAAGAGAAGTATGAGTTTAAGTTGAGGACGACTCCAATTCAAGAAGAGGAGGATAATGAGGTCATAGATGCCCAACTATCATGTGAGAAGAGCCAAAAAGGTAAAGATAATGGTTTTACAATCATTCAAGATACTAAAGAAGGGGAGCCAAACGCGACACATACATACAGAGTTTTATCACTATACAGTGAGAATACCACCAGTCAGGTACGATTGTTTCAAAGAGATTTTACATTGTTTGATAAAGAACTTATGATATTACATAATACGAGTTTGTTGTGTTCTTTATCCTGTACCGAGATTTATGATCAAGATCATATAATACGTGAGACCACACATCTATTAAAACCGAGGACAATTTTCTATCAAGAAGGGGAGGATGATGTGACCACGCCACATACGCATACGAACAAAGTTCCCAAGAATAAACAAAATCTTGAATCTTTATTGTAGCCCGAATCCGCTTGGTCTTGTTGTCTTCAGACTACAGCCTTCTAATATGTGGCAACAAAATGGAAAACCAAATAAATCCAAATGCGGCAAAAGTCTGGTTTAAATTGTTTGAACTCATTTTATGTTGCTTACAATTTCAAGAGTAAAATAGGTAGAAGGTTGGAGCGGATTTGAATGAAGTAAGGAATTGATTTGATAGCTTTACCGTGAGGGAAAATTTTAATGAACAAGAAGTTGAATAAAGGATTACCCACAGGATCTTTTTGTTAATTTCAAGATACCGGACTTGCTTTTTTTCTTGATAACTTCTTTTATAAGATTTTATATTTAACAAGGAAGTTCCATGAATTAAGCAGGACTTACAGGTATCTTTAGAAAGATTGACTGAGAAGGTGATTTGCCAAATACTTGAATTTAGGTATTTCTCCAAAATTTTAGTTATAGTTTGGAGTTTGTTGCTTATTTTGACGGTTAATAAATCTATTAAGGATGATTGAGGGTTTTAATTAATTAAGGTGTGAGCTACAACTTGACAAGGTTTATGTTGACAAGATTGCACATAACTAATTATTTTTTATTACTAAAGAATGATCAGATTATTTGGGATGCAAAGCTATGTTTTAGCAATATCTTTAGTCATGGGTGTTAATTTAATGAATGACTCTTTATGCTTAAATATTGCAAGATTTGGACTTAGAGGAATTATTGGAATTATTCCAAAACAATTTAGTTGAGGTAGAGAGCAGTATTCCTTTATTTAAGTTTAATAGTTTCTTATGCCCAACAGACGTTTGTATCTTTATATCATATAAATGATATTGAAAATTAGACTTACAATTATTTTGCTTACATATAGAAAGGAAGGCTTACTGGTTTAGCAAAAGAACAATTTGTATAATGATATTTCATGTGAAGAAGAGAATGGTTAAATTAATGAGCTAGGTTTACTTTAGCAAAAATGAGCTTAGGATAAGGATACAAGGGATGCTCCTGAAAATTTTAGCTCCTGGTAATGTTCTATTCCTTGAATAAGGGTTTTGCAATTTATTCAAGAACAATCCCTCTTCTAGTTTATTACTAATTTTACGAGTCAAAGTTTAAATAGACTTGATTTGTATTAGGGATTTTAAATCCAGAGACAAAGATATGCGGTGAATGAATCAAAGTCCTAGTACGTTTTAGGGTTACTTTCTTAACATGCTTAGTGCGAAATAACAATTGTTATACTTGCTTATTTAAACTTGTAATACTCAATTAGTAAGAATATGCCATCCATTGGAAAATTAGCCATGTGATCTTGGTTCGCAATAATTTCTCATATAAGGGTAAATGGGTATTAGATATAAGCAAAATTATTTGATTTTACAATCTCATTTTTATTCCAAAATCATTTACCCACAGGATTTATTTATTGCTTCATGGCATAATCTACAGGTTTAATCTCCACTATTTAGCAATGAGAGTGATCAGGCTATTTTGTGTATACAACCTCAGAGATTGGTACATGCATACCAGATTCTGAAATTTGCAAATGGCAGGTATACCTTTTTAGCTTCACTGGGGCTCATTGGTCCAAACCAAGAGAGGGAAGGGTATCGGTATGAGCCGGAGGGCCAAGTAACCGGTCTTGGTCGAAACGGAGGAGAGGCTCAGCTCCGGGCTGCCAGTGGTGTTTGTCGGGGAAGGCTGGCCGGAGTTGATGAACTGGGACGCCCCGGCGACGATACCACTAGGAATAGCGGCGCAGCAGGGGACAGGGCCACGAGAACCAACGGCGGTGCTGAACGGTGGCCTTGGCGTGGCTGCGAGGCGGCGTCGTCTGAAGAAAGGATGGAGAGAAGGTGAGTGAGCAGGAGCAAGAGGGGGGCAAGGACTTACCCGAGGCGGTGGCTTGGCCGAAGTGGCACGGGGGCGGCCTAGCGGCGATGGCCGTAGGTGGCGCAGGGGAGGTACCCGCAGAGAGATTGCACCATAGGGGAGAGTGCCAGTCGGCTACCAGGGCAACTTCAGGATGCGGGGGAGTTGCTGAATACTTCGGGCCCCCTTTTTACAGGCACTGAAGTGGGGTGGCCGGTGGAGCTCATTGAAGGTGGCACTACTGCGGTGGAGTAATGCCGGGTTGCGACTATCTTGATGGAGCGGCGCCAGGCCAGGATTTGGATGCGATGGCGCACCCAGGGGCGAGATGCAAAACCGGGGCAGGGCAGGCATAGGTGCTGCATTGAAGAGAGGCAAAAGCGAAGTAAATGTCGGAGGAGGCCGGCGTAGGGCTACTGCAGGGGCAAGCTAGCTCGGTGACGGTGATGCGACGCACCGCATTGAAGCCGAAGGGGGGTTTGGCCAGAGGAGGAGCAGAGCTAGTGGAGGGGGCTGCTTAGTTCGTCGTGACGGCGCGCGGAATTGAGGGCGCGCACAGGCAGCGAAGGCAGAGCGAGGCCGATGGAGGAGGATAGCTCTAGGCGACTAGGTGCTGCTGGCCTGAGGTGACAGGGAAACCAGGGACGACGCGCAAACCTGGGGCGAAGCGAGCCTACGGACCGGGCCGAAGAGAGGAACGGGATGGGACGCAGCGCACGGGCTGGAGGAGGGAGGAAGGGGTGGCCGGTGAGGAGCTAGGCCGGAGCGGCGGGCTCGGTGCTGCTGACACGCTCTGTGCTCAGGCGCTTGGACCAGCGAAACGAGGGAGGGAAAGAGAGGAGGCGGGTGCCACTGATGTGACCACGCCACATACGCATACGAGAATGATTGCATCAACGCTACGCGCTCGTGGTTGGGGTCCACCTAAAGGGAAGCCGACCAATATATCAAGACCAAGTCAACGCCTTTTCCAACTCTTGCTCAAGGTCACCACATTATTTTTTGATCAACTAAAGCAAGAGTTCAATTGGGATACATTTTGGAATCCAATTCGGCCTCCAGATCAATTCGAACTACTTGACAGCACCTACTTCAAACGGCCATAAGATCCAGAAGGTTTCTCGGGGCCCGCGAGTACTCGTTAGAAAGATATTGAAGTCTACTTTCAGATGAATCTGGCCTCACCTCGAAATTCCGCCTGAGGCGATCAGAAACTGCGAAACAAGGGGCGTCACTTTTCCAGTCCGAGTCAAAGTGGGCCTTGGATCTTGTAATCACACTTAGACTATTTGGGCTGGCACTAATCATGGGTGTACTATTCACGTGAATAGCAACCATTAATAGTACCACACCCCCTTTTGTTAGATAAGTATGGCTTCCCCCACTCCTATTCAAGGAGGTCGCATCCCTTTAGTTTTGCTTGGGTTTTTCTTAAGAGTTTATTCTGCTTTGCAGTCTCACCGCACGTTCGGTTGAGGAACCCCAACTTGTGAACTTAATCTTTATTCACAATACAATTTCAGATTGCATCTTTTACTCTCTTGCTTGTGTTCTCGATTCGCTTGCAGGAGAAAGCCTTCTTGGCGAGGTCAACCTCGTTCGGCACGGTTGATAACCAACGGAGGAGTGGTGTAGTTATTGCGAGGGGATCGATCTGTTTTGGTCAGAGCCTTTGGATCATCAACGTCGAGTTCTCCACAATCGACTTATCAGTACCTCTCGGAAGATCGGGCCATCGTCACATCAGCCACAGAGCAGCTGAGCCGGGCTGGGAGCAGGAGAGCTTGGCGGCGGCGCTGCACAGGGAAAGGTGGGGAGAAGGCAAGAGGATAAGGGGATTAGGGGGGGATCGGTCGAAAGGGGCTAGTGGGCCGGTGGGCCGAAAAGGGGATTTCTGATTTTTGGAGGTTTTTGCAATTTTGCAATATAACTCTTGGATTAAGATAATTAGATATTAAATAGTGCAAGCACTATGATACAAGGTAAACTTAATTTCTGGAGTTGAATTTGGATTTAGGATTTCCAGAGGTTTTGAATATCCTGATTTAAATTTTTGGAGACTAAAATTTAAATAATCGAGGGTACAGATTTTTAACCGAATAGAAAATTGAGAGCTCCCGGATTTTGAATTTTTGGGAATTTGGTTCCGGATTTTAAGGTTATGTTTTTCCTTATTCTGAAATTTTGCCGCCAGAAAGCACAACTCAAAACTCAATTAACGACGAAATTACACTAGACCCGTAAATTTGGGAAGTTACATGTTGTGAGCAAGATGCCTCTGAAGATATCTCTGATGAAAATATCCTAGTCCTCACAGACTTAGAACAATTTGTATTAGACACCTTTGATACGGTGCAAAATCCAATAGAAAAGGAAGCCATCTTGGAAAGATTCCTGTCAAGAATCAAAACCAATAAGGATGAGTTAGTCAAAGATATCCAACACAAGAAATACTTCTCCATAGATGAAGTCTTTAAAAGAATAGAGAATCATAAGAAGACGTATAAACAATTAGAATTAAATGATCTCCTTCAAGAACAAAATTACATGAAGGAAAAATTACGAGATCTCAGAAAGAGAGTCCAAATATTAGAGATCCAAGAAAGAAAAGAAATAAAAAGTGAATCTGAAGAAAAATCAATCTCTCAAAATAATCAAGGAGCTGTAAGCTCTATAGAGACATATTTCAAGCAAAAATGGTACGTAGATATTACGTATAAACTTACTGATGAATTTCGTTTCAAACACAAAACTCTAATTGACACAGGAGCCGATGTAAATTGTATTCGGGAAGAAATCATCCCTTTCAAATATTTTCAAAAATCCACTCATAAAATCCATGGTGCTGATGGAAACCCTCTCATGGTAAACTACAAAATTCCTGAAATAAATATTTATATTTCTGTTGTTTGCATCAAGACTTCCTTTTTGCTTGTGAAAAATTTAAAACAAGGAGTCATCTTAGGAACACCATTCTTATCAATAATTCACCATTTTCTTGTAACAAAAGATAGTATCAAATTCAATATTTTGGGAGACGAGGTAGAATTGAATTTCTGCTCTAAACCCGAAGAAACTCTGGTAAGTCAGCTTATTGAGATCGTTTCGGGCAAAAAGAGTATTGTTAATAATATATCGGTGGAAGGAATATCAGCCAAAATCCAAGATGATGGCAAGTCACAACTTGCAAGTCATCATCCTGCACTTTGGAGCCATCAAAGTTATGCCACGGGCTGCCATGAATCCTTTGCTATCAATTATATAAGTCATTCCATGTCACCTCGGCACCCACATGCTCCTTTTTTCAGGATCATTGACCTCCCAAAGCTTAGCTATTCATAGGATTATAGGCTAGCACTCAAGGCACTACTTGGGGATAAAGTAAAGCATTATCTAAAGTCAAAAAGTGCATGCATGATTGTCCACTCCGTTCTGAAAATGGCTGGAAGTTACAGGAATATCTTTATCAAATAGTCATAAATTCTGATAGCTATGACAAAACATCATCCAAAGAAATAAAATGCTGGTTAGACAATGTATATGACTGCTGGTTGCACTTTAAAATATCTTGTTACGCGTTCCTCCAAGAAAAAGATGTTCAGCATCACATAGGCAAGATCAACTGTAAAGATTTATCTCATGATTATCAACTAACTTGGCCAGCTGCTTTGTCACATTACAGGGAAACAATGTCCCAGATAAGATATGACTGGTTTACCTAGATAAGCTCTTAGAAATTACCCCAACTACGGGAGGGAAATCCCAAGCGATTCAATCATAATTTTCTTTCTACAGAATTACAACAAGGCTTGCTCAACCTACTCTGGCAAGCGAAAAGTAACAAAGAAAAAGCTCATGAATTAAATGAGCTGGCCTACTACTTCAATCATATAATGCCCGAAGGATAATGGGAAAAATTATCAGATTATAGGCTCTCAGAAGGAGCTCATGGACCAATGTTTCCAGATTATCTTACCCAGAGTAAAGAAAAATCATCAAAGATATTGGATCTGGGTTACAGATCTACAAAAAAATCCAAGATATTGGATCTGAGTATCAGATCACCAAATACTTTAAAACTATCAGGTCTGGATATCAGACCACCAAATACTTCAAAAATGTTGGAACATGGTACAGGAGCGTCAATAGATTCAAAAGTATCATGCCCAAATATTGAAGCACCATCAGATGATTCAAAGATATTAGGTCTTGAAATGAAACCATCAGATTATTCAAAAAGATCAGATCTAGATATTAGATTACCAAATATATCAAGCTTGAATACAAGCTTACCAAACAATGACTCCATCAAGAGACAAATATATGCATCCACAAACTGCACAAATATAAGAGAGCTACTCAAAGCATTTCCACAAATCAAAACCACTGCATTATCAGAGCCAGACCACGATACTGCATGTAGCCACAAAAAACAAAAGAGAAGAGAGGAAAATATGATGAGAGTTTCCTTCAGCAATATTACTCATGAGATCCTCACTTTCAGATTAAGTTTCAAAACCCAGCAAACATTGTCTTGCCTAGGGCCAGACATTTTAGAAATGATTTGGAAAAAATACCAAGAGAGACAAATGAGAGTATTCACAGAACTCCAAAAATACTTCCTTGACCTATATGAGGGAAGAAAGATTAATCCAAGTATCAGAATCAATGTTCACATATTTCCACTCCACTTTGATGAGAGAATAATTATCCAGCCACACCACAAATATATGATATTGAGGGTAGAAATAGACATCAAACTCTTCAAAGACTTACAGACACATACCCATAAAAATATTTCTCTCCAAAGTATTATAGACCAAGGATTAGTCTATGTCATATATGGCACACTAGATCAGATTCTTCTATCTAACCTCGGTATTGCAATAAAAGAAGCTTGTAAAAGATTGGCATTTCTCAGAAGAAGATACAAGATTATCTTCTATTCTACCCCTCTAAGATTTGAGCAACCAATCAGGCCGGCAATACATGATATCTATATTCTTAAAGGGTGCTTCTTCTTCCCGTCCAAAAGAACCGACATTCTAACAGAAGAACAAAAGGAACTCTTCTCTCACAACATGAACCATGATAAATGGCGATAGTTTAGAGAAGCTATGAAAATCGAAGACATCATTTATCTAGACACCACATGCCAGATGGTTTTTCAAAACAAGATCATGAAAATATTCTGCGGTCGAAATTATGGAATCATGCACAATGGCGTCGGACGCCTAATAAAGCCAGATTATGGTAAAGGCTCGGTAATCCGTCAGGAGTACAGAAAAATGCTGGATTGGTATGAATCAATTCAACCAGACAAAGTTGAAGACACATCCTCTGCACCAATGATAGTAGATGATGACTATGAAGACCATAATTGCTTGCTCCGAATATTCCCTGACAGAAAGTATTCACCAGACAATAATGGAAGTACTATCTACTATTGCAGATGGAATCTGAACTATTATAGACAGAATAAAGTTTGGTCATCATGACGAATATTCTTCTTAGAGTCTAAAGAGCCATCATGAAGCATAATATCGACGGCCAAAAGGTGTCATCATCGGAGTCCCTACCCATGCTTATCCTGAAGAGCGGCCATGTCCATACTTATCCTGAAGAGCGGCTACATCCATACTTATCCTGAAGACCGGCAACCCCTATATAAGGGGCATGAAGCCTTGAAGACACACACAAGCGGCCAATGACACTCAAGCCTAGTGGCATAAGCCTTCCTCCACTCTAGCCTAGTGGCACCATGCTGTGAGGCCTTCAAGGTCTCATCTCCACCAAATACCACCACTTCATCTCCACTACAATTTATTGTAAATAGGTAGTAGTATCTAAATAAAGACTCAATCTTGAGTCAGAGTGTGTAATCTTGTAAAATATAAGTGTGGCTTGTAAAAACTAAAACTTGTATCTAGTTTCTGGTGTACTTATCAGAAGGATCCACCTTCTGTTTATCAAGGTATATGAATGAACGCCAGAACGATTTTCTTCTCAGAACTCCTTACATTCTTTTCTTAATGTCTTATATATTCTGTCCTTTATTTTCAGTTCTTTACATTCTGTTCTAAGTTTATGTTCTTCTTCTTCATCTTTATTACCTTTCTGTTCTTTATTTCCGTTCTATAAGTATATATAATATAAGTTCTTTATATTCTGTTCTTCACTTATGTTCTAACTTTGTGTTCTTACCATTCTGTTCTTTACTTTCAATTTGTTTTTGTGTTTTAATTTGTGCATCTATCATTCTGTATTATATTCAGTTCTTCATATGTTCTTGTGTTTACTATTTATGTTCTTATTTACTATTTGTGTTCTTATTTACTATTTATGTTCTTATATTAGTATGTTTACTTTTTATGTTCATTACTTTTGTTTAATATAATTGCATATCTGCATATCATTGTCAACATCATACTGCATATCATATTACATATCTGCATCCCTGCATATCATCTTGACTCTGTCCTTCATCTAGACACCCGAAGCCATTCTATCCTCCATCGTCACGACCAGATCCCTGAGTCGCCGCCTGGGTCCCCTCCTGGTATCAAAGCCATCTGGTGGGCCGAGCTCCCCAAGCCATCTTCTCTGAAAGGGGGCGAGAGGGGTGCGGTAGTCGTAGCTGAGGGCCGCGGAGATCCCGAGGTGCGGCGGTACGCCGAGACGCATAAGTCCCGAAAACCTCTAGCAAGTGAGCCTGAAGTCGCGTGGCCTGGTAAGTCGTCCAGAGAGCGCAGTAAATGGCATAAATCGTTGTCTGGGCAAGCTTGTTAGGAGTCTAGGTTGATCGTAATTAAGGGTTTGCCCCGCCGTTGTCCGAAACTGTCTATCCAAAGTTGATCTTAATTGTGGGATTTACCTTGACAAATCAAAAGCCTCTAGCGGTAACAATAGGTCTATCAAAACAATGTCAGTTAAGAATGCTTCGTCCGTTTGCTTTGAAGATTTAGAGCAAAATAATGCAAATTGGAAAGTACCCAAAGTAAATATCAAGGATATATATCATATGAGCACCTTTGCTTTATGTCCGATTATTATATTAAAATCATAGAGAAATCCCTTTCTATTAGTTCCTTTCATGAAACTTTGCATCTCCTTTCTGAAAAAGAAATCAATCGTATAAAAGCAAAACCTCAGTATCATTATCTACATTTCAGTTTGGTTCAAGTTGCTATCCGATCCTTATCACTAAAAGGTTTAAATACTTTTGTGTTGGCTTGTCTAAGAGATTACAGAAATAAAAGATCTAATGATTCCCTGCTAGGAATGGTTGAGGCCAGTCTTAGTAATGGTCCAGTGTTCTTTAACACATTCCTCGACTTTTTCAGATCTTTCGATCCAAATATCCACAAGGTCTTGTCTTTAATCTTACAAACATCGGCTTTGATCTTGAACCTGGAAGTGAAAACATTTCAGTAACCTATAGGATCTGTTTCAAAGCCATGACCACCTTAGCCCCTTGTGCCAAGCAAAATACACCAAATGGATTATCCACTCTCCTCCAAGCCAATCCCAGAAATCATATTATCACTCCAAAAACTTTGAATTGGGACAAGATAACCCATCATGAGAAGTGGATTCTTCCCCAAGCAATAGAATAAAAGATCACCCAACATAATGAAGTAGAATCCTTGACCGAAACACCCGATTTAGATGTTGAGATAACATTTTTCTCAAAAAGAATGACCTTTGTTCAGTCTAGATCCTCAGTTAGTCTTGACAATAGAGCTGTGTTAAAGCCAAATAATATTGTCTCTGCAACCTATGAGGATAATTCGTATGAGCCCTCAATATCAGATTTTGAGATCAATGTTATAGAGGAGGTAGAAGAAAATCAAGGATTTGATATCAATTCTGTCTATGAAATAGAAGAAGATCAAGAGTTTGAAATAGATAAGGACCTCCTTAAGAAAGAACTTGATCTTCCTAAAAATAAGGATAAACTTGAAAGATATTACAAAAATGTAGACAATCCTTATATCAAAAGAATAAGAGAAGTTTGGTACAAAGAAATGAAAGAGCATAAAAGACATACCTTCTTCTTTGAATGGTATGAAAAGAGCCACATCAAATATTTTGAAGAGTTCTTCAAACCAAAGAAAAAACCACAGTCTGATTTGGAGGAATTAAGGTCTAAATTAGAAAATCTAAAATCCGAATTACAAGTCCTACAATCAGATCAAGAAAATGTGAATGTCATCAAAAAGGTTTTCAAAGAATGGAAGACTTCCGGTGGAAAGATTGAGGAATCCGTCCATCCACCCTTCGATTCTATCCAACTTTCAGAGAATGCTGAGGGAGAAAGTGTAAAAGCATCTCCAATAAAAAAATATTTCCAAAAACACTTTTGGTGAGCCTGTTCGAGTAGAACACGTAGGCCACCTAGTGGAACAACAAAATTATGCAAACATATCTTTACAGACTCTTGGACATCAAACGGATCGCATAGAGAACATCCTTTTGGAAGGCGTCAAGACTGCTAGGCTTGAGGTAAGGATAAATTATCCCTTCAATTCTTAATCTGAATCTTCTAGTTCTCAGTCCGTTGTTCCTTTGTTTACCCTACAAATAATAGGTTCTAACATGAAACTTGGGAAACAAAAAGGCAATAGGATCATCCATATCTAAAGATCTGGTTAGTGAGTTAACCAACAAACTATTCAGTTTGAGAATTGAAGGCTAAACAAACTATTCCTTTGTTTCCCAAATTTTATGTTGGAACCTATCATTTGTGGGGTAAACAAAGGAACGACGGATTGAGAACTAGATGATTCAGATTGAGAATTGAAGGGATAGTTTATCCTTACCTCAGTCTTGGCAGTCTTGACGCCTTCCAAGAGGATGTTCTCGATGCGATCCGTTTGCTGTCCAAGAGTTTGTAAAGATATGTTTGCATAATTTTACAGTTCCACTATGTGGCCTACATGTTCTACTTGAACAGGCTCACCAAAAGTGTTTTTGGAAATATTTTTTATTGGAGATGCTTTTACACTTTCTCCCTTAGCATTCTCTGGATGTTAGATAGACTCGAAGGGTGGATGGACGGATTCCTCAATATTTCCACCGGAATTCTTCCATTCTTTTGAAACCTTTTTGATGACATTCACATTTTCTTGATCTGATTTTAGGGCTTCTAATTCGGATTTTAGATTGTCTAAATCAGATCTTAATTAATTTTCTAATTTTAGAGCTTGTAATTCGGATTTTAGGTTTTTTAATTCAGACCTTAGTTCCTTCAAATCAGACTGTGGTTTTTTCTTTGATTTGAAGAAACTCTTCAAAATATTTGATGTGGCTCTTTTCATACCATTCAAAGAAGAAGGTATGTCTTTTTTGCTCTTTCATTTCTTTGTACCAAACTTCTCTTATTCTTTTGATATAAGGATTGTCTACATTTTTGTAATATCTTTCAAGTTTGTCCTGATTTTTGGGAAGATCAAGCTCTTTCTTAAGGAGGTCCTTACCTATTTCAAACTCTTGATCTTCTTCTATTTCATAGACAGAATTGATCTCAAATCCTTGATTTTCTTCTACTTTCTCTATAACATTGATCTCAAAATCTGAGATTGAGGGCTCATACGAATTGTCCTCATAGGTTGCATAGACAATATTATTTGGATTTAACACAGGTCTATTGTCAAGACTAATAGAGGAACTAGACTGGACAAAGGTCTTTCTTTTTGAGGAAAATGTTATCTCAACATCTCCATCGGATGTTTCAGTCAAGGATTCTACTTCATTATGTTGGGTGATCTTTGGTTCTATTGCTTGAGGAAGAATCCACTTCTCAGGAAGGGTTATCTTTTCCGAATTCAAAGTTTTTGAAGTGATAATATGATTTCTGGGATTGGCTTGGAGGAGAGTGGATAATCCTTTTGGTGTATTTTGCTTGGCACAAGGGGCTATGGTGGTCATGGCTTTGAAGCAGATCCTATAGGTTACTGAAATGTTTTCATTTCCAGGTTCAAGATCAAAGCGAGATGTTTATAAGCTTAAAGACAAGACCTTGTGGATATTTAGATCTGAAAGAGATACAGATAAGTCGGGGAATGTGTTAAAGAACACTGGACTATTACTACGACTGGCCTCAACTATTCCTAACAGGGAATCATTAAATCTTTTATTTCTACAATCTCTTAGACAAGCCAACACAGAAGTATTTAAACCTTTTCGAGATAAGGATCGGATAGCAACTTGAACAAAACCGAAATGTAGATAATGATACTGAGGTTTTGATTTTGTACGATTGATTTCTTTTTCAGAAAGGAGATGCAAAGTTTCATGCAAGGAACTAATAGAAAGAGATTTCTCTATAGTTTCAATATAATAATCAGACCGCAAAGCAAACGTGCCTATATGATAGATATCCTTAATATTTACTTTGGGTACTTTCCAGTTTGCAATACTTTGCTCTAAATCTTCAAAGCAAACAGACGAAGCATTCTTAACTGACATTGTTTTGATATATCTATTGTTACCGCTAGAGGCTTTTGATTTGTCAGTTACACCTAGAGACCTTGCTAACCAAGACATCTTATACGAAGATAAAGGAGAATGGATAGGTAGGAACTCTTTTAGACCAACGGAAGGGCAAATCCCACAATTAAGATCAACTTTGGATAGACGGTTTCCAGACAACGACAGAGTAAACCCTTAATTACGATCAACCTAGACTCCTAACAAGCTTGCCCAGACAACGATTTATGCCATTTACTGCGCTCTCTGGATGACTTACCAGGCCACGCGACTTCAAGCTCACTTGCTAGAGGTTTTCGGGACTTACGTGTCTTGGCGTGCATCGCCGCACTCGGGATCTCGCGGCCTCGCCTACGACTCACCGCACCCCTCTCCCCTTTCGGAGAAGATGGCTTGGGAGCTCGGCCCACTGTGATGATATGGATGTCCATGCACTATCATATCCATCCAAAGTGCTCAAGATTTGTGCAAGTACATTAAAATTATTAGAAGATGTGATGTTGGTTTGAATTTTGAATGTTTGCATCCATCTCTTAAATTATTACAAAATTTGTATATTTTTCTCTCGAACATACGGAAACTATTAATAACACCTTGAAATCAAACAAAACTTGTATGGGGAACTACCACCACATAATAATTGTGGGAGGGAAGGTTTCTAAGACACAAGGATAAATAGAGGTGTTTTTTACGAGTTTTCCCTATAAATAATAGTAACAAGTAGAATAAATATTGCAGTTTGCATATTAAACTAACCCACTATACAAGAAGAGTAGTATGAGGCCAAAAATATTCACTTTAATTGCCAAGACAAATATATAAAGAGAAATTAATGGATGAATTAACCATAAAATGCATTAACAAGAAGGGACGACACACCTTGCAAACGGCAAACCTGACCAAAATTTACAAAGGAAATATTTTATTGTGGCTTCGTTGAAAATAAATATTGCAACAAAGAAAGAGCTCATCAAGTCAATTCAATGACCAAAATTTCAAGTGAGCACCAAGATCTTGATATCGGGAGCAACTTTGGCAAGAATGCAAGCCATACATCTGCGATCGATAGCTATGGATTCAAAATCCTATCGAACATCAAAATAATATGATAAGAGGATAATTAATTGAATATGGACAGACAAATAAAAACACAAATAATGCATATTAGTCGTGGACCAAAAACTCAAAGATTGAGTTGAGGATTACCAATTCTAGGATATTATATATACTGCTCTCGTGAAAGTACCACCATGAATGCAACAAACCATATCCGGAGAGGAACAACTCATTTAGGGCATAACTTCTATCTCGCTAACATTAACAGATTCGAACATATTGAATTCCCTTTTCGGAAAAACAAATTATAACAAAGATTGGCAAATAAAGCCAACAATCCAAAGAAAGGGATCACAGAGACAATCTGAATTAGCATATCCATCTGATATATCTATGAAACCGAACAACCATACCTCAAGGCCTCAACTCATTTTCAAGGTATCACGTAGTTTTTAAAAGATCCACAGAATAGAACCGAAAAATGACCCAACACAACCACTAGATGGATTTTTGGAGTTAAACTAGACAATAGGTACGTGTACTTTTGACTATTTGGAGTAATGGGCACTGATATGCAAAGAATTGGCTCCATATTACCGAATAATATGTAAAATACATGTAGTACGAAAATAAAAGATATTTTGCCATTCATGCAAGAAATTGATCACACAACAGGGTAAACCCACCCAAGAAGCACAATGAAAGACAAAGATCTTGCACTCAAGAAAAGGGTCCATAAAAATGTGTAAGACAAACCTATAATCATAGTGTGTTTCTATCAAGTCATAGGAAGAAAATTACACAAAATATACTAATGTAAATCTAGATGAAATAGACTTAGAAGGGCAAACCGACCATTTCTAGGATAAAGGCCTTACAATAACCCATTAGCACGACATTATGCAAGAAGCAAGAAATATCCTTTTCTTAACTACGAAAATTCCATGTCTATTTTTAAGCAAATCCTGTCCAAACTCGCTTGAACAAAGCAATGGAAGAAAGAGAATTTTCTAGCACAAGCTTGTGGGTAAGAAATGTAGACAGGAGAATCAGGAAAATGTAGATTAATTCTGTTACAAAGAAAAAATAGAAGTGATAACTAATGACTGCATCAAGCAAGCTTACTAGCATGGTTGTCACGGCGTCGCCTATGCAACGCCAAGTCGTCTTGGCGGCCGAAGGGGGACGCCAAGGCTGTTCGCCCAGGAGATCTCCCACCGCCGGCGCCGATCTGTGGCCTACTCCCACTGCCAACGCCGACCTGCAGCCCTCTCCTACCGCTGGGAGGGAGGGAGCGCAATGGCAAAGAACTGAAGAAGTGCGGGAGGGAGGTAGGAAGTGAAGAGGTATGTAGTATGTATACGCATGTTGGGTGGGATACATACCTCCGTCAACACAACATGCAGAGCTAAGTGCTCGCCATGGCGTCGCCATGATGTCGCCCGTCCAGGCACCCCATAAGCGTCGTGGTCGTTAACTACGCCATAACAACCATGCTTACTAGAAAAAAATAGGCCATCATACACAGCATAATACAAAGCAATCAGACTAGAAGCCAGCAGAGATCCCGAGGTGCGGTGGTACGCCGAGACGCATAAGTCCCGAAAACCTCTAGCAAGTGAGCCTGAAGTCGCGTGGCCTGGTAAGTCGTCCAGAGAGCGCAGTAAATGGCATAAATCGTTGTCTGGGCAAGCTTGTTAGGAGTCTAGGTTGATCGTAATTAAGGGTTTGCCCTGTCGTTGTCTGGAAACTGTCTATCCAAAGTTGATCTTAATTGTGGGATTTACCTTGACAAATCAAAAGCCTCTAGCGGTAACAATAGGTCTATCAAAACAATGTCAGTTAAGAATGCTTCGTCCGTTTGCTTTGAAGATTTAGAGCAAAATAATGCAAATTGGAAAGTACCCAAAGTAAATATCAAGGATATATATCATATGAGCACCTTTGCTTTGCGGTCTGATTATTATATTAAAATCATAGAGAAATCCCTTTCTATTAGTTCCTTTCATGAAACTTTGCATCTCCTTTCTGAAAAAGAAATCAATCGTATAAAAGCAAAACCTCAGTATCATTATCTACATTTCAGTTTGGTTCAAGTTGCTATCCGATCCTTATCACTAAAAGGTTTAAATACTTTTGTGTTGGCTTGTCTAAGAGATTACAGAAATAAAAGATCTAATGATTCCCTGCTAGGAATGGTTGAGGCCAGTCTTAGTAATGGTCCAGTGTTCTTTAACACATTCCTCGACTTTTCTGTATCTTTCAGATCCAAATATCCACAAGGTCTTGTCTTTAATCTTACAAACATCTGGCTTTGATCTTGAACCTGGAAGTGAAAACATTTCAGTAACCTATAGGATCTGTTTCAAAGCCATGACCACCTTAGCCCCTTGTGCCAAGCAAAATACACCAAATGGATTATCCACTCTCCTCCAAGCCAATCCCAGAAATCATATTATCACTCCAAAAACTTTGAATTGGGACAAGATAACCCATCATGAGAAGTGGATTCTTCCCCAAGCAATAGAATAAAAGATCACCCAACATAATGAAGTAGAATCCTTGACCGAAACACCCGATTTAGATGTTGAGATAACATTTTTCTCAAAAAGAATGACCTTTGTTCAGTCTAGATCCTCAGTTAGTCTTGACAATAGAGCTGTGTTAAAGCCAAATAATATTGTCTCTGCAACCTATGAGGATAATTCGTATGAGCCCTCAATATCAGATTTTGAGATCAATGTTATAGAGGAGGTAGAAGAAAATCAAGGATTTGATATCAATTTGTCTATGAAATAGAAGAAGATCAAGAGTTTGAAATAGATAAGGACCTCCTTAAGAAAGAACTTGATCTTCCTAAAAATAAGGATAAACTTGAAAGATATTACAAAAATGTAGACAATCCTTATATCAAAAGAATAAGAGAAGTTTGGTACAAAGAAATGAAAGAGCATAAAAGACATACCTTCTTCTTTGAATGGTATGAAAAGAGCCACATCAAATATTTTGAAGAGTTCTTCAAACCAAAGAAAAAACCACAGTCTGATTTGGAGGAATTAAGGTCTAAATTAGAAAATCTAAAATCCGAATTACAAGTCCTACAATCAGATCAAGAAAATGTGAATGTCATCAAAAGGTTTTCAAAGAATGGAAGACTTCGGTGGAAAGATTGAGAATCCGCCCATCCACCCTTCGATTCTATCCAACTTTCAGAGAATGCTGAGGGAGAAAGTGTAAAAGCATCTCCAATAAAAAAATATTTCCAAAAACACTTTTGGTGAGCCTGTTCGAGTAGAACACGTAGGCCACCTAGTGGAACAACAAAATTATGCAAACATATCTTTACAGACTCTTGGACATCAAACGGATCGCATAGAGAACATCCTTTTGGAAGCGCCAAGATCGCTAGGCTTGAGGTAAGGATAAATTATCCCTTCAATTCTTAATCAATCTTCTAGTTCTCATCCGTTGTTCCTTTGTTTACCCTACAAATAATAGGTTCTAACATGAAACTTGGGAAACAAAAGGCAATAGGATCATCCATATCTAAAGATCCGTTAGTGAGTTAACCAACAAACTATTCAGTTTGAGAATTGAAGGCTAAACAAACTATTCCTTTGTTTCCCAAATTTTATGTTGGAACCTATCATTTGTGGGGTAAACAAAGGAACGACGGATTGAGAACTAGATGATTCAGATTGAGAATTGAAGGGATAGTTTATCTCACCTCGCCTTGGCGCCTTGACGCTTCCAAGAGGATGTTCTCGATGCGATCCGCTTGTCTGCCCAAGAGTTTGTAAAGATATGTTTGCATAATTTTACAGTTCCACTATGTGGCCTACATGTTCTACTTGAACAGTGCTCACCAAAAGTGTTTTTGGAAATATTTTTATTGGAGATGCTTTACACTTTCTCCTTAGCATTCTCTGGATGTTAGATAGACTCGAAGGGTGGATGGACGGATTCTCAATATTTCCACCGAATTCTTCCATTCTTTTGAAACCTTTTGATGACATTCACATTTTCTTGATCTGATTTTAGGCTTCTAATTCGGATTTTAGATTGTCTAAATCAGATCTTAATTAATTTTCTAATTTTAGAGCTTGTAATTGATTTTAGGTTTTTAATTCAGACCTTAGTTCCTTCAAATCGATCGTGGTTTTTCTTTGATTTGAAGAAACTCTTCAAAATATTTGATGTGGCTCTTTTCATACCATTCAAAGAAGAAGGTATGTCTTTTTGCTCTTTCATTTCTTTGTACCAAACTTCTTATTCTTTTGATATAAGGATTGTCTACATTTTTGTAATATCTTTCAAGTTTGTCCTGATTTTTGGGAAGATCAAGCTCTTTCTTAAGGAGGTCCTTACCTATTTCAAACTCTTGATCTTCTTCTATTTCATAGGCAATTGATCTCAAATCCTTGATTTTCTTCTACTTTCTATAACATTGATCTCAAAATCTGAGATTGAGGGCTCATACGAATTGTCCTCATAGGTTGCATAGACAATATTATTTGGATTTAACACAGGTCTATTGTCAAGACTAATAGAGGAACTAGACTGGACAAAGGTCTTTCTTTTTGAGGAAAATGTTATCTCAACATCTCCATCGGATGTTTCAGTCAAGGATTCTACTTCATTATGTTGGGTGATCTTTGGTTCTATTGCTTGAGGAAGAATCCACTTCTCAGGAAGGGTTATCTTTTCCGAATTCAAAGTTTTTGAAGTGATAATATGATTTCTGGGATTGGCTTGGAGGAGAGTGGATAATCCTTTTGGTGTATTTTGCTTGGCACAAGGGGCTATGGTGGTCATGGCTTTGAAGCAGATCCTATAGGTTATCAAATGTTTTCATTTCGTGTTCAAGATCAAAGCGTAGATGTTTATAAGCTTAAAGACAAGACCTTGTGGATATTTAGATCTGAAAGAGATACAGATAAGTCGGGAATGTGTTAAAGAACACTGACTATTACTACGATCGCCTCAACTATTCCTAACAGGAATCATTAAATCTTTTATTTCTACAATCTCTTAGACAAGCCAACATGTATATTTAAACCTTTTCGAGATAAGGATCTGATAGCAACTTGAACAAACCAAAATGTAGATAATGATACCGAGGTTTTGATTTTGTACGATTGATTTCTTTTTCCGAAAGGAGATGCAAAGTTTCATGCAAGGAACTAATAGAAAGAGATTTCTCTATAGTTTCAATATAATAATCAGACCGCAAAGCAAACGTGCCTATATGATAGATATCCTTAATATTTACTTTGGGTACTTTCCAGTTTGCAATACTTTGCTCTAAATCTTCAAAGCAAACAGACGAAGCATTCTTAACTGACATTGTTTTGATATATCTATTGTTACCGCTAGAGGCTTTTGATTTGTCAGTTACACCTAGAGACCTTGCTAACCAAGACATCTTATACGAAGATAAAGGAGAATGGATAGGTAGGAACTCTTTTAGACCAACGGAAGGGCAAATCCCACAATTAAGATCAACTTTGGATAGACGGTTTCGGACAACGACAGAGTAAACTCTTAATTACGATCAACCTAGACTCCTAACAAGCTTGCCTGCATAACGATTTATGCCATTTATCGCGCTCTGGATGACTTACTGTGCCACGCGACTTCAAGCTCACTTGCTAGAGGTTTCGGGACTTACGTGTCTTGGCGCATCGCCGCACTCCTCGGGATCTCTGCGCCCTCACCATTTACTCACCGCACCCCTCTCCCCTTTCGGAGAAGATGGCTTGGGAGCTCGGCCCACAGATGATATGGATGTCCATGCACTATCATATCCATCCAAAGTGCTCAAGATTTGTGCAAGTACATTAAAATTATTAGAAGATGTGATGTTGGTTTGAATTTTGAATGTTTGCATCCATCTCTTAAATTATTACAAAATTTGTATATTTTTTCTCTCGAACATACGGAAACTATTAATAACAGCCTTGAAATCAAACAAAACTTGTATGGGGGAACTACCACCACATAATAATTGTGGGAGGGAAGGTTTCTAAGACACAAGGATAAATAGAGGTGTTTTTTTACGAGTTTTCCCTATAAATAATAGTAACAAGTAGAATAAATATTGCAGTTTGCATATTAAACTAACCCACTATACAAGAAGAGTAGTATGAGGCCAAAAATATTCACTTTAATTGCCAAGACAAATATATAAAGAGAAATTAATGGATGAATTAACCATAAAATGCATTAACAAGAAGGGACGACACACCTTGCAAACGGCAAACCTGACCAAAATTTACAAAGGAAATATTTTATTGTGGCTTCGTTGAAAATAAATATTGCAACAAAGAAAGAGCTCATCAAGTCAATTCAATGACCAAAATTTCAAGTGAACAGTCAAGATCTTGATACTGGGAGCAACTTTGGCAAGAATGCAAGCCATACATCTGCGATCGATAGCTATGGATTCAAAATCCTATCGAACATCAAAATAATATGATAAGAGGATAATTAATTGAATATGGACAGACAAATAAAAACACAAATAATGCATATTAGTCGTGGACCAAAAACTCAGCATTGAGTTGAGGATTACCAATTCTAGGATATTATATATACTGTCTCTGTGAAAGTACCACCAGTGAATGCAACAAACCATATCTGGAGAGGAACAACTCATTTAGGGCATAACTTCTATCTCTCGCTAACATTAATAGCTCGAACATATTGAATTCCCTTTTCCAGAAAAACAAATTATAACAGCATTGGCAAATAAAGCCAACAATCCAGCAAAGGGATCACAGAGACAATCTGAATTAGCATATCCACTGCTGATATATCTATGAAACCGAACAACCATACCTCAAGGCCTCAACTCATTTTCAAGGTATCACGTAGTTTTTAAAAGATCCACAGAATAGAACGGAAAAATGACCCAACACAACCACTAGATGGATTTTTGGAGTTAAACTAGACAATAGGTACGTGTACTTTTGACTATTTGGAGTAATGGGCACCTGATATGCAAAGAATTGGCTCCATATTACCGAATAATATGTAAAATACATGTAGTACGAAAATAAAAGATATTTTGCCATTCATGCAAGAAATTGATCACACAACAGGGGGTAAACCCACCCAAGAAGCACAATGAAAGACAAAGATCTTGCACTCAAAAAAAGGGTCCATAAAAATGTGTAAGACAAACCTATAATCATAGTGTGTTTCTATCGAAGTCATAGGAAGAAAATTACACAAAATATACTAATGTAAATCTAGATGAAATAGACTTAGAAGGGCAAACCGACCATTTCTAGGATAAAGGCCTTACAATAACCCATTAGCACGACATTATGCAAGAAGCAAGAAATATCCTTTTCTTAACTACGAAAATTCCATGTCTATTTTTAAGCAAATCCTGTCCAAACTCGCTTGAACAAAGCAATGGAAGAAAGAGAATTTTCTAGCACAAGCTTGTGGGTAAGAAATGTAGACAGGAGAATCAGAAAATGTAGATTAATTTTTACAAAGAAAAATAGAAGTGATAACTAATGATCGCATCAAGCAAGCTTACTAGCATGGTTGTCACGCGCCGCCTATGCAACGCCAAGTCGCCTTGGCGGCCGAAGGGGACGCCAAGGCTGTTCGCCAGAGATCTCCCACCGCCGGCGCCGACCGTGGCCTACTCCCACCGCTAACGCCGACTGGCCCTCTCCTACCACTGGGAGGGAGGGAGCGCAATGGCAAAGAACCAAGAAGTGCGGAGGGAGGTAGGAAGTGAAGAGGTATGTAGTATGTATACGCATGTTGGGTGGGATACATACTCCGCCAACACAACATGCGAGCTAAGTGCTCGCCATGGCGTCGCCATGATGTCGCCCGTCCGTGCACCCCATAAGCGTCGTGGTCGTTAACTACGCCATAACAACCATGCTTACTAGAAAAAAATAGGCCATCATACACAGCATAATACAAAGCAATCAGACTAGAAGCCAGCAGAGATCCCGAGGTGCGGTGGTACGCCGAGACGCATAAGTCCCAAAACCTCTAGCAAGTGAGCTGAAGTCGCGTGGCACGTAAGTCGCCCGAGAGCGCAGAAATGGCATAAATCGTTGTGCGGGCAAGCTTGTTAGGAGTCTAGGTTGATCGTAATTAAGGGTTTGCCCTGTCGTTGTCCGAAACCGTCTATCCAAAGTTGATCTTAATTGTGGATTTACCTTGACAAATCAAAAGCCTCTAGCGGTAACAATAGGTCTATCAAAACAATGTCAGTTAAGAATGCTTCGTCCGTTTGCTTTGAAGATTTAGAGCAAAATAATGCAAATTGGAAAGTACCCAAAGTAAATATCAAGGATATATATCATATGAGCACCTTTGCTTTATGTCTCGATTATTATATTAAAATCATAGAGAAATCCTTTCTATTAGTTCCTTTTATGAAACTTTGCATCTCCTTTCTGGAAAAGAAATCAATCGTATAAAAGCAAAACCTCAGTATCATTATCTACATTTCAGTTTGGTTCAAGTTGCTATCCGATCCTTATCACTAAAAGGTTTAAATACTTTTGTGTTGGCTTGTCTAAGAGATTACAGAAATAAAAGATCTAATGATTCCCTGCTAGGAATGGTTGAGGCCAGTCTTAGTAATGGTCCAGTGTTCTTTAACACATTCCTCGACTTTTCTGTATCTTTCAGATCCAAATATCCACAAGGTCTTGTCTTTAATCTTACAAACATCTGGCTTTGATCTTGAACCTGGAAGTGAAAACATTTCAGTAACCTATAGGATCTGTTTCAAAGCCATGACCACCTTAGCCCCTTATGCCAAGCAAAATACACCAAATGGATTATCCACTCTCCTCCAAGCCAATCCCAGAAATCATATTATCACTCCAAAAACTTTGAATTGGGACAAGATAACCCATCATGAGAAGTGGATTCTTCCCCAAGCAATAGAATAAAAGATCACCCAACATAATGAAGTAGAATCCTTGACCGAAACACCCGATTTAGATGTTGAGATAACATTTTTCTCAAAAGAATGACCTTTGTTCAGTCTAGATCCTCGCTAGTCTTGACAATAGAGTGTGTTAAAGCCAAATAATATTGTCTCTGCAACCTATGAGGATAATTCGTATGAGCCCTCAATATCGATTTTGAGATCAATGTTATAGAGGAGGTAGAAGAAAATCAAGGATTTGATATCAATTCTGTCTATGAAATAGAAGAAGATCAAGAGTTTGAAATAGATAAGGACCTCCTTAAGAAAGAACTTGATCTTCCTAAAAATAAGGATAAACTTGAAAGATATTACAAAAATGTAGACAATCCTTATATCAAAAGAATAAGAGAAGTTTGGTACAAAGAAATGAAAGAGCATAAAAGACATACCTTCTTCTTTGAATGGTATGAAAAGAGCCACATCAAACATTTTGAAGAGTTCTTCAAACCAAAGAAAAAACCACAGTCTGATTTGGAGGAATTAAGGTCTAAATTAGAAAATCTAAAATCCGAATTACAAGTCCTACAATCAGATCAAGAAAATGTGAATGTCATCAAAAAGGTTTTCAAAGAATGGAAGACTTCCGTGGAAAGATTGAGAATCCGTCCATCCACCCTTCGATTCTATCCAACTTTGAGAGAATCGAGGAGAAAGTGTAAAAGCATCTCCAATAAAAAAATATTTCCAAAAACACTTTTGGTGAGCCTATTCGAGTAGAACACGTAGGCCACCTAGTGGAACAACAAAATTATGCAAACATATCTTTACAGACTCTTGGACATCAAACGGATCGCATAGAGAACATCCTTTTGGAAGGCGTCAAGACTGCTAGGCTTGAGGTAAGGATAAATTATCCCTTCAATTCTTAATCTGAATCTTCTAGTTCTCAGTCCGTTGTTCCTTTGTTTACCCTACAAATAATAGGTTCTAACATGAAACTTGGGAAACAAAAAGGCAATAGGATCATCCATATCTAAAGATCTGGTTAGTGAGTTAACCAACAAACTATTCAGTTTGAGAATTGAAGGCTAAACAAACTATTCCTTTGTTTCCCAAATTTTATGTTGGAACCTATCATTTGTGGGGTAAACAAAGGAACGACGGATTGA
This sequence comes from Melocanna baccifera, assembly GCA_036346265.1. NCBI lineage: Eukaryota > Viridiplantae > Streptophyta > Magnoliopsida > Poales > Poaceae > Melocanna > Melocanna baccifera. Next base: position 15,843,585 of record CM070680.1, on the reverse strand, counting down.
GAACTAGATGATTCAGATTGAGAATTGAAGGGATAGTTTATCCTTACCTCAGTCTTAGCAGTCTTGACGCCTTCCAAGAGGATGTTCTCGATGCGATCCGTTTGCTGTCCAAGAGTTTGTAAAGATATGTTTGCATAATTTTACAGTTCCACTATGTGGCCTACATGTTCTACTTGAACAGGCTCACCAAAAGTGTTTTTGGAAATATTTTTTATTGGAGATGCTTTTACACTTTCTCCCTTAGCATTCTCTGGATGTTAGATAGACTCGAAGGGTGGATGGACGGATTCCTCAATATTTCCACCGGAATTCTTCCATTCTTTTGAAAACTTTTTGATGACATTCACATTTTCTTGATCTGATTTTAGGGCTTCTAATTCGGATTTTAGATTGTCTAAATCAGATCTTAATTAATTTTCTAATTTTAGAGCTTGTAATTCGGATTTTAGGTTTTTTAATTCAGACCTTAGTTCCTTCAAATCAGACTGTGGTTTTTTCTTTGATTTGAAGAAACTCTTCAAAATATTTGATGTGGCTCTTTTCATACCATTCAAAGAAGAAGGTATGTCTTTTTTGCTCTTTCATTTCTTTGTACCAAACTTCTCTTATTCTTTTGATATAAGGATTGTCTACATTTTTGTAATATCTTTCAAGTTTGTCCTGATTTTTGGGAAGATCAAGCTCTTTCTTAAGGAGGTCCTTACCTATTTCAAACTCTTGATCTTCTTCTATTTCATAGACTGAATTGATCTCAAATCCTTGATTTTCTTCTACTTTCTCTATAACATTGATCTCAAAATCTGAGATTGAGGGCTCATACGAATTGTCCTCATAGGTTGCATAGACAATATTATTTGGATTTAACACAGGTCTATTGTCAAGACTAATAGAGGAACTAGACTGGACAAAGGTCTTTCTTTTTGAGGAAAATGTTATCTCAACATCTCCATCGGATGTTTCAGCCAAGGATTCTACTTCATTATGTTGGGTGATCTTTGGTTCTATTGCTTGAGGAAGAATCCACTTCTCAGAAGGGTTATCTTTTCCGAATTCAAAGTTTTGAAGTGATAATATGATTTCTGGATTGGCTTGGAGGAGAGTGGATAATCCTTTGGTGTATTTTGCTTGGCACAAGGGGCTATGGTGGTCATGGCTTTGAAGCAGATCCTATAGGTTATCAAATGTTTTCATTTCGTGTTCAAGATCAAAGCGAGATGTTTATAAGCTTAAAGACAAGACCTTGTGGATATTTAGATCTGAAAGAGATACAGATAAGTCGGGGAATGTGTTAAAGAACACTGGACTATTACTACGACTGGCCTCAACTATTCCTAACAGGGAATCATTAAATCTTTTATTTCTACAATCTCTTAGACAAGCCAACACAGAAGTATTTAAACCTTTTCGAGATAAGGATCGGATAGCAACTTGAACAAAACCGAAATGTAGATAATGATACTGAGGTTTTGATTTTGTACGATTGATTTCTTTTTCAGAAAGGAGATGCAAAGTTTCATGCAAGGAACTAATAGAAAGAGATTTCTCTATAGTTTCAATATAATAATCAGACCGCAAAGCAAACGTGCCTATATGATACATATCCTTAATATTTACATTGGGTACTTTCCAGTTTGCAATACTTTGCTCTAAATCTTCAAAGCAAACAGACGAAGCATTCTTAACTGACATTGTTTTGATATATCTATTGTTACCGCTAGAGGCTTTTGATTTGTCAGTTACACCTAGAGACCTTGCTAACCAAGACATCTTATACGAAGATAAAGGAGAATGGATAGGTAGGAACTCTTTTAGACCAACGGAAGGGCAAATCCCACAATTAAGATCAACTTTGGATAGACGGTTTCCAGACAACGACAGAGTAAACCCTTAATTACGATCAACCTAGACTCCTAACAAGCTTGCCCAGACAACGATTTATGCCATTTACTGCGCTCTCTGGATGACTTACCAGGCCACGCGACTTCAAGCTCACTTGCTAGAGGTTTTCGGGACTTACGTGTCTTGGCGTACCGCCGCACCTCGGGATCTCTGCGGCCCTCAGCTACGACTACCGCACCCCTCTCCCCCCTTTCGGAGAAGATGGCTTGGGGAGCTCGGCCCACCAGATGATATGGATGTCCATGCACTATCATATCCATCCAAAGTGCTCGAAGATTTGTGCAAGTACATTAAAATTATTAGAAGATGTGATGTTGGTTTGAATTTTGAATGTTTGCATCCATCTCTTAAATTATTACAAAATTTGTATATTTTTCTGCTCGAACATACGGGAAACTATTAATAACAGCCTTGAAATCAAACAAAACTTGTATGGGGGAACTACCACCACATAATAATTGTGGGAGGGAAGGTTTCTAAGACACAAGGATAAATAGAGGTGTTTTTTTACGAGTTTTCCCTATAAATAATAGTAACAAGTAGAATAAATATTGCAGTTTGCATATTAAACTAACCCACTATACAAGAAGAGTAGTATGAGGCCAAAAATATTCACTTTAATTGCCAAGACAAATATATAAAGAGAAATTAATGGATGAATTAACCATAAAATGCATTAACAAGAAGGGACGACACACCTTGCAAATGGCAAACCTGACCAAAATTTACAAAGGAAATATTTTATTGTGGCTTCGTTGAAAATAAATATTGCAACAAAGAAAGAGCTCATCAAGTCAATTCAATGACCAAAATTTCAAGTGAACAGTCAAGATCTTGATACTGGGAGCAACTTTGGCAAGAATGCAAGCCATACATCTGCGATCGATAGCTATGGATTCAAAATCCTATCGAACATCAAAATAATATGATAAGAGGATAATTAATTGAATATGGACAGACAAATAAAAACACAAATAATGCATATTAGTCGTGGACCAAAAACTCAGCATTGAGTTGAGGATTACCAATTCTAGGATATTATATATACTGTCTCTGTGAAAGTACCACCAGTGAATGCAACAAACCATATCTGGAGAGGAACAACTCATTTAGGGCATAACTTCTATCTCTGCTAACATTAACAGTTCGAACATATTGAATTCCCTTTTCCAGAAAAACAAATTATAACAGCATTGGCAAATAAAGCCAACAATCCAGCAAAGGGATCACAGAGACAATCTGAATTAGCATATCCACTGCTGATATATCTATGAAACCGAACAACCATACCTCAAGGCCTCAACTCATTTTCAAGGTATCACGTAGTTTTTTTAAAAAGATCCACAGAATAGAACCAGAAAAATGACCCAACACAACCACTAGATGGATTTTTGGAGTTAAACTAGACAATAGGTACGTGTACTTTTGACTATTTGGAGTAATGGGCACCTGATATGCAAAGAATTGGCTCCATATTACCGAATAATATGTAAAATACATGTAGTACGAAAATAAAAGATATTTTGCCATTCATGCAAGAAATTGATCACACAACAGGGGGTAAACCCACCCAAGAAGCACAATGAAAGACAAAGATCTTGCACTCAGCAAAAAGGGTCCATAAAAAATGTGTAAGACAAACCTATAATCATAGTGTGTTTCTATCAGAAGTCATAGGAAGAAAATTACACAAAATATACTAATGTAAATCTAGATGAAATAGACTTAGAAGGGCAAACTGACCATTTCTAGGATAAAGGCCTTACAATAACCCATTAGCACGACATTATGCAGTAAGCAAGAAATATCCTTTTCTTAACTACGAAAATTCCATGTCTATTTTTAAGCAAATCCTGTCCAAACTCGCTTGAACAAAGCAATGGAAGAAAGAGAATTTTCTAGCACAAGCTTGTGGGTAAGAAATGTAGACAGGAGAATCAGGAAAATGTAGATTAATTCTGTTACAAAGAAAAAATAGAAGTGATAACTAATGACTGCATCAAGCAAGCTTACTAGCATGGTTGTCACGGCGTCGCCTATGCAACGCCAAGTCGTCTTGGCGGCCGAAGGGGGACGCCAAGGCTGTTCGCCCAGGAGATCTCCCACCGCCGGCGCCGATCTGTGGCCTACTCCCACTGCCAACGCCGACCTGCAGCCCTCTCCTACCGCTGGGAGGGAGGGAGCGCAATGGCAAAGAACTGAAGAAGTGCGGGAGGGAGGTAGGAAGTGAAGAGGTATGTAGTATGTATACGCATGTTGGGTGGGATACATACCTCCGTCAACACAACATGCAGAGCTAAGTGCTCGCCATGGCGTCGCCATGATGTCGCCCGTCCAGGCGCCCCATAAGCGTCGTGGTCGTTAACTACGCCATAACAACCATGCTTACTAGAAAAAAATAGGCCATCATACACAGCATAATACAAAGCAATCAGACTAGAAGCCAGTAAAGGGAAGGGTGTGAGGGCCACCAGGGGCCCCTCTATTGATTCAACAATCACTGTATAGTTTTTTTGGATTAGTACTTTGTTAATCTAATACTAATATATAGTTGAGCAAACAACAGTAATTTTTACCATAAATCCTAGCTTACACAAAGGTTTGCAGACGAATAAATTAATGTAGATAAAAAAATATAAAGGAGTGAAGTTGAATGAAAATTGATCAAGTCTAGCTTTGTGTTTGGCCAAACAGTGATCTACTACAGAACATGTCATGAGCAAGAAATTATTAGCAAAAGCTGTAGTAATAGATGATGCACCAACTAACGATGATGGTAATTAAAAATGCAGAGTCACAATCTTAATAGCAGGTGTTCACATGAAAACACAAACAATCAATACCAGCCATGGATCAAAAACTTAGTGGTTAGGTTTCCAAGTTCCAAAGTGGTCCTTCATTTCCAAGTTCCTGAATTTTATTTAGCCAATACAGTCCTGAATTATGTAACTGAATAGTCAAGCTTCAATTTCTCAATTCACCTAGCTTTCCTAAAAAAGAAGTGCAAACGATCAAACATGGAAAATCAACACACATAGCCCAATACAATCAAATACACCTACCAAGCACTCCATTAGTCTCCATTTCCACAAAACACCTCATTTCGTGGTTGCATGAGGAATATTTTTCAATGCAACAAAAGAACAAAGCAAAAATGAGAATTAGTCAAAGAGTGTGCAAATGAAAGAACAAAAGAACCAAGCAAACTATGAAATGATCATACAGTGGCACACCTCATCTTTAAAGGCCCAATCATGAGATCATGTCCTACAATAACAATACTGGCATAAATGAGGTCAACAAAGAGATCAAAATCACCCACCTGGAAAAGGAAAAAAACTCGCATAACACTATTTATTCAGAGGAAATTAAAACAAAAAAGGAAAGCACATGAAATGCACATATTTGACGATAACTACAAGTTCCCAGGATCTAACATCTCGACAACAGTCCAAAGCACATCCAAGTCATAATGGAAATGTCAAAATTAAGGTATACATTCAAAACTCAAAACACAAAAAAAAAGTGTGTAGTGTACAGTACCAAGGTTCGAAATACCGGCCGGTTACCGCCGGTAACCGGTTTTACCGGTGCCGACCGGGAGGGGAAAAATCGGCCGAGATTCAAATTTCAAAAAATTGAATTTGTAGATGTTTGGATGGGTTCCAGGGGGCAGCAAGAAGAGTGGCAAAGAACGCAGCCACGGAAGCGGCGGCGGCGGCGGCGGAAGAAGAAGAAGCAGAGTAGCAGAGTAGCAAGCAAAGCGCAGCAGTTCAGCTCTTGAGTGGTTACTTTCTTCCCTCCGAGAATCTCTCACACCGCACAGCACTAACTCCTGATTGATAATATTGCCTGTCATTTGATCCTTATATTCAAACAGCTGATGAGGCAGATAAGTTGAGAAACGAACTCCATGAGTGGCAGTGGGTGCGCAAGGGCCTAACCGATGAACTGAAATTCTACTACGGCCTCAGCGCATGCCTCTTAATAGTCTGCGTGAAACTCCTAGCATTCTGCATGCATGCGCATGCCTCTTAATAGCCTGCATAAATCTCTTAGTATCTCGTGTGCATGCGCATGCCTCTTAATTGCCATGAATCTCTTAGCATTCTGCATGCATGTGCATGCCTCTTAATAGTCTATGTGAAACTCTTTGCATTCTGCATGCATACAGGATATTAAAAGCATGCGCATGTGGCCATTAAGAAGCATGCGTATGCATACATGCAGGATATTAAAAGCATGCGCATGTATGCATGCAGGATATTAAAAGCATACACATGTATGCATGCAGGATATTAAAAGCATGCCCATGTGGCCATATGCGCGGTCATTAAAAAGCATGCGTATACATGCATGCAGGATATTAAAAGCATGCGTATACATGCATGCAGGATATTAAATGCATGCGTATACGGCCATTAAGAAGCATGCGTATCCATGCATGCAGGATATTAAAAGCATGCGTATACGGCCATTAAGAAGCATGCGTATGCATGCATGCAGGATATTAAAATCATGCGCATACGGCCATTAAGAAGCATGCGTATGCATGCATGCAGGATATTAAAAGCATGCATATGCAGCCATTAAGAAGCATGCGTATGCATGCATGCAGGATATTAAAAGCATGCATATGCAGCCATTAAGAAGCATGCGTATGCATGCATGCAGGATATTAAAAGATACAAGAGAATACTAGAGGTTTGCACACAAATTAATGTTAGCACACGGGATTAATGCTAACACTTAATTTCACCGGTTTTTCCAGTTTTTCACCGGTTTTTCCGGTAACCGGCCGGTTACCGGTCTCCTCCCGCCGCCCGCAAAGTTCGTTTGCCAAATTTTATCCGGTTTTTATCCGGGATTTCCGGTTACCGGTACCGCCTAGCGGCCGGGATTTACCCCGGTAGCGGGATTTCGAACCTTGTACAGTACACTAGCACAGTATATGGTTTAAGGTAATTAATACTAGAATATCTCCATTGTTCTAGCTCAATATGCACTCTAACCATTGTCATACAATCCAATTGTCAACTCAACATACTGTGGATCTGCTTTTGTTAATTACACACTAAGCAAGCCATCTTCAATGTTTCCATTCGCATCCAATAGTGTAATGCTCAGACCAAGGGAAAGGCATTTAAAAAGTAAGTTGTTAACTAGTTGCTAATTTCAGAAATCATGACAGACTCTAATAAAATATGTATTATCCAAATAAATAACATAACTTGTCACTAGCAAATAAAAGACACCAATTTTACATATCATAATGAACAGGAAAAAGTAGAAGAACATGTGTTATGATTAAGGAAGAACTGGAAAATGCTCAGTGAGTTGTTTACATATCCAAATAAACAACTCACTGAGCATTTTCCAGCTGTATCCAAAAAAAGTCTATTAAGGAAGCTGCACAAACACTGATCACACCATGAGGTCAGTGCTACTGAAGTTGATATGAAATGATTTAGAAGGAAAAAAGAGAGACTTAATCTATCTCGCATTGAGATGTACTAGGTATACGAGACAGGATGTAATGATCCTTATATCATTACGTAATAAACACCATGCTGAGAGCATTTTAGGAGGAGATACACATAGACAAATAAAGGATCTAATCTCTATAGCTAAGATTCATTCTCACCACAGCAGCAAAAAATGGATAGCAAGGAGTCTACGCAAAGCCACTAAATCAAAATATATAATTAGGAGCAGTTCAAATAAGTAACTTCTTTATGTACAAAATTGAGCCATGCGCAGTAAGAAAGGAAGCGAGATGTTATTCTCACCTTCCAACATATTAAAACAGCTCGTCTGCTTCGTGTCAGAACTCCATTTGTAAGGAGATTGTTGATGTTGTCAAGAAAACCGGTGACCAGAAGATCCAATGAAAATTTGCTGGCTTGATTTATTTGCTTTGGTTCCACAAAATCCACAAACCGAAAAATGCGAGCAGTAGATAGAGCTGATAGAACATAGGATAGAGCTTTATAAGCTGCCAAGTGAAGCTCACCTCCAGTCTTATCCAGAGGGGGAAAAAGGGTTAAGGTGGCATAAAAACTTACACGGAAACACTGCAAACCACTGAAGAAGAAATATTCAATAAAATTAAGAAAAGCAGACAACCTGCGTGGCATAAGTACAATGTTGAATAACTTTCCAACAGAACTCCCAGAGGAATGAAAATGCTGAATGAAGAGAAACAACAGAGCTGTAATGGTTACACCATGAGACAACAGAACATATGCACCTCATTGGCCAAATCTGTGAAATATAAAATATTACAATGGAAAGACATCAAGTTATGTAATTACATGGTGAGAAGCACTTTAAAGCGAAGGTAAAGTATGCTCCCCTATTATAAAAGATCCTCATACATTATCAATACAACTGGACAAACAAATTAAGATAGATGGGTTGATAGCGGAAAAACCAGCTTGTAACATCCAAAACTACATTAATTTCTCCAGAATTTGGGCAAAAGTTAAGGAATGCTGTAGTTTATAAAATGATAAAAAGGAAGAGAAACCAAAATTCTGATTAACTGCAGAGTACACACCACAGTTGCAACTACATTAACTTTTTGTAGCATGGTTCAAAATGAAGAGAAAGGACAGTAGACCAAAAAAACTATAGTTGGATTAGCACGGCAAACAAGAGTGTGGGTTTTTCGGGCTATGGCTTATAACTTTTGAAATCTGACTGTTCGCGAGAGAGAGAGAGAGAGTAAGAAGAGAGATAACCACATGCGATTTTGGCTGGTATAGCTGATGTCGGTACAGTGTGTCCTACAATCGACTTATAGACTCCACCTTAAAAAAACGCACCGTTTGAATACCAGTTATTGTATCAAAGGACAAAAGACAAAAGCGGCAAGCCGATTCGAACCTAGCCATTGTCATCCTCTATCCAATCAACCAGTTCTAATATATCCCTGGAGAACTCTTTTCTTATCTTACTTGCTGCTTAATCAAGATAACAGTCTCCGAAGGGTAACATGAAACACGATAAATGGGACCATTTACATGCAGTAAATACAACCCACTAGATGGCTAGATTCTATAATGTGAACTGAAAGTATCAGGAAGGGACGTACACACTGCAACACTGAAGAGGTTATAGAGGTAGCCAAACGACGCTGACTCGGGCCTCCAAGGTTTCCTTTAACAGAACATGGTAAATCCATGTCGTGTCGTATTTTTAACCGTAAAATCGAGCAAGATGCCTTGCTGAAGACCACCATATTTTCCTAAAATAAGGCATAAGCAATACAATATTTGAAAAGCTATTAGAGAAAAGAGTCACCAGTGACAATTTGAAGAAAAAATGGGTTACCAAAACTAGAAGCAATGATTTCGCAAACTTCTCGTTGAGAGCATGGTGCTCCAATCCATTTGTGCTACCTGAAACTTCATTAGAGATGGTATTATTTTGGTGAACAAGCTTTTTCTGTTTCACTTCAAGTTCCTCAATCAAGCTTAAAACGATGAAAAAAAACTTCACTGGAATGCATTCTATGGGACGTTGTTTAGAAAGATTGTTACCATATTTCTCCAGAAACTGCAAAAAAAAAAAAAGAGACATTTTAAAGCAAAGTTGATTTTTAAACAAGAGAAAAAAGTATAACTTCAATGCAGGTGTAAGTACCATGGCCTACTGAAAGAAGAGAGGCCAACTATAAGTTAGATTCCAGACCTGAGCACAATATAGATATCTAATAGCAAGGAAAAAAGTGCCTTACTCGCAACAATATCCAAAGAGCTCCTATTTACTCAATAGCAATGTGAATGCTTTTTCGAGACATAAAAGCAGGTGCCAAGCAAAACAAACCATAAATATTTGCTTGAAATGTTGCTCTTCTGAGGTTACAAGAAGGGTCCTTGCCCACCTCCGTGCTTCAGCTTCCCCATGCACCCACATCCTCGTCATCAAACAAATACGACCCATCTACCTCTGTGTGCTTCACGTAGATAGTAGGGAAATCAATAAGCTTCTCCAATAAAGTGTTGCCCACAGAACATTCTTTCTTCTGAGCAAACCATTCCTGAACTATAACTCTCAGTGCTCCTACAAGGATATACAACAGCAGTGCGAAGCATAGGATAAGATGATAATGGAAGCAAAAATAACTTGAATAGTTATCCTCAATGAATGATAATATTAAAGTAGATGCTGAAGACAAAAATTTATCCATTTCTCTCATGTATGTACCAAAATAATCAGTGCATTCTCGAGGTATTGTAGAAATGAAATGCAAAAGCTGATTAAGAGGAACTTCAGCTGCACTTATCAATGATGTTGCAGCTTTGATTACCTGTTCACAAACTGCATTTGACTTCGAGTTAACAAGTTGATTATGCATTACTTAATATTTGATCAAAATTTGTGTCTGGAAATAGAGATGTCCACCCTTTCAGACGATACTTAGGATTAATGTGTTGTTTACTCCTCTCACTAAGAATCCATAAGACATCCAATAAATCTGCAGTATTAACTGACGTAGATGCATCTCCATCGCACTTTGCTGTTTCTTCCCCAGCAGAAGCACACGGTAGATCATGTGTATCTGACCAACGTGCGCATGAAGCAACACAAAATGCAAGTCTCATTAAGCCTGCTCGGCCAAATCAATCCTGTTTAGCAGCAGATGCCAAACTCCAAACCAGATGTAAACGGTCACTGTAAAAGGACAATATATGGGGAAAAAATGGTTTTAGAAGAACACTAAAAGACACCAATGAAGCTATTGAAAACAAACTAAACTAAGGATATGTGTAGCATTTTGGTGGCCAAACAACATAAATAGTTCCATTTGAAATAAGTTGCGCCTCCAGCATTTTAAGCTCTGTCTAGTTATATTTTGTACAATATATATTGCAATGTATGCAAAATAAGTACACAGTAACCTTCTTTTAGACAAAAATACACAGCAATCATTTAGTTAATTCTCTTTGTGATACACGGACATCCTTCAATCAATGTAAAAAACTAATAAATGGTAAGTAACAGAAAGTGTATTGCTTTTCTGGGTGTAATTGCTGAAAAACTTCACTGCACCTTTTATGGTTTTTGAATTATAAACACCACCGACGCCTAAAAATAATTTACACGGACAGCTCAGTATTTAAAAGATAATGAACTGTTGAACAATATGCCATAAAAGAACAGGAAAGAATAAAGCAAATATGCCATGGAAGAACTAGAAGATAAGGAAACAATAAAAAAAGAAAAGAAAAATCTAATGAGCGACAGGAATCAGTAAACAAGAGCAAATGGGCTGTATTAAACAAAGTCATTCGATGCATTCTACTGTAGTGAAATGTAAAATATTTGCCCAAGGATAAAATCAATAACATAGGAGGGACTAGTAAGAGCAAAAAATGATGCCATTAACTATCAAGTTTCACACCATATTCATGGTTATTAAGTCGTCAACTAGTTAACGACTAGTCGTCGACTAGTCGACAAGTCGGTGGGGAAGTACCGACTTGCGCCGGCGACTCGACTTGTGGCGGCAAGTCGGGCTTCTGGTCGACTAGTCGTCGACTTGCCCGTCGAGTAGTCGACCAGGCGATGCCAAGTCGGGCGCCTTGGGGCAGTGAAGGAGTGAGCGAGCAGGCAGTGAAGTGAGAAGTGATATGTACCGAAGCAGTCAGCAATAGCGAGTAGTGAAGCAATCAGCAACAGTGGGCAGTGAAGAGAGAGTGCGGACTACGGAGCTCGATGCTCCGACCGCAGATCTGGCGATTCCAGCCTGCTGTCGCCGCCGACCGCCGCCAGATCTGGCCTCCCTCCTCCCGCCGCCAGATCCAGATCAAGGTAAGCCCCTCCGCCCGGCGACCTCCGCCCCGGCCTCCCTCCTCCCCGGCTCCCTCTCCCTCTCGACCTCCCCCTCCCGACCGGCCTCGACCTCCTTCCCTTCTTTCGGCGGAGACCCGGCCAACGGCTCCACCTCCCTCCTCAGTTCCCTCTCTCTCTCGACCTCCCCACGAGAGGGAGAGGGAGCCGGGGAGGGAGGTGGAGCCATTAGCCGGGTCGCCGCCGGGAGGGGGATGCCGGGAGAAGGGAGGTGGAGGCCGGCTGGGAGGGGGAGGTCGAGAGGGAGGGGGAGCCGTCGGCCGGGTCGTCGGGATGGAGGAGGTAGAGCCGTCGGCCGCATCGCCAGGATGGAGGGGGAGGCGGAGCCGTCGAGGATTCGGTGGGAGCGAGCGTGAATCAGATGCGAGTGAGGGAGGTGATGCTGCGCTGGCTGTGGGGGGCGAAGAGGTCGAGGCAGGGGGTGGGGGGTTATGAGGATTGGTATTTTGCAGTTTAGCCCTTTTAGTTTCTGAAATTGCAATAAAATGCCTCTCTATATATACATATTCATATAAATAGTACAAACATTACCTGTCGGTTAGTCAGCGACTAGTCGGCCGACTAGTCGACAAGTCGGTCACTAGGAAGGTAGTGTTACTTGTCGACTAGTCAGCGACTAGTCGGCCAACTAGTCGACAAGTCGGTCACTAGGAGGGTAGTGTCGACTTGTCGACTTAATAACCTTGACCATATCCAAGTTCAGGATGAAATGCTAACACAACTTTATTTCATATTTGCAGCAAAGGGAAAACATCAATGCAGTGATGCTTCTTCAGTCATTTTATCCATTTGGTTCACGAGTGGTATGCTGTTTTAAATATCCATATGTATATTTACAAAGAAACAGTAACTGTGGTAACATGGTACTCCTGGAAAGGCTTTTTGAGACAGAAGAATATTTCTATAACCATGTATCAAAGGACCAAGCACAGCTTCTAGGGATCATCTGAGTGCAACCTTTGTAGCGTTCCCATGCAATATCCAAAAAAGGATTGCATAACCAGGCACCGCACTGCAAAAGGCATTCATAAAGGCTGATTATAGGACTACAATCTGAACATATATGTTCTGTACATATCAGTACTGACCTTGAGGATTATCATGAGTAAACCCACGCTCCCACAGTACTGCCATCCAGTGGAAAATTCCTTCCAAAGATTCCATCTGAGAATGAAAAGCTCTATAGGATATCTGATTCGAATAGTCACTCTGTGGTGTAGACTAAACAGCAGCACTACCTGAACATAATTATTAAATAGTATCAGCCCAATACAAGCCAAAAATGCATGTTCTACCAAATACTTTATCGCTGTGCTATCCCTAGCAAGGATCCAAATCCCGTTACCGGGGTAAATCCTGCCGGGGGGATAGTACCGATTACCGGCTGGTAACCAGAAACAAACCGGTCGAATTTCATGCGTCAAAATTTGAATTTCAAACCGGAAACCAAAAAAACCGGCGGTTACCACCAAAAAACCGGAGAAAACCGGTTTTTCAGATTTGAAATTGAAAATTCTTAATACATTCATGACAAAAAGCATGAAGTCAAGCACGGGAAGTGCATGCATCTTCCTAATACATTCTATTAGTGTTAAACAATGCAAACATCATTAGGAAAACTAATTTTTACATTCAAAAGTTTAAATTTAAATTAAATAAAAAAACCAGTGGTTTTTTTCCCGTTCGGCACCGGTAAAACTGGTTACCGGCGGTAACTGGCCGGTTACCACCGAGATTTGGAACCTTGATACCTAGTGTTGAGTGAAAATTTAGCTATTTAATCCCATAAAATGCTATATCAAGAATTACTGCAAACGAACATATTTTGATTAGGACAGTTTGATAAGAGGGATTCACCATGGAGGTTGTTTTCCCGTTGACAGAGGTTGGCGCGGTGTCATCGCCTGGGTGCCCTACAAAGGGCGCCCGGTTGTCATCCCCGCCGGCGCCTCCTGTATACGCAAGACGTTGGGGTAGGCTGGATGAGCTAAACCTGAGGGCTGCCGCACGTGCACCACTACTGGTGCCCTTGCGTCTAGGGTTTTCTCCCTGGTGACGCTTTCGCAAGGTGTCATAATGGTGGCACAATCACAAGTAAGGTGCTCTCCTCAACCGTGGACCTCGCACCATAATCCTTGTTGTCGTCCCTCCTCTTGACCTCAACCTCTTACGTGGCCACTGCCCCTTCATCCGCACCCTTGCTCACCAGGGCAGCGTTACCCTCTCCTCCCCCTTTGATATCGAGGACGTATCTGGCCCTGGGCCCCTTCCGCTGCTTGCGACCGGAGCCCTCCCTCAAAGACTCAAGCATGGGCTTGGCCTAGGAGGTGTCGGCCACACGTCGTTGCGCATCTACTTCAGCCGTGGCATACTCCTCCATATTGTAAAAGAGCTTCGCTATGCTCTAATGAGCTTCGCTTCGCTTTGCAAATACCAGCACTAAAACATGGAGTGCACTACTACTTACCGTTTTGCTTGGGAAAGAGAACTGGTCCAGGGGCTTACTGTTCGCTGTCTGCTCCAACCCGATCACCGAGTAGCCCTCTAGCCTCTTCTTCTCCAAGAACACTTTTATGCCGTCCTCCGGAACCTCCACCATGGGTAACCATTTCTCCGCTGTCACACTGCACGCGCCACAGCCAAGTGAGAAAACAAACCTGTGTCAACGGTCACTACTGCTACTAAAACAAGCGTCGGTCGTATTAAGAGGCTAGGCTACATAACTCGATCATTGAAATTGTTTGTCTGAACAATACTCTTGTCAAGAATGACCAAACCAGCTGCTTTGAATATCTAACCAAAACACCCAGTAAAATACGTGGAAATAAATGAACAAAAATATTAGTCAGGACGAATCAGCCATACAAATAGTCATGCCTCGCATGTTCTCGTCAGTCCAGCAAGATTTCTTGATTCCAGTGCTAAGTTGAACAGTTGGTCATCTTCCTCTATTTCTGCACCCCATAACACAAGAGACAAGACATGTGAGAAGAGGCAACAACATTAGGGTAGCATTAGCAGAAGCAAATTCAGTTCATAATAACAAAACAACTACAGCTTAGTTCTTACAAATGACAAATCCATCATACAACCTCGTTGCAACAAAATCTCGAGGGAAGCACATAGATGTATGCGCACACAATATACAGGCTAGTAAAACTGTAAGGATGGCCTTACATACCAAAAAGTAATCTTGAAATATCATTATCGCCCACGATTGAATGACAATCGTTGTTCAATGGTTGCTTAGAGTCCCTATTGGGCACGATTTTCTTCTGGAAATTGAGTGCATCTTGACTAGGTTGTAACAACTCAGCAATATTCTCATCAGTTCTATCCTCATTGTGATGTTTTCCCACTGCGAGATCCTCATTCTTGATTGTTTTTTTTCTCGAACACGCAGAAGAGTTGCGCATCATTATATTAAGAAGAAGAAAAGGAGTCTAAGAAAACTCGTACAAAACCCCACCAAGCAGGCGAGGCTAAAATTACAAGGTCAAAACAATAGAAAAACAGTCACCGACCAAAAAACAAGAATAAACACAGCACCTAAGGCCATAAGATAGTTAGGTCTTCAGCCACGCAACACCACAATTTAGTCTCATCTCTAATGTCTTGCATGACGTTACTGACGTTGGGTGAGGCGCCGTCAAAAACACAACCATTCCTATGCTTCCAAATCCACCAAGCCACCAACATGACCAAAGAATTAAAACCCTTGCGTAGTTGTTTGGGTACTTGGTGCAACGCTTTATGCCACCACAAGGTAAATACCAAATCATCTGGACCTAGAGTTAGCTGCTGCAATCCCACCAGAGTAAGCACTGAGAACCAAACACTTCTTGTGAACACGCAAGAAGTGAGCAAGTGTTGAATGTTTTCATCTACTTGATCACACAGTAGGCAGCACTCAGGGTGATCAAGACCACGCTGGGCCAAGCGGTCAGCGGTTCAGCAGCGATTAAGTGAGGCTAACCACAAGAAGAATTTGCAACGAGGAGTCCAGCATCTCCAAATTTCCTTCCACGGTTCAAACTCCACAGCCTCCACAAAAAAACGGCGATACGCTGATTTAGTTGAGAACCTTCCCGAGGAGGATGGCTTTCAGACATACTGATATTCCACGCCAGGGGTGAGCCTCACTTGGGCGAGAACGTCCCAAAGGCCAAGAAACTCCTCTAAGACTGAATTAGGTAAAGTGCCCCTAAAATCATGAGCCCAAGCATTATCTGTTAGAGTTTCTTAGACCGTCCTTCGACTAACAGTTCTCTTTGGCACATACGCACAAAGAGAGGGGGTAAGGTCCAATAAAGATTTGCCATGTAGCCATTTATTACACCAAAAGAAGGTCGTGCTGCCATCTCCCAATAGAGGTGATCGATATGGAGAACATAGCTGCTGAGTTAGGGTGCACCTGTATATCCAGTCCGGCCCATGGCCGATTAGGTTGGGTCTTCATGAGCCATAACCACCTCATTCGCAGCGTCCATCCGAGGATTTCCAAATCAAGAATTCCCAATCCGCCAAGCTCAACTGGTCTCTTGACCCGCCCTAGAAACAAGGCAATATCCTCCATTTACTCTCTTGCGACCCTTCCATAGAAAAGCTCTGCATATCTTATCAATTGCTTTAACTACCCATTTAGGAAATTCCAGTGCAAAGAGTGGATAAATAGGAATTGACGAGAGTACCGCTTGAATAACTATGACTCGGCCAGCTGAGTGCATCATGGCAGCTTTCCACCCGGGCAGCTTGTCAGCAATCTTGTCAATTATCATGTAGAAGGCAGATTTGGGGAGTTTCTTGATTGACAGCGGGAGTCCAAGATATTTGCAAGGGAATTCTTGTGCTTTGCAGGGAATGGATTCTTGCACTATTTCCATGTCCTGTTGGTGGCATCGGATCGGGGTTACCGAGCACTTGCTCAAGTTGGTGATCAATCCTGACGCTTCTCCAAAAACCTGAAGAATCTCCTTGATTAGCTCAAACTCTTCCAAACAGGGTCGCAAGAAAAGAACCACATCATCAGCATAAAGCGAGGCCCGCTGACTAGGTCCTCTAGAAAGAAGGGGCTGCAAAAGACCAATCTCGCTTGCCTTATTAATCAGTGAGTTAAGCACATTCATGACCAAGATGAAGAGCATCGGGGATAAGGGGTCGCCTTGCCAGAGCCCCCGCTGATGTTGAATTTGCTCTCCCGGCACACCATTTACCAATACCCGAGTTGTTGAAGACCTCAGGAGCTTGGATAAATGGTCACACCAAATTGGACCGAAACCCAAATGGCGTAGCACTTGCAGCAAGAAAGACCAAGATACCGAATCGAAGGCTATTGAAATATCCAGCTTGAGAAGAACTCTTGGCTCCCTATGTGCATGCAACACTTTAGCTGTTTGTTGGACCAGAATAAAATTATCATGGATACATCTCCCTTGGACAAAAGCACTCTGATTCGGTGACACCATGTCCTTAAGTTTTGGAGCCAACCTATTAGCTAGGATTTTGGTGACAAGCTTTGCAAAACTATGAACCAAGCTTATAGGTCTGTAGTTCTTGATTTGTAACGCTTCTGGTGTCTTTGGAAGCAAGATAATGTACGCCGAGTGGAGGAAGAAATTGCTGACATCACCCCGTAACAGCCTGTTAAGTGCGGCCATAAGATCTACCTTCACTATACTCCAACAAGATTTAAAGAAACGCCCAATGTATCCATCCGGGCCCAGAGCCTTATCTGAAGGAAGTGATTTAATTGTTGCCCACACCTCCTCCTCCGAGAAACCTTGCTCAAGAGCTGCCAAATCGTGGGCTTCTTGGTAGAAGGATTGCAGATTCAAAGAGCATTGTCTTTGGGCCACGGCGCCATGAAGGTTGGAATAGAACTCAAAAACAGCCTGCTGCTTGTCTTCATGCCCGGTAACAAGCTTATCTCCCACTTTGAATTTTGCCAAAAAGTTCTTTCTCTTTCTGTACCTAGCTTGCTGATGAAAAAAGGAGGTATTTGCATCCCCCTCTTTCAACCAAACCATCCTGGAGCGTAAGCGAGCAATTGTGCGCTCTAGAGATGCTAACCGAGTGCATGTCGTTTCAGCTGCAGTCGCAACCAATCCTCCTCGCTGGACAGCATACGGACATCTTGGGCAATTTCAAGTCGGTGTATGATTTCAGTGGCACATCGGAGCTGCAGCTTAACATTTCCTATTCTCTTTTGGCTCCAAGATTGCAGATCCCTTGCCAGTCTTCCCAGCTTCAGAGAAAGGATTTGCAGTAGGCAAGAGGCTACTACTGGTTTGCACCAGGAACTTTGCACCTCCTGCAAGAACCCCTCCAGCTTTGGCCAATAGCTTTCAAAGTGAAAACGCTGCTTTCCCTTAACATTAGCCTTCAGACCGAGGATTAGAGGGCAGTGGTGTGAAATCAAAGAGGCCGAACTTTGGAGAATGCAGTCAGGAAACAATTGTTCCCAATCAGAGGTCATGAATACCCGATCCAACCGGACCAAAGTGGGAACCTCCCGCTCATTCGACCATGTAAACTTTCGGCCAAGAAGAGAAATCTCTTTTAGCTCCATATCATCCAAGAACCGGCGGAAACGACCCATCATTGCTCTATTCACATTAGAGTTATTCTTATCCTCTGCCATATATGTGAGGTTAAAATCCCCTCCAATTGCCCACGGACCTTGACAGGCTTGCCGAATGCCACGTAGCTCTTGCAGAAATTGCAGCTTCTGATCATCAGTTTGAGGGCCATATACTCCTGTGAACTACCAAGGCAGCCCCTCATGAGAATCAAATTGCACTGAAACTGAATAAGTGTCAACTCGAGATGTTAAAGCACGACAAACACTGCCTTTCCAAGCCAGCAACACGCCCCCTAGTTCTGCATGCTGATAATACCACAGATTGATCAAACTCACTTCCAAGCATTGACAAGATCAAACGACCAGAAATAGACTCCATCTTAGTTTCCTGAAGACACACTACATTAGGCCGAGTAGAGTTTATCAGGCTTCTGACGCTGTCCCGCTTTGCCTTGCAGTTGAGGCCTCTCACATTCCAAATGAGAAAATTTGATTCCATTGAATCTGAATGAGCCCTATCGACTTATCCAAGCACAGCCATGGATCACAACTCACACATGGCCACACTCGGGAAACTAGCAACATCACGTGGCGCTTCTCCTGAAGGAGGTTGCCAACCAAAAAGCGCTGCTAATGCCGCGATATGGACTTGAGTGAGGGGCTTGTGGAAAACACGGTTGTACCGTTCAAACTCTTGCTCGCCTATGGCTTCATGCTCTGCGACCAGACCCAAACGACGCATCAAGGTTGCTTGAGTTTGAGTGGCTGTCTTCAGGCCCGCCCCACCCTTATTTAGCCTATTGCTTCGGCGTAGGACAAAGTCTGACGAGAGTTGAATGGCCCGCCGCTTTTGGATTGCCGACAAAGGAAGCAAGCCGTCAGTGGCTTGGGTAACCTTGGCCAAGAAGGATTTTGCCGGAGTTGAAAGAATCGGGCTGGACTCCTGGCGCTGTAGAAGGCACTAACGGCGCCTGGAGTAGACTTGCGAGATGGCCCGGCGCGCCTCTCGAGCAGTATCAAATCGCGCTCTTGGTTGCCACTCGAGCGCAAGGCTCGCCCCGCCGCCACCGGCAGTAGGCCACGAACCACTGGTTGCCACCTCTGGAGCGGCAGCGCTCCCGGCAGCCTCTGGAGCAGCAGCAGTCCTGGTCCCGCTGCCTGCCAAAGTGGACCACGAGCCAACAGCCCGCGCAACAGTAGCCAGCCCGCTGCCTGCCGAACTGGGCCACGAGCCAACAGCCCGAGCAACAGCTGCCGGCCCAGGCCCAATAACCAGAGCCGCATTTCCCTGCCCGTTAAAAGGCGCTGCGTACCCCTGGTTCGGCTCGACCGGTCGAGAGTCCGAAGTCAAGCAGGCGCAGGGGAAGACTCCTCTGCGCCGATTCCCAACGCGAGCGGAGCCTCCTCAGGAAGGATTGGACCAGCAGAGGTAGATCTTGGGGCTACCTCCTGCAATAGGAGGAAATCTTCTACATTATGGCGGATCTCGGCAGCGAGCAGAGCGGACGCCACGTGGTGGTCGACGTGACCAACACGCGACCAGATGGGCGGCGGCCCGAGGCGCTTTGATCGATGCGACCGCCGCTGGAGTTCTCGAGCTCCCCTCGCCGCGACCGCCTCGAACGCGGCGGAGAAGGGCTCAGCCGTCCAAGTCTAGCCGCGGCCTGGCCGAAGACGGTCGCAACCTCGCCGAAGATGGTCGCAGCCTGGCCGAAGGAGGCGACGGAGAGCGCTTGACGGAGGCACTCCACCGCTTCGGCGACAGCCAGCCTGGGAGCGCTTCCCCGGCTTCCCGATGAGTGACGCCGGCGCTGATGATGCTGCCGAAGCCGCTCGCCACATCCGGCACCGCCAACCATCGGTCCAGACGAAGAAAGCGAGCCCGCCACCGGAGTTGAAGACGAGGAAGCTCCCGCGGGCCGGGAGATACGGCGCCACACCGAGGTGCGTCTCAGCGACGGGGGAGCTCCAGGGCAGGCACAAGCACGGTGACCAAGGCCCATGCAACGAAAGCAACACACCCGGCGACGGCACTCCGCAGCGCGGTGCGAAGTAGAGAAGCAGTTGAAGCATCTTCCGCGAAGGTCTGCCGGAACCGGACGTCGGGAGCAGCAAGAAGGGTGACGAGGTCTACCCCGAAAACGGCGGCGGCCAACCACCTTCTGCCAGCCTTCCTCATGCAGACCTTGAGACGACATTGTTACTGAATCCTTTGCTATAGAATGTCTCAAGTCCTCCCTCACATCCTGATATAGCTAAATATTTAGCTTGCAGTTTCATGGAAGAAAAGATAGGCCACGTTGAAATGCTTATATTCAGGAAGTCAATTACTCGCTCCATCACTGACACTGGAACACATTCAAAGTCAGACGCCTACATGAACAGCAGCATATTCACACTTTTATTAGAAGGCTCAAACATTTAGTGCCCACCAAAAAACATAATGGTCTTAAGACTTGCCCTAAACGAATAAGATGTCACAAAACCTGTCATGTTATTCAATTCCTGACAGAGGAATAATGGTCCTAAAATTTGTTAGCAGAGAGGGAGTATATTATGAACCTCAGGGCGAGCACTAAATATTCCAGAAGGGGTCCCAGATGTGTTCGGATCAAAAACATCAAGGAAGCCTTCAATCGAAACTCTGAGCCTGAGATCAAGAGACAGGAATGATACAGACATTAAAGAAGGAAAAGTTGAATGATACAGACATTAAAGAAGGAAAATTTAATAATTTAACACTATTTTTTAGTTTGGCAAAATTTGGAGTTACAAGCAACAAATAGAGTATGCACCACACAATTGATTGTATTAGTTGTAAAAAAACAAGACCTAGGTTTGGATCTTTTCCCCCCTCGCTAACTCCTTATGGTACATCGAGAGAAGCTTAATACGGTGATGCTAGCATAGTCTAGCCAATAACGCAGGTAGAAAAGAAACACAGTATGTGCATGTACCTCACACAATCGGTAGTTTCTGCCAGATATTTTTTCAAATCTTGAAAGCACCTTCTCTCGAAGACTGGACCTTCTGAACTTTCGAGTTGCAAAATAGGCCACAACTTTGATAGCACACAGTGGACAAGTAGCTGCGATACAAAATGGATCTTCAATTGACTAGAACAATATAACGCTCCAGAAGAGTGTAGTTCAACAAGACATCAAATTACATGGTTTTACCTGAGTAAAACCACATAGACTGTGGTGATCGGATGTCAAAAATGTAAGTATTGGAGGAAGCAGTTGATTCAGATGGTTTATCTGGGCAGCCAGCTCCCATGAATGTAGGATCACATTTGATGCTATAAAAACATAAGAAGATAGCGCCTGCAGGGAGGAGATAGATAAATAAACAAATCAAAGTGGAAAGACATCTGACTAAATGTTTACCTGCTGTCGCATCCCATTGTCATGAAAAATAGGAATGAGCTGTTCTTCAGCCTGCAAATGATAATTATCAGAAACATCAACAGTTACAGGTAAGAAAATTCTACTGGCATCTAAAAAAAAGAGTATTGGTCACATAGGTCTACAAGCATGGCATGAAGGAGCTCTTACCAATGTTGGAAAATTTAAATAAATAAGTATAGCAAATGTATCCAAGTACTGCCGAACAGCAGGTAGATTATTTCTCTGCAGAAACATAAGTATGCCATTTGTAACTTGCACCAATGCAAGGGTAATGCAATAAAAAACAGTAATGCATGGCAAAAGAATTAATGTGTAATTGTTTCGGACCAAGAGTTTAAACTCAGAAATTTTTGTAAACAAATAGGGAAAAAGTATATTCAACTTGTTTGAAGCAACCTACATAAATCTCCATATATAAAAGGGCATAAAATAAAAAACATGAGATTAAGAATATTCTTACATAAAGACAGATGTGAACACTAGATGTCACTTCTTCAACTATATCATCCTCTACATAGTGTGACAAAACACATATCATCTGCCACACGCGAACTTTCCGCCTATGTACCTGATAAATTGGAGATTTCAGAAATATGGTGCAAAATACCAAAGTTCTCAATATTAATTTAGTAAGAAACCACTAACTCAGATAGAACAAAAGGATTACACTGCTATATTTTTTATAAAGTTCTTTTGAAAGATCTTTGTCATTCATCTGTCAAAAACAGAGCATATACCAAGTGTCAAGAGCTCCCATAATTTAAGCAAGGCTTTGGAAGTAAACATGATCACTATGTTCACAGCATCAGAAAAGTTTCAGAATTCTGTCATATTTTGTAAAGTTTCTAAGCCGGTTTAGTACCATGGCAGATCAAAATTGCAATGGAAATTCTTGATGTACAAAAACATCCCAAAACTTCGACATGGTCTATCATACGAGTCATCAAACAGAAAACAGTGGTGATAGGCTCATAGCATATAAAAAACCTCAGGCAGCATTCCTAAGGTGGCAAGCCCTGGTATCACAGATATCCTGAGTATGAAAACAGTACCGCTGAATCCAGAAGTTTCAGTAGAAATAGTTTGCCAGAGTGAAAAGCTTCTTCAGTTTCCAATCTGCTCTTTTCTTTGATTGTTTCCATAGCTGATGAAATAAAACAGCAACTGAAACACGAGCATATAGTTCTGTATTAATGAACACCTGCAATAACATTGGCAATGCACTTCAAACTGTGAGAAGACCAAATTGTTCATTCACTGGTGATTTTAAAGGAAACAATAGAAGGTTCAAATGGTTTCACACCGTTAGTACTGCAAAAAACACCGTTAGTACTGCAAAAAACAATAACAAGTTGAATAAAAATTAACACATACATTGTGCCCTAATCTATTAAATAGTAATGCTTATTCTTAAGGACAAAATGCTTATTCTTAAGGACAAAATCATAAGCAGTTTGGAATAGAAGTTGAATCCAACGGGGGATTTAAGGTGGTGAACCAGCTGAGCCGAAACAGGCGTTGCAAAAACCGGACCTGACTGTTTTCCCGGTTTTCGGTAAAAGCTGCGGTTTCTGGAACCATGGTTGTACCTCGCATGATGATTTAAATGAACTTACCTCTGTGAATTCACGATCTAGACTTTGCACTAGCATGGAAACTTCAAATTTTGCATCATGGTTTTCAGAGAGTTCAGCTTCGAAATCTTCATCAAATGCCACTGATCAATAAACATGAAGTACAAGTTGGAAAGAAGTTTAGAATACACAACAGGCATATTGCCCAGCTTTATTAAAAAGCCACCAGAGAAAGGAAAGAAGATAATAAACATATAGAAATTAGTAGAAAAGAGATTAAATAACATACCAGATCCATATAATGATAATAGCTTCAGTTCCTCCATGTAAAATCTAAGAGTTTTCGGGTACATCAACCATAGACCACTCAAGTGCAAAGCTGCTAGGCGAATAGTACGAGGACTCTTTGAGCCTTCATTAAGAAGATTCTCGATAAACTGAAAACAAACAAATGAGTTGCAGTGCTACATCATGTCTTATCACATGCAAACAGCAGTGCTAAAAAAGAATAACTTTGTAATTCGTTGATGAATTACATTAAGATGCCATGTAGGTAGTGCATGAACAGAACACAATGGGTCAATAAATGAACATCAAGAAGCGAAATAAGTTAAAAAAAAAGGAAAGGTTTGCCTTATTTTGTTGATATTTTTCACATTAGCTATCCAAATGATGCAGGATGTGAAATTGAAGTGACAAAATATTGTTGACTATATGTTATGAACCTTAGTTCATAGGGGGTAAACACCGTCGAGAGGATAGCCGAGCGGTGTCGGCATAGAGGGAGAGAGGGAGAGACTATAGATGATAATGACTTTATTATTTCTTGCTTGGTTCCAATAGTATGCGGTAGCCCCCTTATATAAATGAGCTCCCCTTTTAACAGATAAAATCTAATTTTATCATATCTTTAATAGATAGAAACTAATATCTAAGTCAAATAGAAACTAATCTCTACTTTCTAATAATGAACCGAATGAGCCTAAGGCTCACGCCCATGACATTACACCCCTCACGGACATGTAGCTCATCCTCGAGCTGCTAGGCGTTAGACATGGTTGCAGTCCTAGTACATCCTGTTTGATGATAGGGCTCACGTCTGACTTATTTTGTTGCGCCAACACGCCTGCAGGTAGACCCCATCCAAGGTCACATAAGTAAAGGAGGGAATTTGGAGTTAGCTTAAAAGATCAAATCCAACTTTCTTCCACAACAGCCAATGCATGCAACCAATATTTCTTTCCCGCAGTTGTGATGATCCTATCCGATCCGCCTCCATGATATTCCCTTCAAACTTGCCTTTGCCCTGCTTTTCTTTATAGCCGCCTTCCTCCTCCCTCCTCTCGACCTTTCCCGCCCACCACCAGTAGCATGGGCGTGGGCAATGAGCCTCCTGCTCACCTAGTCGGCCTCTACCGCTCCACCGACACCTTACGCCGCAGCAGGTCCCAGAGCGCCATGCTCCCGGTCCTCCTCACCGCCGCCGCCATCCTTAGATCTTAGCCGTAGATCAGGCGCACATCGTTGGGCAAGGCGCACACACGCTCGCTCGCGCTGGTCTGGTCGCGATGTCGTTGCTTCGTAGGATCAACGAGGGGCCCCATCACATGGGGCGCGTGGCTATAGGCATGTTCAATTGGTGGTGGCGGTGGGGTAGCCGCCACTCCAAGCAGCGCCTCCATAATCACAGGGTGTAATTTGTAGCTGGTGCGTCGACTTGGAAGATGTCACGCCGGTGTCGCTTGAAGACGCAGCGTTGGCCCAGCCGGATTAAGTAGTAGTAGCAGCATCGTTGCCGTGTCACGGCCACCATTGCTCCTGCCCCTTTTGCTACCGCAAATTGCGCAGCAATAATTGCTTGTGCCTTCTCTTTTGCTGCCATCATCTTCTTCAGCATGTTCTCTATATTCTTGAGACTAGCGATGATTTCTTCACAGCCAGCGAAAATCTTATCACCTGTTAACTCGGCAGCAGAAGCCATGGTGTCGGTTCTGATACCAAGTTGTTATGAATCTTAGTTCATTAGGGGGTAAACACCGCCGATAGAATGGCAGGGCGGCGTTGGCGTAGCGGGAGAGGAGAGTATAGATGAGAATCTAATTTTATCATATATCTAATAGATAGAAACTAATTTCTAACTCAAATAGAAACTAATCCCTACTTCTTAATAATGAACCCGGTGGGCCCAAGGCCTACGCCCATGACACTATATTTTTTAGAACTTATTTCAGATGAATGGCCTCTGTTTCCCTCTTTGTTATTCAGCATTACGGTGGTGATTAGGTTCTCAATTCCATTTAGCCATCCGTTAAAAATAGCGAGAATCATATGAAGAGAAGGCTTGTCAGCGGATAATAACTGTATGCCTCTACTGAAAGCACACAATGCAGACTACACATCAATAACAGCACCACCTTAGCTGAACAGGCAAACGCATGCACGCACAACAGCAGCAGCAACTAGGCATTTACCTTTGGTAACTGCTCAATTTTTTTTTTAAAAAAAGAATGTGTTACATAAAAAACAGTAAAGTAATGAGGAAAATACATGAGAACTGACCCATTTCAAAGGTCCTGGCCCTTTTTAATTTGTCTGGTGCATTTCCAAATTAGGAATGATTGATGGGTGCAATATTGCGGACAGTAGTGCAGCAATTGGTGCAACTCTCCGTTTATTGCAGCAAAGGTGCAAGACCCAAGAAGACTTTACTAATTGCCCATTGAATGTCAACAAAAACAAGCCGAAGTTAAATATAGTAATTTATAAAAACAACTACATAAATTCTTCAGGAACAAACAACTAAGCCAAGAACAAGGCATAAACCCAACGCAAATATAAATATTTGGATACCTTATAATGTTAGCAGCTACATTTTGGGCATTAAATAGCTAGAGTGGTGCACACACAAAAAACAAGAAAATAAAAGGCACCACACCATGAATAGTACCTCATAACTGATGCCCAAAGAGGACAAATTTCTGTGGCTCATATTGAAGTGTAAAAGCCCAAAAACAAACCTCACACATCTAAGGATGGATAAGACAGAATTCTCACCAGCATTTTCAAGACTGCAGAGATTAAAAAAAATATAACTGAGATAAGAGGAAAAGGATACATCACTGAGTACCAAGAGTCTAAATTGAAGTATTCACAGCAAAACAAGACAAGCAAAGAAAAAATAACAGTGTTTAAACATAACACCAATATTTATTAAAAAATGCCAATAGAATGCTTTTAGTTACTCCTTTAAACAACCTTGGTATTGAGTTGACATAGGAAAGCTATGAATTTTCGGTCACACTAGGGCACTAGGGAAACAAGTTGTGAAAAAGTTACAACTTTCAACCATGCTAAGATCCCTCAAATACACAGGTAAAGTAGTGAATTGTGATTGAACATTATCTCAGACAATACTCTCATGATTTGGTTTATCCATTGTGATATAAATAAAAGAAACTACAAAGTTAACTTCTAGTCATGTCATACTCACCTTTCAATAATATCAAGAAAAATGGTTTGGAGGGTTGAATCTGAAAATAAAGGATCTAATCTCTTTAGCTGAGATTCTTTCTCACCACAGCAGCAAGAGATGGATAGCAGGGAGTCTATGCAAAGCCACTAAATCAAAATATATAATTAGGAGCTGTTCAAATAAGTAACTTATTTATGTACAAAATTGAGCCATGCGCAGTAAGAAAGGAAGCGAGATGTTATTCTCACCTTCCAACATATTAAAACAGCTTGTCTGCTTCGTGTCAGAACTGCATTTGTAAGGAGATTGTTGATGTTGTCAAGAAAAGTGGTGACCAGAAGATCCAATGAAAATTTGCTGGCTTGATTTATTTGCTTTGGTTCCACAAAATCCACAAACTGAGAAATGCGAGCAGTAGATAGAGCTGATAGAACATAGGATAGAGCTTCATAAGCTGCCAAGTGAAGCTCGCATCCAGTCTTATCCAGAGGGGAAAAAAGGAGTTAAGGTGATATAAAAACTTACATGGAGACACTGCAAACCACTGAAGAAAAAATATTCAATAAAATTAAGAAAAGCAACCAACCTGTGTGGCATAAGTACAATGTTGAATAACTTTCCAACAGAACTCCCAGAGGAATGAAAATGCTAAATGAAGAGAAACAACAGAGCTGTAATGGTTACACCATGAGACAACAGAACTTATGCACCTCGTTGACCAAATCTGTGAAATATAAAATATTACAATCATGGTTATTAAGGCGGTGCGGCGAGGCGCGGCACCTCGCCACCTTCACACAACAATATCGCTTATAGCGTGCGGTGTGGCAACGCCGTATGACGTGTGGTGTGGCGACAATATATGCATATATGCACATCTTAACCTAGTTTGGTAGCAAATTAAATCGATAGTGTAGTAGAACATGCATATCAACTAGCAAAGCATATCAAATTATCAACTAGTAGCAATGTAGCAAAGCAGTGATGCAGTGTTTACTACTTTACTGTAAGCATTTGGTATTGTAGCAGCGTCTACTATTAGCATTTGGTACTGTAGTAGTAAGTAGTAACTAGTATCAGTGTCGGCACTATATATATATCGGTCTATCCAGACCGGAGGCGTCCAGACAGACCACACTCTGAGTTTTGCTCAAGTCTCGAATAAAACCTGCTCGATTTAGATCGGGAAAATACCACACCAGAGGAGAGAAAGGAGAGACCAGAGGCATCGGCGAGGCGACAGACCAGAGGCCGGAGCCGACGGCGAAGCAGGAGGCGGGGGACTAGAAGCCGGAGCCAGCGACAGTGAAGCAGTAGGCGGTGGCGGTGAAGCAGAGAGTAGACCGAAGCCGGTGGAGGCGACAATCCGGCTGCGGCGACGGCGGACTGGCGGCGGCAACGGATCCCGCGGATCTGGCGGCTGCGACGGCGGATCTGGCGGCGGCAGCGCCTCCCTCAGTCCCTCCTTGCCTTTTCGAGCGCACTCCATGCTGTCCGGACAGGATACACCTCCGGTCTCCAGTCCGCCACGGTGACATGGCGACGAGATATCGCCGATATCTTGACACCTTAATAACCATGATTACAATGGAAAGTTATCAAGTTATGTAATTACATGGTGCGAGGCACTTTAAAGAGAAGGTAAAGTATGCCCCCCTATTATAAAAGATCCTCATACGCTATCAATACAACTGGACAAACACATTATGATAGATGGGTAATGGGTTGACAGCGGAAAAACCAGCTTGTAACATTCAAAACTACATTATTTTCTCCAGAATTGTAACATCCCAAAATTTTGTCCCTTTATTGAAAATTTAATCTGGAGTTTATTTGGATTTTCTGGAATTAAGTTAAAATCCTGATTTGAGAAAAATTTTAAACTTTATTGTGTAAAAGTCAAAATTAAATTTATTGCATTCCTAAAAGCTTAAACCATTGTATTTCAGCTTCCTTAAGTCAAATATGAGATTATATTAATTTTTTTTCTGGATTTTAGAAGGAATTAAAACCCTCCCTACAAAATCAAATTATACCTTTGCAAAATATACTTGTTAAAATGAGTGGGACATATTTTTGTTAAGTCTATAATAGCTCCAGATAGTTCCCAGAATTTTTCTGGATTTTTCAAAATTTATTTGGTATTTTTCTGAGTTTTCAATAGCTTAATAGCATTTACGGAAAATCAAAAGAAAGAAAATTCGAAAATCCTCCCGGCGCGGTGTCAACCATCGGCGTCCCCTCCGCCCGCCGGAATCCCCCTCAGCCGTCCGATCTAACTTAAACCCTCTCCCCGCCTTCCCTCTCTCCGCGTGCGACGCGTGTCACGCATCGGACCGTCCACTCCCGCGCCGGATTTAATCCTCGCCGCCCGCAACCACTTACCGCTTCACCGCTTCCCTCTCCGCTCCTGCCGCCACGTGGTGTTATCAAGCCGTCCCCTATTGCCGTATCTCATCTCGCCGCCTTCCCACTTAAGCACCGTCCGCCCGATCTAACCCGTTGTCGGATCGGATCTCGGCCGTCCCCCTTCACTTACCCTTCGCAATGCGCCGCCGATCCGATCTCTCCCGTGCCACCGTCAAGCATCCGACCGTCCCCTCGCTCCTTCCTTTTTTTTCTCTCGACGTGCGGGCCCCACTCGTCGATTCCGTCTCCCGCCCCTTTCCCTTCTTCCTCGCGCGATCTCCGCGCTGCCGCCATTCTTTGCGCAAACCGAAGCTTTAAAAAGCCGGTTTCCTTCAAATTATGCCCGCGCCAGCGGCCGATCGCATTGCACCTCCACCGCGTCCATTACGGGCATAATCACGCATAATCGCAGCCGTTATCACCGCCGCAATAAACCTCCCGCCCGTTGCACTCCGGCGAACTTCGCGCGGCCGTTACACCCCTCCCCAGGCTATAAAAGGGCCTCCCCGAGGTCCCTCTACCCACACCGCCACCCCCGAGCCTCCAGAGCGCATAATCCAGCCCCGAAGCTCCCCCTGCACCCGACTTCCCTCCGCGGCTTCAAGCAACTCCGCGAAATCGCGCCGGCTCGAGCCCCTCGCCCCGCCGACACCTCCCGGCCTTGCTGGTGCCCAGCGACCCTCGGCGACCACCTCCCGGCACGTGCACCACCGAGCTACTCGCGCCGTGAAGGCTTCTCCGACCGCCGCCCCTCTCCGCCGGTTTCCCTCTCCAGTCATCCTCGGCCTCCGTGCAAGGTACCGACGCACTCCCCGCGTTCTCCTCGTCGTTTTGGTACCCTCGGCCGGCGCCGCCGCTCACCGGAGCTCCGGCGACCATCGGGCCCCGAGCGCCGCCGTCGCCGGCCACGCCGTCGGCCGTCGGGCGGCCGGCAGCGCGGCGTGGCAGCCAGTGGCGGCGGTCGGCGCCACGCCGGCGCCACCCGCGCCCCTCGCCACCTCGGCGGCGTGCGCATGCGTCGGCATAAAGCGTGGCGTGGCAGCCACGCGGCGACCACGCGGCCCCGTGGCGCCACGTCGCCGCCACCTCGCTCCGTAGCGCGCCGCCACCTCACCCTTCCCTCGGGTCCATGGACTCGGTCCATGACACCCGGGCCCCACCTGTCAGCCTCTGCCCGAATATATTAATCCTAGGGCTGACGTCATAATCTATAATTTCCTTTAGAAAAATAATTCGTGCTGACGTCATAAATCCTTTTCAGTTTAAAAATAAATCCAGAAAATACCCTTTTTCTTTTATTTTGAATTCAAACTTTGGAAGGCTATAACTTTTGCATTTTAACTCCAAATTGACCCATTCAAATTTCTAAATTTTTCTAAAATCATGATCTATCCATTTCTGGAATAATTTTGAAATTTTGAAACTTATTTAAATTTGATTTGAATATATTTTGTAATTCCAAGGTTCAAATTTAAATTAAAACTTCCAACTTCTTTTAAAAGCCTCATTTCCTTTTAAGAATTGTTGACCACATCCAAAAATTCAGATTTCTGTCTCCCAAATTATTTGATAATTTTTGGAAGTTATTTGGATTCCATTTGAATTTTTTTGTTTTGAATTTGCTTTGAATTGATTTCTCGTTAGATATTGACGATTCCGGAGAGTTTGAATTCGACGAATCGCAGCAGGACTTCGATCAAGGCAAGTTACACCTTTGACCATGTTGAACCTAATATTTTAAATTATTTATATTGTTTTACTGTATATGCATGCGTATCTTTATTCAAGTATAATTCAATCGGATTTGAAACTTTGATAATCCCATGAATCTTTGATTTTTGGCCTATTTGAAATCTGAATTCGTATACCTTGTCGCCCTAGCTGAAAACTAGTTAATACCATAGTATTAGCTAGAAATTTTTGTAGCAATGCTTAGCACGGCTTAGTATAATTTTAGGTGGGATCAATCTTTCACATGAAATGACGGACTTTGAAATTCGATATCTTGACTTGATAAGTCAAGGATGGTTTTCTGAAATTATTTAAAAATGAAAATAGAAAACATGTTTTGGACTTAGGCTAATGGTTAGGTGGTGGGTACCGGTATGCCTCGTGTTTGGTGACACTGTTGATTATCGTGTACGGGGTATGTGGTTGAGCCTAAATCAACTTAAGGACCGCTTGTGAATTATTTTACGAAATCACTTCAGACTACCACAAGTCCGGTATGGGACGGACTGGCTAAGTAATTTGTGAAGTTCCAACTATAGTCTCGCTATAGGTGAATGTGAGCGCGGCGTGGTGTGGGAAGTCTCACATGGCACCGAGAGGGCTCCAACTCGTGGATTCGAGTTGTGGTGAAACCTAGTGGCGGCGTGATTATGTTGGCTATGAATCATCGAACAGCCTTGTCATGAACTCTCCGCCGCACACCTAAGGCGGTGTGTTGATCGCGTGGCTCAAGTGAGAGGGAATGTCTTGTGGGTAAAGTTGTACACCTCTGCGAGTAACAAACTATCTGGATAGCCGTGTCCACGGTCATGGACATCTTGAGTAGAGTCTTCACAGATTAGACTTGAATTTTCATAAAACTTGGTTTTGGCAAACAAGCGTTGGATTTGGTAATGGTCGGGTGGATTCCGTGGATAGGTTAGTGTGGGTTGGAGCCTACACTAACGATATTACTGTTAAAACAATGTTTCATATCTGTATTTAAATTCAACTTTTCGTACTTACGTTATTGTATTTAAATTCAAGTATTGCTTTCGCACATTACCCTATTAAGCTTCCTTTGAAATCCCTTATGCATGCATCAAATCATTATAATTCTGGTGTAACTTGCGTAAGCATTTACTTGCTTACCTTGGGAGTACTTCGTACTCACCTTGCTAAATCTGTTGCGGACTTGAGGCGACTACGACGGTGAGGACTACTTGGTGAGTAGGATCGTCTTCGATCATTCGCTGTGGGAGGTGGATGGGTGTCTTTGCCACCTTTACTTTATTTCCATTGTTTTGTTTACTTTGTTGGCCTAGTGCCTTATTGTAAGACTTGGCCTTGAGGCCATATTTTCGTTTAATAATATCTCGTGGTTATTTTTGCATGATATACATTCTTGTGAAACTGTGTGCACTAGCTTTTCCGGGATAGTGCGATTTACTGAGAGGGCTCGGAGTTGTTGTTCCGGGTCCCGACAGAAATGGTATCAGAGCAACAATGACTCTAAGACGTGACCTTAGCAAGAGACCAGCTTTAAGGATATATTTTAATAAGAAATGCGCTTTTAAATTATCTCTCCCTTTTCTCAAGTCTCTTTACCAAAACCGATTACTAACTCCTCTCCCCTTCCAAATTTTAGATGGAGCAACCCACCCGCGTCTCCCACGGAACCCTTGCCGGACTCTTCGCCGACGATCTACAACCTCATGCAAGAACTCAACTTCCGCCCATACCCCTCTACCGGGGATACGTTGGCATGTATGGAGCGAGGAACGCTGAGAGTGGAAGTGAAGATCTTCAAGGATTTCGGAGCACACGGAGCCATTTACGTGTTCGACGCACCCCTACCTCGGGCCACCTTCTTTGATGGAGTTCAGGATGCAGCCCGAGAGGCCATTCGCCAGCTGCGGAACATCTACGCTCGAGACTTGCTGCGCACCGACTTCCGCTACTTTCCCATGAAGACTCCCTTGTGGGCTGCCAGCGACTTCTCGTCTACAGAGTATGAGAGCAACCCCCGCCTCATACGACTGGTGGAGTACACCAAGTCCATGGATCACATGTACTGAGACCACCACAGACGAGCTGCACACCGCCTGCCAGAAGCTCGCGCGCCGAAGAGGAACTTGCCGAGCCCGTGCGGAGGATGCGGGTTCCACCGATTCGGACCTTTTCCGAGGAGACTCGGCGCGGCGCTAGTGTGTGAACAACCCGAGTCTTAGAACGCTATCCGTGAGCTGTAAACCTTTGTAAACAGCCACGAAGACTATTATAATAAAATAAAAAGTTTTATTTGGCTCTTATCTGGGTTTTCCTTGCTCTTGTGTGTTGTTTTGGTGGGATTGTTACTAGAACCTTTCCTTTAGTTCCCTCTCTAAATCTGAAAGTCTCATTAGATGGTGAACACAAGAAGAAATCCCAACATGGACAACGCCAACCCCGGAGCACAAGGAAGCGGTCGCTCGATTCCACCACCCCCGCTGGCAGAGGACCAGATTGGGCACAGTTGATGGCCAATCAAACCCAGTTGATCCAGCTCTTAGCTCAGACGATCAACAACCCTCAGGCTCATCATCAACCTGCCCAAGTGCCTCCCAATCGTCTCTCGGAGTTCCTGAGGATCAAGCCACCCACCTTCGCCGGCAGTGCTGAACCGATGGACGCCGACGACTGGCTCAGGTCGATTGGCAAGAAGCTGGACATTCTGCAGTGCACTGATCGGGAGCGAGTCTTGTTCGCCTCCCATCAGCTGAACGGGCCCGCATCTCAATGGTGGGACACCTTCACCGCTTCACACGCCAACCCGCAGACGGTGACCTGGATCGAGTTCGAGCAAAGCTTTCGCAAAGCTCATATCCCCACCGGCACCATGGCATTAAAGAAGAAGGAGTTCAGATCTCTGCGCCAAGGAAGTCGTACTGTCAATGAGTACGCATAAAGTTTAACCAAGCGGCCGCTATGCGCCAGAGGATGTGGCTTCCGATGAAGCCAAGCAAGAAAGGTTCATGGAGGGCCTGAATGACAACATATCAGTACAACTGATATCGGGTGACTATACTGACTTCCACCAGCTAGTCAGTAAGGCCATCCGCCAGGAGGGCAAGCACATGGAAATGGAGACCCGGAAGAAAAGGATGGCGGATCAAAGGAACAACTCTGGAAGTTCTTTCAAGAATCGCAGTACTCCTCCTCACTCAAACAAGTTCAGACCCGTGGCGGCAACTTCAAGAACGATCCAAGAGTTCAAGTCCTCAACCACCGCTTGCGTTTCAAGCCAACGCGGCGGTTCCCAAGCAACGCAACTCAAAGAACGGTGGCGGACACGTAAGAGCATTCCGCCGTCGGCGGATTGACTCGCATTATCGCAAGGAACGGGGCACTTTGCCAAGGCATGCCTAAGAAGATTCAAGCGGCGGCAACTTCGAGAGCCTCGGAAGTCGTAACCAGGGCAGCGGCCGCGAGACCTTCATCAAAGGGCGAGTGAACCACGTGGATATGGAAGAGGCCCAGCTGCACGGATGTCGTCTTGGGTATGTTCCTTGTCAATTCGATACCAGCATCGCTTCTTTTCGATTCCGAGCATCGCATTCCTTTGTGTCAAAAACTTTTGTGGATAAGCATGGGTTGGGCGGGGTAACCCTTAGCAACCCTATGATAGTTCACTCCCGGGAGCGAGAAATGAGAGCGAGGACCTTGTGCCCCAAAGTGGAATTGCTCATAGATGGGACCCGATTCCTCGCCGATCTTTTGGTTTTGGAATCGCAAGGATTAGACGTCATTCTAGGGATGAACTGGTTAGCCAAGAATCGAGGTCGGATCGATTGTGCTACGGATCCATCACCCTCACCAATGACCAAGGCATGGAGGTAATCTTCTCTCCCAGTTCGAAGCGTAAGAATGTGCCCTCTTCCACCTCCAAGTATTGGAGGAAGTGCCGATCGCACGGGAGTACCGGATGTTTTCAGAGGCGCCAGGATGCCACGGATAGGAGATCGAATTTGTGATTGACCTAGTCCCGTGCACCGCCCGATTTCCAAGAGACCATATCGGATGCACGCTAATGAGTTAGCGGAATTGAAGAATCAACTCAAGGAGTTAGAAGACAAGGGTATATCCGACCTAGTTCATCGCCTTGGGAGCACCCGCCCTATTCGTCAAGAAGAAGGATGAGAGTGCGAGGCTATGTGTGGACTCTGAGCACTCAATGGCGTCACCATCAAGAATAAATACCCCCTCCCGGGATCGATGACACATTCGATCGGTTGAAAGGAGCGGTATCTTCTCCAAGATTGATCTGCGATCGAGGATACCATCATTGAAGATTCGTGAAGAAGACATTCCTAAGACCGCCTTCTCCACGGATATGGGCATTATGAGTTCACGGTCATGTCATTTGGGTGACCAATGCACGACCTACTTCATGAGCATGATGAACAGTGTGTTCATGAAATACTTGGACAAGTTCGTAGTAATCTTCATCGACGACATCCTCATCTACTCCAAGAATGAAGAAGAGCACGAGCAGCACCTCAGGATCACTCTGGAAAAGCTTAGAGAACATCAGCTTTTCGCCAAATTCAGTAAGTGTGAATTCTGGCTAAAAGAGGTTGCCTTCCTCGGACATATTGTAACAGCCGAAGGAATCGCTGTAGATCCTTCCAAGGTGGAAGCAGTAATGGAGTGGAAGCCACCAAAGTCCGTAACAGAAGTCAGGAGCTTTCTTGGACTTGCGGGTTATTACCGTCGGTTCATAGCAGGATTCTCCGAGACAGCCAAGCCAATGACCCAATTGCTGAAAAAGGAAAAGAAGTTCGAATGGACGAAGGCTTGCGGCGAGTTTCGGACCCTTAAGAAGAGACTAGTCTCGGCACTCGTGCTCGTCTTGCGGGCGTGCATAAAGGCTTCGAGGTTTTACGTGGCGCCTCGCCTAGGCTTAGGCCGTGTTACGATGCAAGAAGGCAAAGTGGTAGCCTATGCATCGCGTCAACTCAAGCCTCATGAGTGCAATTATCCTACTCATGACTTGGAGTTAGCGCGAGAGTGCACGCCTTAAAAATCGGCGCCACTACCTTATTGGTAACCGTTGTGAAGTATACGGACCATAAGAGTTTGAAGTATATCTTCACCCAGGCAGAACTCAACCTGAGGCAGCGAAGATGGTTGGAGTTGATCAAGGACTACGACATCGGTATACATTACCACCCGAAAAGCGAATGTAGTAGCCGGCGCCTTAGCGAGAAGTCTTATGCAAACTTGGTGATATCGGAAGAAGACCGGACCCGACTTGGGGAGGAGTCGCGTCTAAGTCTAAACCCAGCGGGACCAAGCACCCTCACCACACTGGAAGTGCGACCGCTTACCGATCAAATTAAGGAAGCTCAGTTGTGGGCGAGGATATTCAAGAAATCAAGAAGAATATGAGGAGGGGCAAAGCGCCAGGATTCAGCGAAGATGAACATGGCACGGTTTGGTTCGAGAACCGCATCTGTGTGCCGAATAATCAGGAAATCAAAAACCTGATTCTGAAAGAGGCTCATGATACCCCATACTCAATCCACCCAGGTCGTACCAAGATGTACCAGGATCTGAGGGAAAGATATTGGTGGGTTAGTATGAAAAGGGAAATCGCAGAGTTCATCGAAGCCTGCGACACCTGTCAGCGAGTCAAAGCTGAACATCAGAGGCCAGCGGGACTCTTGCAACCATTGCCGATTCCGGAATGGAAGTGGGAAGAAATTGGTATGGATTTCATAACCGGACTCCCAAGGACACAATCGGGTTATGATTCAATTTGGGTAATCATAGACAGATTGACTAAAGTAGCTCACTTCATACCAGTCAAGACCACTTATTCAGGAAGCAAGTTGGCTGAACTGTACATGTCTCGAATTGTGTGCCTGTATGGCGTACCCAAGAAGATAGTGTCAGATCGAGGTAGTCAGTTTACTTCTCGATTTTGGCAAAGGCTGCACGAAGAGTTGGGTAGTAAGCTCAGTTTCAGTACCGCTTACCATCCCCAGACGGACGGTCAAACAGAAAGAGTTAATCAGATACTCGAGGATATGCTAAGGGCTTGTACGCTGGATTTCGGGAACAGTTGGGACCGTTCAACGCCTATATGCGGAATTTCGTACAATAACGACTACCAAGCCGACTGCAGATGGCACCCTTCGAAGCCTTGTATGGTCGAAAGTGCAGAACCCCCTTGCTTTGGGATCAGCAAGGTGAACCCCAAACAGGACCAAACCTGCTGTAAGACGCAGAAGATCAAGTGAAGAAGATCGTGACGGTGAAGATAGCCCAGTCTCGACAGAAGAGCTACGCGGATAACCGCCGTCGAGACCTGACCTTTGAGGTCGGGGACTACGTCTATCTTAGGGTATCCCCACTCAGAGGTGTGAAAAGGTTTCAAGTTAGAGGAAAGCTTGCACCGCGATATGTGGGCCCTTTCAAGATTACGAACGAAGAGGTGCGATCGCATATCGATTAGACTTGCCGCCAAGCATGTCGGGGTGCACAATGTCTTCCATGTCTCACGATTAAAGAAGTGCCTCAGAGTACCCACAGAGCAAGCCGCCTTTGAAACCTTGGACCTCGGGATGACCTCACCTATCAGAGCAACCAATCAAGATTCTCGAGGCAATGAGCGTCGGACGGAAGGAAGACCATCAGTTCGCAAAGTTCGAGTGGAGCAATCACGCAGAGGACGAAGCCACACGGGAGCGCGAAGAAGACTTAAAGACCAGCCATCCCCATCTCTTTTGCTAGCGATTGCAAATCTCGAGGGCGAGATTTCCTCTAAGGGTGTAGGTTTGTAACATCCCAAAATTTTGTCCCTTTATTGAAAATTTAATCTGAGTTTATTTGGATTTTCGGAATTATGTTAAAATCTGATTTGAGAAAAATTTTAAACTTTATTGTGTAAAAGTCAAAATTAAATTTATTGCATTCCTAAAAGCTTAAACCAATGTATTTCACTTCCTTAAGTCAAATATGAGATTATATTAATTTTTTCTGGATTTTAGAAGGAATTAAAACCCTCCTACAAAATCAAATTATACCTTTGCAAAATATACTTGTTAAAATGAGTGGGACATATTTTTATTAAGTCTATAATAGCTCCAGATAGTTCCCGAATTTTTGGATTTTTCAAAATTTATTTGGTATTTTTCTGAGTTTTCTAAAGCTTAATAGCATTTCGAAAATCAAAAAGAAAGAAAATTCCAAAATCCTCCCGCCGCCAGTGTCAACCATCGGCGTCCCTCCGCCCGCCGGAATCCCCTCCGCCCGATCTAACAAACCCTCTCCCGCCTTCCTCTCTCGCGTGCGGCGCGTGTCACGATCGGACCGTCCACTCCAGCGCGGATTTAATCCTCGCCGCGCAACCACTTACCGCTTCACGCTTCCCTCTCGCTCCTGCCGCCACGTGGTGTTATCAAGCCGTCCCCTATTGCCGTATCTCATCTCGGCGCCCCTTCCCACTTAAGCACCGTCCGGCCCGATCTAACCCGTTGTCGGATCGGATCTCGGCCGTCCCCTTCACTTACCCTTCGCAATGCGCCGTCCCGATCTCTCCCGTGCCACCGTCAAGCATCCGACCGTCCCCCTCGCTCCTTCCTTTCTTTTCTCTCTCGCTGACGTGCGGGCCCCACTCGTCAGTTCCGTCTCCCCCGCCCCTTTCCTTTCTTCCTCGCGCGATCTCCGCATTGCCGCCATTCTTTGCGCAAACCGAAGCTTTTAAAGCTTCGGTTTCCTTCCAAATTTATGCCCCGCGCCAACGGCCGATCGCAATTGCACCTCCACCGCGTCCATTACGGGCATAATCACGCATAATCGCAGCCGTTATCACCGTCGCAATAAACCTCCCCGCCCGTTGCACTCCGCGAACCGCGCGGCCGCCACCCTCCCGGGCTATAAAGGGCCTCCCGAGGTCCTCTACCCACACCGCCACCCCGAGCCTCCAGAGCGCTTAATCCAGCCCCGAAGCTCCCCCTGCGCCCGACTTCCCTCCGCGGCTTCAAGCAACTCCGGCGAGCAATCGCCGCCGGCTCGAGCCCCCTCGCCCCTCGCCGACACCTCCCCGGCCTTGCTGGTGCCCAGGCGACCCTCGGCGACCACCTCCCGACACACGCACCACCGGAGCTACTCGCCGCCGTGAAGGCTTCTCCGACCGCCGCCTCTCCGCCGGTTTCCCTCTCGGTCATCCTCGGCCTCGTGCAAGGTACCGAGCGCACTCCCGCGTTCTCCTCGTCGTTTTGGTACCCTCGGCGGCGCCGCCTCACCGAGCTCGGCGACCATCGCCCCGAGCGCGCCGTCGCCGGCGAGCCACGTCGGCCGTCGGCCGAGGGCAGCGCGGCGTGGCAGCCAGTGGCGGCGGTCGGCGCCACGCCAGCGCCACCCGCACGCCCCTCGCCACCTCGGCGTGCCGCCATGCGTCGGCATAAAGCGTGGCGTGGCGACGCAGCCGGCGACCACGCGGCGCCCCGTGGCGCCACGTCGCCGCCACCCGCTCCCCGCGCGCGCCGCCACCTCACCCTTCCTCGGGTCCATGGACTCGGTCCATGACACCGGGCCCCACTGTCGACCTCTGCCGAATATATTAATCCTAGGGCTGACGTCATAATCTATAATTTCCTTTAGAAAAATAATTCGTGCTGACGTCATAAATCCTTTTCGGTTTAAAAATAAATCCAGAAAATACCCTTTTTCTTTTATTTTGAATTCAAACTTTGGAAGGCTATAACTTTTGCATTTTAACTCCAAATTGACCCATTCAAATTTCTAAATTTTTCTAAAATCATGATCTATCCATTTCTGGAATAATTTTGAAATTTTGAAACTTATTTAAATTTGATTTGAATATATTTTGTAATTCCAAGGTTCAAATTTAAATTAAAACTTCCAACTTCTTTTAAAAGCCTCATTTCCTTTTAAAATTGTTGACCACATCCAAAATTCAGATTCTGTCTCCCAAATTATTTGATAATTTTTGGAAGTTATTTGGATTCCATTTGAATTTTTGTTTTGAATTTGCTTTGAATTGATTTCTCGTTAGATATTGACGATTCAGGAGAGTTTGAATTCGACGAATCGCAGCAGGACTTCGATCAAGGCAAGTTACACCTTTGACCATGTTGAACCTAATATTTTAAATTATTTATATTGTTTTCTTGTATATGCATGCGTATCTTTATTCAAGTATAATTCAAATTGGATTTGAAACTTAGATATTCCCATGATCCTTTGATTATAGCCTATTTGAAATCTTGAATTGTATACCTTGTCACCCTAGCTGAAAACTAGTTAGTACCATAGTATTAGCTAGAAATTTTGTAGCAATGCTTAGCACGGCTTAGTATAATTTTAGGTGGGATCAATCTTTCACATGAAATGACGGACTTTGAAATTCGATATCTTGACTTGATGAAGTCAAGGATGGTTTCTGAAATTATTTAAAAATGAAAATAGAAAACATGTTTTGGACTTAGGCTAATGGTTAGGTGGTGGGTACAGGTATGCCTCGTGTTTGGTGACACTGGTTGATTATCGTGTGCGGGGTATGTGGTTGAGCCTAAATCAACTTAAGGACCGTTTCGTGAATTATTTTACGAAGTCACCGTACTACCACAAGTCCGGTATGGGACGGACTGGCTAAGTAATTTGTGAAGTTCCAACTATAGTCTCGCTATAGGTGAATGTGAGCGCGCGAGGTGTGGGAAGTCTCACATGGCACCAGAGGGGCTCCAACTCGTGGATTCGAGTTGTGGTGAAACCTTAGTGGCGGCGTGATTATGTTGGCTATGAATCATCGAACAGCCTTGTCATGAACTCTCCGCCGCACACCTAAGGCGGTGTGTTGATCGCGTGGCTCAAGTGAGAGGGAATGTCTTGTGGGTAAAGTTGTACACCTCTGCAGAGTAACAAACTATCTCGGATAGCCGTGTCCACGGTCATGGACATCTTGAGTAGAGTCTTCATGATTAGACTTGAATTTTCATAAAACTTGGTTTTGGCAAACAAACGTTGGATTTGGTAATGGTCGGGTGGATTCCGTGGATAGGTTAGTGTGGGTTGGAGCCTACACTAACGATATTACTTGTTAAAAACAATGTTTCATATACTGTATTTAAATTCAACTTTTCGTACTTACGTTATTGTATTTAAATTCAAGTATTGCTTTCCGCACATTACCCTATTAAGCTTCCTTTGAAATCCCTTATGCATGCATCAAATCTGTTATAATTCCTGGTGTAACTTGCGTAAGCATTTACTTGCTTACCTTGGGAGTACTTCCGTACTCACCTTGCTAAATCTGTTGCCGACTTGAGGGCGACTCACGACGGTGAGGACTACTTGCGAGTAGGATCGTCTTCTGATCATTCGCCTGTGGAGAATTTGGATGGGCTGTGCTGCCACCTTTACTTTATTTTCCGCTGTTTTGTTTACTTTGTTGGCCTAGTGCCTTATTGTAAGACTTGGCCTTCAGGCCATATTTTCGTTTAATAATATCTCGTGGTTATTTTTGCATGATATACATTACTGTGAAACCTGTGTGCACTAGCTTTTCCTGGGATAGTGCGATTTACACAGAGGGGCTCGGAGTTGTTGTTCCGGGTCCCGACAAGAATTTGGGCAAAAGTTAAGGAATGTTGTAGTTTTATAAAATGATAAAAAGGAAGAGAAAGCAAAATTCTGATTAACTGCAGAGTACGCACCACTATTGCAACTACATTAACTTTTAACAACATTAGCATGGTTCAAAATTATTGAGTTGCATGCAACAGCCAGTTCAACATTTAGCTATTTAGTCCCATAAAATGATAAATCAAGAATTACTGCAAACGAACATATTTTAATCACGACAGTTTGATAAGAGAAACACGCAGGAACCAACTAACCTGGTGTGTCCAGGCTGCCTCAACTAAATGTGTGCCATACTGATACTCCTGGAGCATCTCATAGAGTAACATGAAGACCTTCCACCAGTCTTGACCACTTGAACAGTGTTTAGCTAATTGGCTGATTTCTTCAATGCCTAGGGACTTGGCATCTTTGTTAGCCCACCTTTCTCGCTTTGTCACAATGTATTTGATATGTCTTGACCAAGCAAGGCAGTGAACTCTGCGGAGCATTGCCGATCGCCATCATTTCCATAAGAAATTCTGTCTCCAAATTTGCAGCATTAATACTTTTTTGAATTTAGAGTATCACGAGTCCAAAAATTCAAGCTGATAACATAGCTTCAAAAGAACAAGTTGACTGATATAACTGAATAGACAAACCTCCAGACCTCCACTCATTACTAACAGTGCAATCTCCGAAATCAACAGAACATCTCAAGCAATAAAGACATACCACTAAGCAGTTTCTGATCACATGTATGACATCAGAACAAAATCAAAGGACTATTGAAGGAATCACAAGTCATAACTGCAGAAAGAAGCCTTAAAAGATACGAACCATCAATAATGCAGCAAAATGATGTGCTACTACATGTACGACATGTACCAATTGCACTTAGAATCGTTCAGAAGTTCAAGCACAAAAATCTATCAAATAAATCAACAAAAGTGCATGTTCAAAATCATACAAACAGCAGGTAACCAAGGATCCATGTTTCTGCAACCGCACGTACAGGGCCAAAACCCCAGTCGATTGACCATTGAAATGAACCCAACAAGCAAGGACCATTAATGGATGCAAATGATGCACAAGCGCACAAAAGAATATGAAACAACAATACTAAGAGCGCAAGAATATTTAAAAGAAACGCTATTATTCAGACTGGTCACGGATCCAAACAGAGTAATCCAGCCTTAAATTTGCCAACTCTGAAAGATCTTTGCATGCCGTCCAATAGAGAAACACAGCAAATTTCAAGTTACACCACCAATCTGGTAAGAGAAAAACTCGAATTAAAACCCCATTTGAGCCAACAATTGAAGATTGTTTTGCAAGATGGCACAATCTTCCAAACCATCTTTTGAACCAACGATATATACACGTATGTAATCCAAACAAGAACGACGCTTTACAACCGCGTACCAAGCACAACGCCAAGAATCGTACGACGGGGATCCTTCCTCGAAGAAGCCCGAAACCGAAGTCCAAAACCCTCATTTACAATTTCGAAAAGATCCATCTAGTCCAACAGAGAAGCACAAAAAATTTTGGCAAGTCAGAGACTCCAACCAAAACCCACTTGAGGAAATAACTCAAGAATTTTGAGACCGGCCAACTCATCTACCGAGGGCCTTAATTAACTACCGAGGGCCTGATCCACGGCAACGCCAAGAACCGCACGATGGCGCGGAATCGCTCGCTCGAATCCCCCTGCCACGAATCAGCAAAAGCTCAAACCCAAGAAGACCCCAGGGAGATAGAAAGATTGATGGGTGTACCGTGCGCCACCTCGCGATGCGCCCCCGCATCCAGTTAATCCTCGCGCCTGGCCGGCTCGTGATCGACCAAACCCTAGAAACAGAGAGATCGAGATCGAAACCAGCGGTTAGAAGACAGAGGCCTGTGGGCGGAATGCATAAGAACGGGCATGAGAAGGAAGAGGAAACCGGCGGCGAGGCATCACAAACCGGAGGCGAGGCTCGCATCCTTCCGCCGCCGTCCCGCGCGAGAGATGGAAGATTGGGGAAATGGAAACGAACGGGAATGAGAGGAAAATCGATGAATGGATGGATGGATGGATTGGACAGTGCAACGGCTGTATTGACGAAGAGCTGAGGCGGTTGGGGATACCGATGCTGGGTGGTGGAGCCATGGCGCTGGTTGGGACCCAACAAATGTGTGTTTTTGGTTGCTCGTTAGTTTGAATTTAAAATAACATCTTAAACAAAAATAAAATGATTTTTTATCGAACTATATCAATTTTGTAAAAAAAGCTCTTCGTTAAGCTCGATAGCCAGCACTACGTAGAATCTTATCTCTACTACTTAAAAATACGAGTTGGTAATAATTCTTTCTCCTTCCAATCTCCGCAGTTATCCGATTTGACTGTGAGATAAGATCTGGGCCATCCATCTCGCGTGCCCTCCCTACCTCTTAAAGTTGAAGATAATCTTTATCTTTACTATTATAAAAGAAGGAGTTGGTGGTTGACCCGTCGTCACTCTTCTCTTCTCAGCCATTCGATCTGATCATAAGATAAAATCTGAACCATCTTTCACCCCTTCCTCCCACCCCGCATGACGCCGCCTAAACCCTAAAATCCGATCCCACTCCAAATCCTCCCCTCCCACCCCATACGCTGCCTCCCCCATCGCTGCCTCCCCACCAAACTCCCCACGGCCAAGTGTCCCCACCTCATT
Organism: Melocanna baccifera; assembly: GCA_036346265.1. Lineage (NCBI taxonomy): Eukaryota > Viridiplantae > Streptophyta > Magnoliopsida > Poales > Poaceae > Melocanna > Melocanna baccifera. The sequence goes on along the minus strand of CM070680.1, from coordinate 15,799,342 downwards.
TCTTCCGCCCCGCTACTCCCAACCACATCCTGCGCACCGCCGCCTCCTACTCCCCCACCCCTCTCCCTCCTCTGACGCCGCGCCGCCCTCGCCTCCTCCCCCCCTCCGCCCTCACCACCTCCGCCCCCCGCGCGCCGCCGCCACTCTTCCGCCACCCTCGCGCCGCCGAATCCTCCTCCCTAGCCTGCGCGCCGCGCCTCCTCCTTCCCCGGCGCCTCCTCCCTACTCCCCAACCCCATCCCCACACCGCCGCCTCCTACTCCCCCCCCTCTCCCTCCTCCGCCACCGCGCCGCCCTCGCCTCCTCCCCTCCCTCCGCCCTCACCACTTCCACCCCCCCCACGCCGCCGCCACTCCTCCACGCCCCACCTCCTCGCTAGCCCGTGCTCCCGCCTCACCCTCCGCCCCCGCGCGCCGCCATGCTCCTCCGCCACCCCTCGCCGCGCATCCTCCTCCCGAACCGCCTCCTCCCTAGCCCGCATCACCCCCTGTGGGAAGGGAAGACACACACACCAGCAATGGCCCATGGCTCCCTCCTTTGCCCTTCCCTGCCCGAGGCACCACCACCTGTCTCTCTACCATCCGCACAGGCTCCACCACCTAATCCTCTCCATTTCCATCCTCTTCACCTCGATTCCAATCTTGGGTGGGTGATGCGTTGCAAGCTGTCCAAATGTTTTGTTTCTTGTGATTTTTTCTCACCGCTGATTTTGCTAAATTGAGTATAGGTCATGCACAACACATGTGGTGGCAACGTTGTCCGCGCCTTCCACAACTTTTGCAGTACCTTTCTTGGATCAAATCTATGGGTTTGTATACATGTGATTAGATTACGAGCTATTGCAGGATGAGATGGCGTGATGTTTGTATGCAACTTGTTCAATTCCTTTTCCTGAGTATAAATGAAGCAACATTGATGTATTTTTGTGCCGTGAGGCCCATGATAGTTCTCTTTGATAGATTATGTTTGATAGATTAATTTTGCTATCTGTGTTCAATATGTTTGATAGATTAATTTCATTGTTTGTGTTCAATAGACATATTTGGATGCCACCGAGTATATAGCAATTTGTTCAATGCACTAATTTGTACCATATACTTTCCAGGGAGGATGACGAACACTGGCAGCAAGACCCATTAATCTACCTACAGTGTACTCCCTGAATAATGCCTATATGAGTAGACATTTTAGTGGTTAGTTCATTTCAATTTTATGGCCGTCGGCAGTTTCCAGTCTCACTGTGCACATTGGGACGTCTCCAAGTGTATCAGTGATGTGCTAAATCATGACACAATGCTACAATCTCTTGATGTTGAGGCATGTGGAGGTTCATTAATGAACTGATATTTTCTGGCATTGGAGCTCATTCAAGTTTGATTACATCTATCTAAATGGAAGGTTCTATTTCTAACACTCACATGGGTTCTTCTCATTTTGGTTTGACTTAATTACCCAGCTTCTATTTCTTGAAAATGGAAGGTGTATGGTATATTTCTAAAGATTTTGGAACAAATGCTTTTGTGCTCAATGTTTGATGTAGGTGGAGGCTGAGTGGCTATGGTTGTGGATCATAACTGTTGGCTACTTAAAAAGTTAAGGTAACCTTCTTTGTTTGGACTTCACAGCATTTTGGTGAATGTTTGAAACTCAGAATTTAGTATAGAGTTATGAACACTTTTGCACCATCGGTCGAGTTGGCTTGTTCGTTGGGAATCGGATGGCAAAATCAAGATCGAGTATTAGATGTTCATATTTTTGCACCATTAATCATGTTGGGACTTGATCAAGGAGGAAAGCGAGGGTAAATCTATGTGAGTGTAGCTGCTGCTGCTTCGTCTATATTATTGTTATGGTAGGCATCTAATCCAAAAGAGTTAAACCATTTTTTAATCTAGCAAAACTACAATAAACATAGTTAGTCAACAATAAAATGATAGGTCTGAAATGTTCCTTAATTAAGCGACATTTTAAAAGCGAGTTGACATTTTGGGTGTGCAGATATGATGTTTTGGAATTACTTGCAAATCAAAGATTGCAGTTTTTTTCTAGAGGTGAATGCAGTGTAGTTTGTATGCCATTTGTTACAATATGAATCCTTTCTTTATTTGCTAAAGTTGGGCCGAACCACAATTAGAATAATAATGACTATCACCGTGATGGAGAGGAGGATGTGCCATCGAAGTAGTGAGATGTGATCATCAATTGTGCCGGGATGTACAGACTCTGCATTCAGGGAAAAGGTACTATATGTTCTTCTTTGTTGCCTATGATACATGTTTTGTTGAGAAAACAAAACAAATACTCGTGAAAGGTTCTAATCATTTCCTTAATTTCTTATGGTTTGTTTGTATAGGAGGAGTGAAGATGGTTCGGTTTGGCATGTTGAAATTAGTAGTAGGTTAAGCACTTGTGGTTACAGTTAGTGAAGTCATAGAGTGTAGTAAGGGTGGGAGTGCAGACTCTCTGTGATATCATGGCCTCGTGATGTGATCTTTTGTTAGATTATTTTTGCACATTACCTAAGCAAGCACCTAGCTTCACGCGGTTATGCTACAAGGTAGTTTTCTTGATTCCTTAACTCCTAATTTTTCTCGCTTATTAACTAGATTGATGGGAGAGTATGGTACCGTGATAGTCCATACTAGAGTTGATTAGAGTTTGATAATTATCTTGACATGCCCACAAATATTTCACTTGATCTGTAAGGTATTAGCAGCATAAAAATTGGTGCTAATTGGTAATCCAGAAGGTTTGTCATAACCGAACATCACTTAAAAGTTTTGTCGTATAGTTGTTTGTGTGTAGGGTTTAGAGGAACAACGAAATAGGAGAGGAGAGGAGGCATTTAGAGGATGACCTGGAATGTCGCCATGTGTCCAGTCTGCGAATAAAAGAAGTTTGTAAATGACCTTAAATTAGTAAAAGTGAATTTAAGCTACTAAATATATGTTCTTTGTCAAAGGTGAGGTGAGCCAAGTTCTAACATATAGAATACAACTAATGGGCCTGTTCTTTTTGGATTTGGCTTATAGATTTTGGCTGCAACGTATGGCTTTACATTTTTGTGTATGTGTTAACCTGGAAGCAATACTTTTTACATGATCATTATTTTACTGTTAACTATTTAGATTATACCTGAAATAATACTTTTTGTGGATAAACATATTTATGCTCGAAGAACACTGAGTCTTTTGCTCCATATTGGATATATTAAGGGATTGGTTGGAATTTACTGGCTATATTATGTTGTAATGACAAAGTGACAAGCCATTGGATATGTTTCAGATTTTTTGTCTTTTGTAACCTAATATTGGTTAGGATACAGAAATAGTTGACTCCAACACTTGTGATATTAAACATGATTGCTAAGTGCTAACCATGCCTGCCATGTGGTTCAATACTTGTGATGTTATACCACCTTTAATTTTCTTACCTTTTTTCTTCCTTTGTGACTAACAAATTCAAAACGCACTTTGATATGGGGAAGTATTTTATTTCTTTGTGACTTACAAATTCAAAACACACTATGATATGGAGAAGTATTTTATTGCATCACCCTAAACACTTCCATTAGAACCTTGATGCAGTATTCTTTATTTTTTATTTGGGTAGGCATCAACTTTGTGTAATCCTGCAAGGTCATTTCTTTCTTTAAGGGCACTTGGTGCACTGCCGTTGTAGTTTCTTTGGCTATTCAAGGTGTCTTTCGTGGATTAAAAGATACAAAGACGCCTCTACTTTCTGATGGTATCTTGGGACCTCTTAAATGCATTGTTTTGTATCACTTCTAGATTGATCGGGTTATTGATGGTGTTGATGATTCATATTACGCCATGTATTTATGTTCTATTGATACTTTTATCTTCTGGATTGTGATTTCATCCCTTTGTCGTGACACCGATAAAGTTGTCGATGATAATTTTCTCTTGATGTCATATGCCACTTGAACATCAAAGCTAACAGGTCATTAGAGAGCAACAATAGAACATGTATGTTTTGTTTGATACATGATGATGTAAGAAAAAGTTAATATTTATTATTCAATTTGAAATCATATTTGATAGTATGCATCACTTTTATTTAGTTTTCCGTTGCAACGTACGGGCACCTTACTAGTTACCCATAAAATACCATCCACTTGCCCCCATTATCTGTCCAAAGCTCCTCTAGAATACACGAGCACCAATGCGTAACTGGCTACTCTCCAAATTCATCGGACCCTCTCCCACAATCTCTGAAGTAAAACCAAAAGAAAAAAATCCCAGAACATCTCCCATGATCACCTCTTTCCTAATCTTGGGCTACTTCGAACCGCTGCCTTGTTCCTCTCCCTCCTCACTAACAATGGCGATCCAGTCTAGGAAAAGAATGAATATTGGAACCATACTAGCATGTCAGGGCCTCAGGGGCTAAGTAGTGGGTGCCGGCCACAAATCCATGCAACGACGATGGCTCAGTGATGCTGATTGGGTTCAACAACATGGTTCTACAAATAGGAGCTGGTGAACAAATTTGTAGTGCCCAGCTGGCCACGTCGAATAGTGAGTTCTGGCCTTCTAGGTGCTGCGACAACCTGCCAATGTGGTTATACTGGTTGGTCGTATGCGTCCTGCTCGCCCTGCCTCAAGTCGTGGAGCCTACTCCCTTGACTTGCAAGCACAACCCTCATCACAGAAGTCACAAACCATGTCCACCTGCTTGAGCAGTGCATCCTCGACATGCTCACCTCCATCCCCATCATCTTTGTCGCATCGTCCTCCACCTTTCTCTACAACGCTTGACTTAGTAACTGTGTCTAAGTGTTGCTATTTTGGCGGCATGGATGCACACTAGCGAGGAGATGTCGGTGGGTGCCGCAATGGTGCACTATGGGTGGAGGACGAGGAGATGGAGCTGCTCTGGCTCAACGCATGGTTGTAGTTGGAAGCGAATAGAGAGACGGTTAGTGGGTTCTCATCGGCAATAAGAACCATGGAGACACTTGGGGATTCCACAATGGTGAGCGGCGAATCGGGGAGGCAACAACACTCATGTGTGTGAATGAGAGTCTACGAGATGTCGTCACCTAGGCCCATATGTCGCTGCCATGTTCTTTGCTTGATTAACCCTACACTGAGGAGGAGGATGACTGTTGTGGCTCCTGACCAAACAGTAAATAAGAGGACTAGTATTTTGTGTGTTGAATGGAGAAAAATCCTCTCCCTTGTTCCCCAAAGGGGTAATATTTATATATAGCCGTAAGGCCTCCTTTACAATGCTACCCCTAACTATGGATATTACTCTTAGGGTATATATGTGTTGCAGGGGTGGCCCCCACCTAAACCCAGCTAGCTTGTTGAGAAGGTTATAAACCATGTAAGCGATGTAGCTTGTCCTGGAAGGAAAGCTCGGTGTAAGGTTATGATGGGTTAGGCGCTCCTCCACAAGGAACGCATATATGCCATGATCGGCCCAGAGGAAAGACCCAAGAGGTCATTTGCTCACCTAACTCTCCACTATCATACCCCTCTCTCTCTCTGTTTGGTCTGTAGCCACAACAGTTGGCGCCATCCGTGGGGACGACGGGAGCAAGCCTCAGAGATCGTAGGAAGGATGGCACCAAAGAAAGCATCATCGTCGGCGAAGAAGAAGGAGGCGGTCGTGGCGAGGCCCCGCGTCAACACCAGGGCTTCAGCGTCGGTGGTCGGGGACGAAAATGACGATGATCATCGCGCGACCATCGACCCTGCCATCACCGACACCACCGACCCCGCCACCACCGATGTGACGGCCGACCCCACCCCGCGCGTCATGCGCCACCCCGCCGCCGGTACGACAACTAACTCCGACGACGCAGGTCGGGTGTTAGGGAGCGGTAGCCCCGACGCCCGTCGAGACGCGACCGCCACCCCTACACCCGCTACGAGAGCACCAGGTGGCCCCTCCGGCGGCATGGGCCCTACCGTCGCCGCCGGAGTGGTTGCGACTGCCTCAACCGTGCGACCGGACGCGCCCATTATCCCACCTACGCCCGCAGTGGAGATAGCCCTGCTGGCAGCCCTTGGCACACTCCAGAAAGAATTGGCGGATCTCCAGGGAGCCGTGCGGAGCATGCAAGAGGCTCGGGGTCAGCCGACGCCACCGGTGATCGCGTCGGGGCCCACGCCCGAGCGCACAGATAGCCGGGACGCCCCCACGTCCAGTCGCGCTTTGCTGCAGCGTGTGGACCCGGAGTCCCTGCTATCGGCGGGCCTACAGCAGGTAGCGTGGTCGGAGGATTTTAAATTCCCCAGCTCCGTCACGTCGTACAAAGGCGACATGGATCTTCGAGAGTTCGTGCGCGTGTACGAGACCGCTATCGAGGCGGCAGGCGGAGACGACACCACCAAGGCGAAGGGGCTCCCACTCGCGTTGCACGGAGTGGCGCTCTCATGGTTCTTCGCGTGGGAGAAGATTCGCGATCGCCTCTACAACAATTTCCAAGGGAACTACGTCGAGCGTGTCGACGCGGATCAGCTCTTCGCGGTCAAGCAAAAACCAGCGGAAAGGCTTCGCGAATACTTCAAACGCTTCGCGAAGGTCCGTTGCCAGGTCAAAGATGTCAATGAGACAGCAATTATCAACGCGGCGGTACAGGGCCTCCGCCCGGGGCCACTAGCCGAGCACAATGCGCGAAAGCCAATCAAGACAGTCGCAAAGCTCTTCGACAAGATGGAGGAATACGCGCGGGCGAAAGAAGACGCGGGGCGGCGCCAGGACAATGAGGCCGACACCAACCCAGCGGAAGGTGCCGCAAGGAGCGTCGACCCGTTGAAAGCAAGTTCCTCGCGGAGCAAGCGTAGGCAGGAGCCGTCGAGGGACGCCTCAGTGCAAGAACGTGCTGGCTGACAAGCCTCAGCACGACCGTCAGACGTCTCGGCGACCCCGCTACGTCTTCGACGTCGAGGGCGCTCGGAAGACAATGCCCCAACCAACCGCGGGGCCAGGGCTCGACGAGGTCGGGGACGAGGCCGAGGCCGCGACGATTGGGCCCGCGCGGAGTATGGCGACCAACACCGCCCACAATGGTGCGAGGTGCACGGACAGGGCAATCATGACACCCGCTCCTTCACCACCATCGCGGCGCTTCGCCAAAGCATCGCCAAAGATAGGGATCTCGAGGCGTGCCCGCCCATTGTGGCGCACGTTCAGCAGCCTCTAGACGGTCCCCTAAGGATTCGGGATCAGGAGCCGCAGCCTCAGGAGGGTCTCCGACGAGCACGAGCCCATGTTCCACAGCCCCCGGAGAGCCCTCTGTGGATCCATGCCCTTGAGGGTGCTCCGCGTAGGGTCATCAACGTAATTTCCAGAGGCTCCTCCTTGGAGTTCGCCTCGGAGCGACAACGCAAGGCCTACGTGCGGAGACTACACCACGTGGCGGCGTACCCGTCTCATGCGCCGCCCGATTGGGCACAGCATGCAATCACCTTCACGCCCGCTGATGCCAAAGGCGTGGAGTTCCCCCATCAGGACCCCCTAGTTATGCAGGTCGCGGTTGCCGGGTGCGACGTCCCGCGTGTCCTGGTCGATGGGGGCAACTCCGCAAACGTTTTGTTCGCACAGGACTTCGACCAGATGGCGATCCCTCGAAGTCGCCTAGGCCCCTCAAGAGCTCCGCTGCAGGGCTTCGGAGGTCAGCCGCTACTGATGCTGGGCCAAGTATGTTTGCAGATCTCCTTCGCCCAGGATGACAATATGGCGAGCAGGGACGCCACCTTCGATGTCGTCGATATGCAGTACCCCTACAACGCCATTTTAGGGAGACCGACCCTCAATTCCTTTGGGGCGGTACCACACCATGGCTTCCTATGTGTGAAGCTGCCTGTAACATCCTGTTTTGCTGCTATTTTTGAAGCTAGGAATTTAAAAATGAATTTTCTGGAATTTTTGAAATTAATTCAAGCTTCAAATGAATTTTTAGAATTTTAAAAGATTTAATATGATTAAAATAAATATTAACATAAGTTGAAAATATTTTATTTGGATTCTCCAGGTCTCAAGGAATTTTCTGGTATTTTTGGTGAATTTTTGGGATTTATTTGCTATTTTCTAGAGCTCCTAATGTTTTATTTGAATTTTTGGAAAAAAAAAGAAATTAGAAATCCTCCCCGCCGTCCGATCCACCTCCCCTGCCACGCGTCAGCTATCTGCCCGCTCCCCGCCGCCACCATACCCCTTCCCGCGCAACCGCACGATGCGCCGCCCGATTCCCCGCCTGGACGCGCGTTGCGCGTCCACGCCTGCCACGCGGCGGCACCAGCTCGCGCCGCCGCGCCTCGCCCCTTCCTCCGCCGTCCGATCTCCGCGTCGAGGCTCCCCAGCGGTCAGATCCGTCTCGCGCGCCGCAAACCCTAAACCTAACCCGCGCCGCGCCTCGTCCGTCCGATCTCCCCTCCGCTAATCTGAGCCGTCCAAACCCGATCCGAATGCACCCCGCGCCATAACTGATCCAAGCTCCTCAGTTTACGTGTTAAAACCCACCGACGCTCCTCGGTTCACGTGCACACCACGCCTCTCTTGCGCCGCCGCTCCTCGCCCGTTTCCGCGCCTGCGTCGCCGTTCCGGAGCCCCGTCGCCATCGCCCATGCGCCGCCCATCGTCGCCATCGTCGTCGCCGTCGTCGAAGCCGTCGGTGAGCCCCTCCGCCGCGTTCCCGCCGCGCCGCCGCGCGCTCGCGCGCGCCGCCTCGCCGCCGCGACCGCACCGCGCAAACCCTACGCGCGCGCGCCGCGCGCGCCGCGCAGCGTGCGAGCCACGCGGCCCCGATCCCCGCCTTCCCGCCTCCGCACCACCGCATCGCCGTCGTCCGTCCCGATCGGAGCCGGGAGGCACCAGCTCGCGCCACGCGTCCCTTCGTCCGCCATCGGATCCCGCCGCCGCCGCCCGCGCCCGAGCCCAGCCACGTCAGCCCTACCACGTGGCGGCCACGTAAGCCCTACCCGCCACGTTGCAGCCATGTGGCCATGCCACGTCAGTGCCACGTCAGCCGAGCCCACCCCTGTGTGCCACGTGGCGGCCACGTCAGCCGCCACGTCAGCAGGACACGTGGCAGCACCAGCAGCTGCCACATCAGCACCGCCTCCGCCCCGCGCGTACTGTTCCATGCGCCGGGTCCACGGTGGACTGGTTGTCTCGTGCGCTCGGTCCACAGCATAGTAACTTTTCTGATTTTCCTGAATTTCCTTTAGGGTTATTTTTCGAGAGCCCGTTCTCCTCCGTCCTAGCTCCGATTGATCCCGTTCTTTTTTCTAAATTCATCTAAAATCAAGCTCTAGCTTTTGATTCTGGTTTCATGATTTTTGGAGTTCATTTGCTTATCATTTTATGTGTTTCTTTTGTTTTAATCGTTTTCTCTCTCGTTAGATTCGGATTCGGAGGAGCAGGATCGACGCCTGAAGACCAGGAATACCTCGCTGAGCATAACCAAGGTAAGTTGTTTCCCTTGATCATGTTGAACCCAGTTTGCAATTTATTTTTTAATTATTTTGTTGTAAATTACATTGCATCGCGACTTTTATTCAAACCCTTGTTTTGGTAGCTATTGTCCCAATTGAATCTATCCCTCCTTGATAATTTGGAATATCATGATGTTATGATACTTGTCACATGGGTTGGTACGATTAGACTACTTAGCTGGCTTATATTTACGATTGGTTTCATCATCACATGAAAATCTTTAATTTGACTTAATGACATATGGAACTGTGGTTGGTGCCACGTTAATTAAAATTTGTGCCGTGGCATTGGTGTGTCATTGGCAGGGAGATATAAATTTGGTTTTGCACTCGGGCGAGTGATCGTGCAGTAAATGGGGAAGTGCAGGTTCACTTCGGAGGATGTGGTAGCCTCGCCCGGGTAATGATAAAGACTTAACTTTGTGCGCCATTGATCTGAGCTTAATCGTGCAAACCACATGTCTAGTATGAGATAGACCTGGCTGATTAATTTGTAATATTTTAATTCAATTCCGCCATTGTGATGGACATGGTTGCTGATTTCCATGTGGCGCAAAGGGGGTGTGATGCGAAACCCTAGCAGGCAGGATTGGGTTGAGGTAGAGCATTGTAAAGGCCTTGTTGTGATTTCCTGAGATCGAGGCTAATCACATCGTGTGGGTACAGTTGTGCAAACTCTGCAGAGTGTAAAACTATTCGAATAGCCGCGTCCTCGGTCATGGACATTGCTCAGTGATTTCACATGAGGGGTAGTGTTTTCATTTATAGCTTGGTGGTTTATGTTGGAGGTGGACAGGTAGTGCACCATTTGGTTTAGCTTGTGGATAGGTGTTCACAAGTGGTTCTTGTTTATTCCTTTGATTACTTATTATTATTGTTTTCATTTAAATTTCGCTTTCAATCTATTTATCATATTTACTGTGAAATACCTTTTATGCAAATTAACCTTTCAGCCTTCCATTGGTTAGCCTTGCATATTATATTGCATTATTTTGTTACAAACGACTTGCTGAGTACCAATGTACTCACGGCTTTACGCCTATATTGCTCAGTTGAGGGCGAGGAGTATTATCAGCAGGAGGTTCCAGAAGGGGAGTACTACGACGACTTCACGAATTAGGCTTCGTTCTCCACTCGATAGCCTGTGGGCTTGTCGATTGACCGCTACGCTTTATTTTGGATTTTCGCTGCTATTTTGTTAAGCCCTTCCGGCTAGAGATATTGTAAACTTGGCCATAAGGTCGTACCTTTGAGTTTTATCGATATTTGAGTTTTCCCTTTATTATATCGTGTGTATGGTTGTGATTACATCTATGTTTCACTGTGTGCACTAGCGTGATCCTGGACTAGTGCAGTTTACACAGAGAGTCCGAATTTACATATTCAGGTCTCGACACTGCCGGGCCCGCGAGGCATCATCACCGTCCTTGGCGACCAGCACATGGCCCGGCACCTGGAGCATGGAACCCGAGGCCCGCCCCTGGGAGCTCAGTGAGGCCCGTAGGTCAAGCGCGCCCATACAGGCCCTACGGCAGCCCAGCACCAGAGGCTCCGCTTCTCACCACCACGACAACGAGTGCAGTGGTTAGTTCATAACCTTTTGTACTCGCTCACCCGCGTAAACGAGAATTTAATAAAGTTCGCCGTTTGTGAAGCTATTCATACTGCCCACCAAAAATGTGCGGAGGCTTCCCTCCGCACGCACTCCCCGGAGTATAAATAAGACGCGGATGTTTTCCCTGCGCACTCTACTGAGTATAAACAAGACGCGGGGTTCCGCGCACGCGTTGGTGTTACTACCACGCGTACTCCCCGGAGTATAAAGACATGGTCGATGTTCCCACGCACTGCACATGCACCGCACGGAGACTCACCTCCCCACACGCACTGCACGGAGTCTCACCTCCGCACAAGCACCGCACGGAGACTCATCTCCACACACGCACCGCACGGAGACTCACCTCCGCACAAGCACTACACGGAGACTCACCTCCACACAAGCACCGCACGGAGGTCCGCCTCGGCACACACTCTACGGAGTATAAATAAGATGTAGCGTCGAGGTCCGCCTCCGCACGCACTCTACGGAGTATAAATAAGACGTAGCGTCGAGGTCCGCCTCCGCACGCACTCTACGAAGTATAAATAAGACGTAGCGTCGAGGTCCGCCTCCGCACGCACTCTACGGAGTATAAATAAGACGTAGCGTCGAGGTCCGTCTCCGCACGCACTCTACGGAGTATAAATAAGACCCAGCGGGGGATGCCACCGCGCGTACTTTGCGGAGTATAACCAAGACACGGATGTTTTCCCTGCGCACTCTACTGAGTATAAACAAGACGCGGAGGTCCCACGCGCGCGTTGGCGTACCCTTCGGAGTTTAAGTAAGTCATGGTTGACAGTCCCACGCATGCTTTGAAGTACAAACAAAGACGCGGATGTTTTCCCTGCACACTCTACTGAGTATAAACAAGACGTGGATGTCCCGCGTGTGCGTTGGCGTACCCTTCGGAGTTTAAGTAAGTCGTGGTTGATAGTCCCACACATTCTCCGGAGTACAAATAAAGACGCGGATGTTTTCCCTACGCACTCTACTGAGTCTAAACAAGACGCAGATGTCCCGCGCACGCGCTGGTGTTCTCACCATGCGTACTCCCCGGAGTATAAATAAGACGTGGATGATATTCCCACGCACTTGCCGGAGTCCACATGCAACGGCGCACGGACTCCAGAGGCTTCGCGCGATCCCAGCAAACCGTGCGCACCGCATGGACGGCCGGCCGCGAGTGCAGGAGCGAGGCGCAGGAGCTCAACGTGGCTTACGCTTAGTACTTCTGCATGCCGATCAAGCAGGTGGCGCAGGAGCTCAATGGCCACCGCCTCTGCAGAGGAGCCGAGAAACCAAACGCTCCCGGCAAAGGCGCCCACGCGGACGCAGTCCCTCCGGTGCAGGAAGCGCCCAGCGAACATCCATTGACATTCGAGCTCGGGATGCAGCGTCACCATAGTAAGGCGCCACAGGACTGACAGTGCCCAAGGCCCCCCCAGGGTGTGCCGCCCCGAGTTGGAGGAGTCGGCGCCCGTCTTTGGAGTAGCATAGCCCCCTGTGGTGCCGCAAGCGCCAAGCCCCCTACTCCCCTCATCCCAAGGGAGGAAACTAGGGGAGAGAACAGGCGCCTGTACGAGACAGCACGATGGGGCGTGGCCTCGTCGGCATGCCATAGCAGTCTACTCCTGAAGCTAGGAGCAGCCTTGATGAAGTACAAGTGAATTGCCCACTACCCCGCACCAACCGCGGCTCTTCGGCACACGGGCGAGGTGAAAACACATCACGGCGTCGTATCCCCCAACAAGGGCGGGATGCCCCACCCCGCGATCGCCCAGGCGGCATCAGCCGCGTTCTGGAGCCCTCCACACTACTGGGCGAAGTTGGAACACACTGAGGACCGTAGTTTTACCAGAAGTAGTGGGGGTGCGATGTCCGGGAAGGCGAGTGCCGCTCCACTCGGCCACTCGCCCCCTTTTTAAAGAGCCCCGGAAGCAAGACTGCGGACATTACACTTCAAGAGTCCCATCGCCCGCCCCAGGAGCACGTGGTGCGATAGCGTTGCCCCACACCAGGGCTACGCCTGCTACATGCAACGCGTCCCCCCTTATACCGCGGGGCCCAACGCAATGGACGATGGCCAGGGGACACCTCCCTCACAGTCGCATGGCGCCACGGGCGGACCTCCATTGATCCCATCTCAGCTGTCCCATCGGCGTCCGGGATTGCAGTGAAACAGAGGCGCCCGTGAGACCCCCATCGGCTACCAGGGATAGGACCTACGATGCTAGGTCCCCGCCCCTTCCCAAGCTTATCTTATCCAGCCCAGCAGTAGGGGACGGAGCGCTCGCGCGTCTAGTTCAACTAGGCGCCAGCTCCGCTGCCACCACTTCGGAGGGTAGGGGACGGAGCGCTCGCGCGTCTACTCCAACTAGGCGTCAGCTCCGCTGCCACCACTTCGGAGGTTAGGGGACGGAGCGCTCGCGCGTCTACTCCAACTAGGCACCAGCTCTGCTGCCACCACTTCGGAGGGTAGGGGACGGAGCGCTCGCACGTGCCCCCTGGCCGAGCCCCTCCCTCCTCCCTGCCTCCTGGGCGCAGTCCTCTCCCCTCCTCCCTACCTTGCGCGCTTCCCTTCCCTGCGGAACAAGAGGAAAGGAAGGAAAGAAAAGGGGAAGAGGAAAAGAGGAGAAGTTCGTGGGGTGTTCGTCGTGTTCTTCAGTAGTTCATCAAGGGTAATACCTGTTGTTCCCCATTTAGATGTATATTTCGGTTGTGGTAGCTATGTCGGTATTCTGAACTGTTAGAACAGATGTCGTTGAATCACTGTTTTGGGTGAGTTTCTTGGGGATTCAGGTCTGGACCCCTCCTAGGGAGTCGTAGAGGACGTCGTTATCTTTCCATGAAGTGCTAGAACGTGTCAATCCGACCTTTGTAGGAAAAGTTATGATTTTTCTTGTAGGACTGTTCTGCAGATCGGGGGTTCTCTGTCAGATGTTGGTAGATTGGGTTGGGCGATTGGAAAATGGAAGAATCAGAGGATCTTCATATTATGAAAGTTGTAGATAATTGTCTTAGCTTTCCAGAAAGATCAAGAAATTATTTTTCGGACACTCGGACTGGAAGTTATGGCCTTTTTAGTGTGCTGTCCAGAGAACCCGACGTGATCATTGATGTTTTAGAAAACTGGGTGGTGCAGGTAGAAGATGGCCGAATCAGGGAGGCACCCCAAATAGGTTTAGTTAGATAATTTAATTATCTTTCCAGAAAGTCAAAGAACATCCCATTCGGACTCCTGTGCCATTAGATATGAATTTTTGATGTTACTGTCCATAGAGGTAGGCGGGGTGACCGGTAAGATTTGGGATTTGGGAACCGAGATAGACGAGTTGTGCTAGTGCGTGTTTGTTTTTATTTGAGTGAGGGTTTGCTACGGTTATCTTAGAAACTATTATCATTATTCAGGTGGAGGACAGACCCCAGAGGTAGCACCTTCTGCACGTCCCTCGCGGTTAAGGCAAGTATAATGCTGGTTTAATATTGATAAGGTGGAAGTTCAGTGTTTGTTCAATGGTATGAATTTGAAGTTCGACGTTTATTCAATGGTATGAATATGAAGTTCGATGTTTGTTCAATGGTATGAATATATGTGTGTTTATGGGTGTGGTATTGTTCAATGGTATGAATATATGTGTGTTTATGGTTGTGGTATTGTTCAATGGTATGAATATATGTGTGTTTATGGGTGTGGTATTGTTCAATGGTATGAATATATATGTGTTTATGGTTGTGGTATTGTTCAATGGTATGAATATACGTGTATTTAGGGTGATGGTAGCAATGTATTGGTGTTATATCGGGATGTTGCAATTTACAGTGTTCATGAGTATTTATGGTGCATAGATATTGTGAATGCAAGATTTATTTTATTGGAGCATTCACGCATATGCATCATGTTGATTATTTGAAGTTTTGGTCACGAGATGACTAAGCGCCGAGGTCCCCGTCATGTTGAGGACATGACGGGCTAAAGGTCCCCATACTCGTGGAGTATGGGCAATTGGTCCCTGTACCAGGTGGTACAGGCATGGGTGTGCATCGACGGATGCACACTTTGAATTACCGGTAAAATGCAAAAGAGAAAGAGATAAATAGTTTTTGATCATTGTGCATTGCATGTCTTGTCTATGTGGTTGATGAATGGGTTTGTGAAGTGATGGGCATAAATGAATTTGTTCTATCCATTATATTTGCTGAGTCGTTGGACTCACTCTTGTTGTTGTTGTTGTTTTATTTAGGTACCGCTACGAGATCGGCATGCATGGGAAACGGGAAGGAATAAGCTTGTTACACATGCACGTTTCACACAGAATAGATATAAAGGTAGAAGAATTAAATGATTAGTGCAAGAACATTTAGATTCCATATGATTATTATCTTTGGATTTAATTGTGATAAGAATTAGGATGTTTCCGGTGCTCTTCTCTGAGTATTATATCCATGATTGGTTTGGTAAACTTTAGACTATTTGCTTAGCCTTGAACTTATCACTTGGAGATTGTCTATTTTAATTGATTTTGCTGTTAGAATCTCTGATCTAGATAAATAACAAAGGAGGCTCTGCCAAAATTTTGTACAATGTAACTAGTTATCATTCCTTTGCTTCTAGTTGGGTAGCATTCCGGGTCTTTGTTTGATCGGGGTGTTACATCACGTCACTGCCATGGACGCTCCCAACCACCTCCGTGTGGATAGCCCGCCCTGTCAGCTATAAAAGCCAATTAAGGCTGTTGATCACTCCCCCACATCTCTCTCTTCCTCCCACTGCCAGCAATTGCTGCCCCGTGCCCCGTAGCTTGCCGGCGACCACTTCTTCCCCAACTCCGATCAAAGGGCTTACCATCGATTGAAGCTAACTTGGGGCAATTCCGCTGGCTAGAAGCATCTCTAGAGCTCAGCGAAGTCATCCCGACCCTCAACCAAAGCTCCCACTACCTGAGCTGCCCCCTCACCGTGAGCTACCCTCGGACCACCGCCGTCTCACGTTGACCGACCACCTCAGCCACGCCCAAGCTCTGCTGACCTCAAAGACAGCACTGTGACCACCCCAAGGTACTCCCCTAGCAGCCGATTGAATTCAAACGTTGTCTACCGCCATAACTGCCATTGTCCTGTTCCGCTGCCGCCCCAGCTCGACGCCGACCATGGCTTCGGCCAAATTGGCCGACGAGACCTCATCCCGAGGTGGGCGCGGGCGCGGGCATTCCATTTTACTTATGCTCGCGTCCGGCCACCGCCCCTACCGCCGGCGACGAGCTTAGCCATTATCGGCAGGAGGAAGATGACATTGTTCATCCGTGCCGTTTGATTAAGTCTCGAGATTAATTAAGTTAATGACAGTCGTTAGTGTTAAAGAGTCACAAACATGTGGGCCCCCTTCTTAATTAAATGTCCATAGGCCCCAGGTGTCAGTGGCTCAGAAAATATTAATCCTCGTGGGCCCCACCTGTCAGTGAAACTGAGAAAATAAATAACCCGCACTGGGTCCCACATGTTAGTGACTAGAGAGATAAGAAATTTATAAACTCAATGGGTCCCATCTGTCAGAGAGAGGAAGAGAAAAATAATATATCCCATGGGTCCCACCTGTCAGTCACATGCATACTTTCTCTCCTCGGATTAATTTAATGATTTCTGATTTTATTTGGGCTGAAAACTTCAAATAATCATAACTAATTCATTTTAACTCCAAATAAAATGAAAAAAATCTAAATTCATCCTCTATCCAATGGAACCAAAATCATGAATTTTTTAGCTTATTTGAATTTTTGGTGGCAATTTATTGGTTGTATTGAGTCTTTTTATTTCTCGTTCGATGAAAAATTAGCGTACAACGCTCAAGAAGAGGAATCCGAGGTAGAAGCAAGCCAGGACCAGCAGGACCAAGGCAACTGTGACCCAGACGAGTCAATACTTTGATCATTTTTAATGCCCATTTTAGCAAATTATTTATCTTTAAATTATTAAATTGTATGCTGTTATTTTATATGCAATCCTATGTCTACTTTAATATTCTAGTTAGCTGCCCTTTACTTAAGTGCTAATATTATACCATCCGGCACATTAAACAATGAGCCTTGTTTATCTCCCTAGAAAAAATTATAATGATAATCTTTCAAAAATAAAGTACGCATATGCGTATAGTTTAGATACCCGGGGTTGATAAAATACCCCGACCATCACATACAATTACAAAGAGCAAATTTGGGAAGTTGTACATAGGAATGGTCATGTATTTTCGTAAGGATCATTATTTTATGCCCCAAACACCCCAACTTGCTTACACATCTGGGCAGATGGTTCGGGGGTGTGGTGCGGTAAATGCACGAGAATGTGGAATGTGGTAGAACTGCTCAAATAACCATCAGGACTGAATCTAGTCAGAACATCCCATTGTAAAACAGTACAGCCAGAAGTCTGCAAAGTGCAACTTGGCTAAGTAAGTCTATCGAACGTTGGACTCATC
This sequence comes from Melocanna baccifera, assembly GCA_036346265.1. NCBI lineage: Eukaryota > Viridiplantae > Streptophyta > Magnoliopsida > Poales > Poaceae > Melocanna > Melocanna baccifera. The sequence continues at coordinate 15,781,797 of CM070680.1, read as the reverse complement.
TCACAGGTAGGAGAAAGAAGTAAGGCAGTGCTAGGGCCTGTTGTGGCTAAAGGGACACTGAGTAGAGGGTGAAGTTTTTCTGTCATACTAGCGTTATGGGGAGTGGAGCCCGAAGACGGTAGTATTAGTGGTTAACATCCTGCGCAACTTATGGGACCCACCGCAAGTGGGAGCAGCCTATAGGGTGACATGGGAACAAGAGGCCAGATGGCTTGAAAGGTTACTATGATAATCTACTTAACTGCATGACTAAGAAATCATGTAGAGCAGCGAGCGGATTGTCTCTTGTGGTGAAAGTATGCACACTCTGTAGAGTCAAAATTATTCGAATAGCCGTACCCACTGTCAAGGGTGGATATGGGAACCTAACTTGGATATAGTTCTATTTCAAAAATAATTTTTGTGGATTGGGAAAGTGTAACATCCTGATTTTTGGGAATTTTTAAAAACCTTGAATTTGAAAATAAATTTCTGGAATTTGTCTGAATTTAAATCAAGCTTTAAAATTTTTAGAAATTTAAAAGAATTTAATATGATTAAATTATACTTCAACAATTAGCTGAAAATAGTTTAATTAAGTTCCTTGGGTCATAAGAAATTTTCTGAAATTTTGAAATTTTCTAGAATTAAATTAAGCTTCAAATAAATTTTAGATTTTTAAAATGATTTAATCTGAGTAAAATAAATGTCAACATAAGTTAAAAATATTTTATTTGGATTCTTTAGGTCTCAAGGAATTTTTTGGTATTTTTGTTGAATTTTTGGGATTTATTTGCTATTTTCTAGAGCTCCTAGCATGTTATTTGGATTTTCTGGAATAAAAAGAAATCGGGAAAAACCTCCAACCGTTGGATCCTCTCCCCTCCACGCGTCACCTCCCCGTCAGCCCGATCCGCGCCGCGCCGCTCCCGCCGTCACCCGCTCTCCGCCGCCTGATCCTCTTCTCCCTCCGCGTGTCGCCCATCCAGCCGCCCCCGCGCGCTCACTGCCTCCCTCGGCCTAGCCCGCATTCCGCACCTCGCCCCCACCGCCCGATCACCCCGCCGAGCCACGCGTCGCGCATCAGCATCCGCGCCTGCGCGCGATGACCTAACCCTAGCACCGCGCCCGCTCGCTTCACTCCGAGCCGTCCGCCTTGCCACGCGTCTCCATCCGCGCCACTCGCCCGCGCCGTCCGCGCCGCACCCCACCTGGACTCCACCGCAGCCGTCCGATCCGCCCGCCCGTACCACGCGTCGGCCCGCTCGTGGCTGTGCCGCCCGAACCCTAACCCTAGCGTCCGCCCGGGCTCCGCTCGATCGCAGCCGCCTGTGGTGCCATGCGTCGGCCTCCCCGTCATCGTCTCCGATCCGGTTCCGCCCCCGCGCCGCGTTCGATCCGGACATCCTCGGCGTGCGTGCCATAAAATCCACCGCCTCCTCGGTTCGCGAGCTTCACTCGAGCGCTGCCACCGTGAACCCGCCGCCTCCACCTCCCTCCCGTGCGTCGCCTCTGCCGCCGTCGACGACCCCGCGCCGTGCGCAGTTGCCTCGCCCCGCCGTCGCCGGTGTCCTCTCCTCCCCGTCGGCGTCCTCGTCGGAGCTGCGTCGCCTGTCCCCGTCGGTGGCACCGCATCCGCGCTAGTCGCCGGCTTGAATGCGCCGCCTCTTCCGGTGAGTCGTCCTGTTACCTCCCTCCTCCGCCGTCGACGACCCCGCACTCACCGGCTCTCCTTCCCTCGCCATGCGCCGCGCTCACCGGAACTCGCCCGCACCCGCGCCCGCGGAGCGCCACCCCTCAATAGCCGCGCCGAGCCGGACGCGTCCGCCGCTCCCGCCTCGGTCCGCGCTCGCGCCCACGCCCGCGCCCGCGCGCACGTCCGCGACGCCTCGTGCACCGTGCCGCCACGCGTCGCCCATCGGATGGCCACCGCCTCTGATCGCGACCGTCGCTTCAGATCTAAACCGGCACACCAGATCTTACCACGTGGCCAACCCGAAGCCGTCGGATCAAGCCTCCGCTGCCCGTGCCCGAGCCGCACACGTCAGCCCTACCCACGTGGCACGCCATGTCAGCCCTAATGCCACGTGTCGTGCCACGTCAGCCCAGACCCGCCCTAGGAGCCACGTGACAGCCACGTCAGCCTTAGCCCCGCCGCGTCAGCGCTGCCGCCCCGCGTGTACTGTTGCGTGGACCGGGTCCACCGTGGACCGGTAATTTCATGGACCGGGTTCACAGCATAGTGCATTTTCTGATTTTGCCGATTAAATTTAGGTTTAATTTTCTGAGAGCCCGTTCTCCTCCGTCCTAGCTTTGATTAACCCCGTTCTTTTTCCTAAATTCATCTAAAATCGAGCTCTAGCTTTTGGTTCTGGTTTCATGATTTTTGGAGTTCATTTGCTTATCATTCCATGTGTTTTCTTTGTTTCAGTCGTTTTCTCTCTCGTTAGATTCGGATTCCGAAGGAGCAGGTTCGACGGCCGAAGACCAGGAGTACCTCGCTGAGCATAACCAAGGCAAGTCGTGTCCTTGGTCATGTTGAACCTAGTTTGCAATCTATTATTTAATTATTTTGATTTAAATTACATTGCATCGCTACTTTTATTCAAATCTTGTACTGGTAGTTATTGGTCCCAATTGATTAATCCCTCCTTGACACTTTGAAATGCCATGATACCCTTGTCACCTTAGGTGGGGAAACATACTAGTTATATTAGATTATTGTCACATGGCTTGGTACGATAGAATTGCTTAGACTTGCTTAAGTTTACGATTGGGTTATCATCACATGTGATTTATCAATTTGACTTAATGAGATATGGAACTGTGGTTAGTGCCATGTATATTAAAATTTGTGCCATGACGTTGGTGTGTCATCGGCGATGGTTATACAAACTTGGTTTTGCACTCGGGCGAGTGATCGTGCAGTAAAGGGGGAAGTGCAGGTGCACTTTGGGGGGATGTGGTAGTCTCGCCCGGGTAATGATAAGGACTTAACTTTGTGCGCCATTGATCTGAGCTTTACCGTGCAAACCACATGTCTGGTATGAGACGGACCTGGCTGACTAATTTGGGAGGTTTCAACTTTAATCTTGCCATTGAGATGGACATGGTTGCTGATTTCCATGTGGCGCAAAGGGGGGTGTGATGCGAAACCGTAGCGGGCAGATTGAGTTGTAACTGAACTTTGTCAAGGCCTTGTTGTGATTACCTTAGGCCGAGGCTAATCACATCGTGTGAGTACAGTTGTGCAACCTCTGCAGAGTGTAAAACTATTTGAATAGCCGCGTCCTTGGTCGTGGGCAATGCTCGGTGATTTCACACGAGAGGAAATTATTTTTGAAAACTTGTGAATGGCAGTGGACAGGAGTTCACTGTTGGTTTAGCTTATGGATGGGAGGTCCATAAGCGGTTGGTTTAGCTTATGGATGGGAGGTCCATAAGCGGTTGGTTTAGCTTGTGGATGGGAGGTCTGCAAGTGGTTATATCAATTCCTTTGATTATTTATTATTGCTTTCCTTAAAGTTCGCTTTCAATCTATTTACTGTATTTACCTTCAACTATCATTTATGCAAATTAACCTTTCAGCCATCCTTTGGTAAGCCTTGCATACTATATTGCATTCATTTGTTACAAACGACTTGCTGAGTACCAATGTACTCACGGCTTTATGCCCAATGTTGCTCAGTTGAGGAAGAGGAGTTTCACCAGCAGGAGGTTTCAGAAGGAGAGTACTTCGACGACTTCATGGATTAGACTTCGTTCTCCGCTCGATAGCCTGTGGGCTTGTCGATTGGCCACTAGCTTCATTTTGGATTTTCACTGCTACTCTTGTTAAGCCTTCGGGCTAGTTTATTGTAAGCTTGACCATAAGGTCGTACCTTTTGAAATTTATCAATATTTGAGTTTTTCCTTTATTATATCGTGTATATGGTTGTGATTTTATCTATGTTTGACTGTGTGCACTAGCATGATCCTGGGACTAGTGCAGAATACACAGAGAGACCGGATTTGCATATTCGGGACTCGATAGAGATGGTGTCAGAGCTATATCGACTGTAGGACGAAGCCCTAATTAGGGTTGTCGTCTTAGCCAATTTCAAAATATATTTTCTAAATCAAATCAACACAATATATATCTAGTGATTCTCTATTCTTACCTTAATCTTAGGATTCTCAATCCTCGCCTTCTCTACGAATTTATTTTCAGAACTTAATTTGACTTCTCATCCCTATAATATCCTTAGATCTTCGAGTGTCCAACAATCAAAGGAGAGGTCAACCCGGAATTCTTCGAGCTTTACGGTGAAGATTGGATCAAGCAAGCAGCCAATTTGTTTCAACCTCATTGCTGGAATTGGTAGGATACTGTTATCAAAGAAAAATTATTTCTTATAGAAAGAAAAAGTTGTACTAGAAGTATTCGAGGTACACATGGTCTCATCTTGTGTTTTCCAACCTCATTGCTTTTGATTTTCTCTTGGTCTTTTGGCTACTGTGAATGATAGCGAATTTCTGTGTGCTGGAATTAATTTCTTCTTACCTCTTCTCCTAAGAAAAGGGTAACCAATTTGCGTTGCGAAGTTTCCTTTGTTGCCTGATGGAAACTGGGTAGTGGTGGTCTAGTAAATATCACGATGTTTATGGTATATTGGATAATATATTATTCTCGTGGAATAATCCTTGGGAAGAATATGATTTAAATAGAATGATTGTCTTGGAACCAAATAATTTGTCGATGTTAAGAATTGAGTGTATGTTAATTGTGGAGTAGTAGGGTTTTCACCCGAGGATTTCCCTATCTTATACGAGGAGTTGTTGTAGGAGTCTTGAAAGCTGAGTCAGAGCTTTACCTTTTGTTATGCTAGAACCTTAGAGACCCAGTGTCTCCGTGTGGGAATAGTGGATCAGAGTGATATTCCAGTAGTGTGAGGATCATGGATAGCATCTTTGAGGTGCAGTAAATGAGTTGGTATGTTGGGCAATGATTTGGAAATCCTTGGTTCAAGGAAGTTAAATTATTCAAAGAAATGGAGTGGCAAATATTTGTTATCTCAAGTAGTGAGATGCTCGCTTGATTCTTGCTTATGCTGTGCGTCTTTGGCGGAAGTTATCTGCAAATTGAATTGTTTTATGTTGAGGCGTTTTCTTTTCTGGCTAGGAAAAAAATGATTGTTTTGGTCTGTCGAGTGATTTTCACTCTTGGCTTATGTGGTGTGGTTTCTCCAATTGTCTACTTGGAGAGTGAAAAATATTTTGTGGTAAATCCTTTCATTTGGATTGTGTTCCTTGAAAGGAAAGTTAGTTGCTAGTGTGTCACTTGAGAATCCTTTATTCTTCTTTTATTGGGTTCTATTTGTAAAAGATATTATTTGTGTTTCGAGTAGAATGTTGTAAATGGAATCTGTGGTCAAATTCTGTTAAAGGAGTACAATGTATTATCCCGATTATAATAAATAGAGAAAAAAAGTTCTAAGAAGGAGGATGGTATTAGAAAGTGGTTTAATAGTTGTCGCAGAAAAATTTTGCGAAAATGGCAGGACCTGTTGGCCGCTCAGAGCTGGCCTAAGAGTTATGCGGACGTTCAGCATAGACCAACATGAATCGTGGACTCGCCGGAACTGTCTGTGAGGAAGAAGGCCACCAAGTATGTGAAGGCCCTCTGGACGAATCAGTCCGAGCAGGAGACGACATGGAACCTTGAAGACTAGATGCATAAGAAGAGCCCGAGCTCCTAGAGGCGGAAGAGTACCCGTAGTTGTTGTTCCCTTGGGATGTTCTATCCTTAGGATGCCCTATGCTTTAGTTGTTCTTTCCTTGATTGTTTTTTATCTCGTGGGTTGAGGAGTTACATTCGGGGACAAATCCTTTTTAGGTGGGGAGAATGTAATACCCTGAACGTCGTTTCGGCGTCGGATTTAAATTAATCGCGGAGTTGCCCGGATTTTCGATAATCGTGGGAGGTGAAAATAAATTCTTCAGAATAGTCTAAAATAATAAAAAGAGAATTAAAATAATTAATTAAGAGATTTTGGGTTATCCGGAGGGTGGGCGACCATTTTGGGCAGACTGACCCAAGCAGGGCCCGTACCCCCTCCCGAACCCTAGCACCCCCTTTATAAACTCCCTCCTTTGGCTCCTCTCCCCTTTTTCCCCACCTGGCCGCCACCCCCATCTCCTCCCTGCGCCTCCACCTCTCCCCATTGCTGATGCCCATGGATGCGAAGGAGGAGAGGAAGGAGAAGAAGGAGAGGAAGAGAAGGAGGAGAAGAAGGGAAAGAGAAGAAGTGGAAGAGAGGGGTGATCCCAAATACTTAGGTAATTTTTCCCCATCACAAAACCCCTTGTTTTTACTGTAATTAGGGTTCATAGCACAGGATTTGATGGGGATTAGCAATTAGATTCTCCAATTAGAGAGTTCCTGCTGTTTGTCTGTAGATCAATTCGTGCAGCGCGGCTGTTCGTGCGGTTTAGACCCCTAAGACGATTTTTTCCGAGGGTCTCCCCAAAAGGAAAAACGTAGAGGACGATGATACACATTTACTGTATTTTTTTTCAGATTTTTTGGCCGCGTCATTTTGACGTACCAGGGTCTGGAATCCCGCTATCTGTCAGGGGCGCAGGCTGGAGCTGTTCGCTGTTTAGAGGGGAATTAGGGTAGAAGATGATTTTTAAATTTTTGGTCATAATTGAGAAAAAGATAGGGAATTCAGTAATATAGCTGCTGTAAAAGAACTAGAATTTTTAGAGCCTTGATCTGTTCTGGGGACGCGTTTCAAGTCGGCTGTCCGAACAGATAGAACAGAGGATGTTCTCTGTTTTGAGCATTTTGTTACACATTGCTAAGAATAAAATAAAAATATGTGATGTACATGAAAAATGTAGGTATTTAAGTGGGAAATCTAGATATATATCTTTTGCTATGATTAGTTTTATATTTTTAAAGATAGAAAAATGTTAAGCAGCGCCGCTGCAATGGAAAGATTGTAGAACCGTTACGCGGGGAAGGATGTTATGGGATTTTGGGGCTTAGCGATATCTTGTCTTCGAGAGTCACATTTTTCTTGCTATAGCATTGTGCTAAGAGATACTTTTGGACAGGTGGTTTTGCTCCTGAATGCACGTGATTATTTCGCTTCAACGGTAGAGGCAAGTAAACGTAGCGGATGTGCTACCGTTTAACCCATTATTCTTACTACTTTCAATATGCATGATTTTCATAATGTTAAATGATATGCCATGGTTACATATTTTCTAAGTAAGAATGTGGTAGCAACATATTAATCAATTACCATGTTTGGATGAGTTTTGGTAGTATTGTGGTAATTTGCTTAATAAGCTAATTGTGGTATATGAAAGTAAATGCATGGTGAATATGATGATATTTTCCTTGTTGTTAAATTCATGAGGATCATATTGATGCCCTTGAAGTTGGTATTATTGTGGTCTTGGTGGTAGTATTCTTAGTGAATACTTGTGGTTGTGGTGGTATCAATCTTGATGAATATATTGTGGTCTATATGGTAGGATTCACTATAGATCGATTGATTATGATCTTGGTGAACCGAATGTGGGTTATGTGGTTGACCTTCGTGGTTAAATTCTTGTGATTTATGATTATCATATCATTCATAACATGTCATGACATTGCATTGTGGATGTCGCCGCTTATAGCCGCGGCCAGTGCAGTCTGACATCGTGCATTGCCGTAGCACGATGCACACTTTTACCTTGTTGGGTAAAGGTGCAGTGGAGCATAGCATGCATATGCATTGCATTGTGGAAAGATCATTTGCATTATTATGCAATATATTGTGGTGAAGTCATTTTACAAACAACTACAACTTCATAGTTGTAATGTGGAATTGGCTCATGAGGGCCACTTGTGGTATGAGAAAAGTGGTTGTGGCTATAGATTGTGGTTCATCCCTTGTGGTATGATAGGGGGTTGTGATTGTGGCATGAGATTCTTTTCTCTTGTGGTAAGTGGTGATAGCAGTTGTGGATACGAGGAATAATAAAGTTAGTGAGGTAAATCATGTTAATACTATATTGTCATTGGTAGTGGTGGTGGTGGATGATATGAAGTAGTTAATCAAGATTCATTTGCTAATATTTTACTAATGCTGGTATAGTAAATATGGTTGAGGCAATAATTGTGGTTATTTGGGAAATGGATATTGATGCTTAATATCATTGTAGTTTAATTAGCTTGTTAATGAATATGGATGTACATTGTAGATGTAGAGATGTGAATACTTTAATGATGTTGTATATTTGTTTGTAGTCTGAATAGCCTGTTAAACAATTTGCTTGCTGAGATTTTTATCTCACCCTTGTTTCCCCCCTACAGGTGATTCTTGAGCATTCATGGGATGGGTAGAGCGGCACCACAATAATGCACTTGGTTCACCAATTCATGCTGTAATAAAGTTGATGGAATTCTAGCCAAATGCCTAACTATCCGTGGATGATTGTTTTAGTTAATAATGATGAACTTGTGCTCTACTCTTTGATTAATCTGCTAGAGGTTGTTTCAATTATTGAACTTGTTATCGTTATCTTTATTCTCTTAGTTGATTATGCTTCCGCTTAATGCTTCATGTCTAGAAATTGTTGCCAGAATAAATTATCTTGAAATTTTTGGGCCAGCTGTAGAGTGGTTTAGTGGCATTCCAGGGTAATGTGGGTCCTAGGGTGTTACAATCTATGTTTGACTGTGTGCACTAGCATGATCCTGGGACTAGTGCAGAATACACAGAGAGACCAGATTTGCATATTCGGGACTCGACAGAAAGAAAAATGAAGGGCGATGGACAGCCCTGGTTTGTGTTTCCCTGGGTGTCGCCATAGTGATAATGTAAGCGGTTATAATGCTGAAAAGTTAATATACGATGAAGGTGACATGTAAACGTGGATGGTATCTGTACCATTAATATTATCATGTACTTCTTTTTCAAACACTATGATTTTTCAAACCGTCTGAATCGTCCTCCTTCTCTCCGTCAAATTGTTTCTTCATCTTGCGGTATGGGTGAGCCCTCCGAAGGAACCGGCGGTGACGCATGTACACTGTTTTGCGTGAGTGTTTCAGTCACACACTCTCGGTACTATCTAAGCAGTGAGTACAAGCTTTGGCACCTTTTGTACTCTGGCCCGATAGGTTAGTAAGGGCAGGATAATTATTTATGGTGCAAAACAATAAGGAGTGCAAAGTGAAGTTCTCTCATTTGTATGCATCCCATACCTATATCCCTTCATTCCGTAGTACTTTTAGATCTTCTACCAACGGTGCTAGGTACACATCAATATCTTTTCCAGATTGCTTTGGCCCTTGGATAAGTATTGACAGCAACATATACTTTCTCTTCACACACAACCAAGGAGGAAGGTTATAGATGCAGAGAGTCACGGGCCAAGTACTATGTCGGCTGCTCATGCTACTGAAAGGATTCATTCCATCTGTACTCAATCCAAACCTTATATTCCTCGGTTTTGCACCAAAATCTGCAAACCTCTTATCGATGTTTCTCCACTGGGCGGAATCAGCAAGATGTCTCAGCATTCTATCCTTCTTGCGCTCCACATAGTGCCAACACAACAGTTTTACCTCATTTGGATTCGCAAAAAAACGCTTCAAACGGGGAATTATAGGAAGATACCATGTCACCTTTGCAGGAGGTCTTTTCTTCACCTCTGTTCCCTCGCCATCATCTGATTGTATCAGGATACGTTGCACACCGGACATACATACATGTTTGCATACTCTTTATGGTAGAGGATACAGTCATTCGGACATGCATATATTCTTTCTACTTCCATTCTCAATGAACAAAGAACCTTCTTGGCTCTATACGTGGTTTTAGGCAATTCATTTCCTTCCGGAAGTATGTCCGCTAAAAAATCTAGCAGCGCCGTGAAACTCTTGTCGGATCAACCGTTGATTGCCTTCAATTTTAATAGTTCAAGCACAGCTGACAACTTCGTGTACTTTGATCAACAGCAAAGGTTTCTCCGAGTCCTCCACCAAGCCTCATAATTTAACATACTCTCTCTCATCATAGTTCTCTTTAACAGCACGAAGCATCTGATCCAGATTATAATCGTGCAGCCTATCTGAATCCGAACCACAATCGACATCATCCGGCAGCATATCATTGACTTCATCGGCGATGTCATCCGGCGGTATATCATTGACTTCACCAACGATGTCATCCGACGGCATATCATTAACTTCGCCATGACTAGTCCAACACGTATACCCCTTTTTGAAACCCCTCCGAATCAAGTGCGCTTTAATCTGCTCTCGATTCTTAAATATCTTTAAATTCTCGTAATTAGTACATGGACAATATATATATTCCACTCCCTTATTCAACATATCCTCCTCGGCAGCTCTTATAAAAGCAGACACGCCATTAATATATCTTTACTCACATGGCTTGCAGTATACATCCAGCTTCGGTCCTATATTATGCACATACATAACAACTTAATTAGTTTTAAAAACCACATGCATTGAGGCTTGCTAAATCTAAATTAGCTAGATCTTCAAAGTATATATATAACAGTCACCGAAAATTAGCTAGATCAAAATTTTAATGCAACGAAAAACAAATTTTAATACTAACCACATTTAGGGCAACCAAGAACTTGATGAATCTTCAAAGCTCTCCTGCCAAATATCCATCCTCCCACCAAATTAAATGGCCTGAAAGCCTTGCCACCTTCAGCTGCAGCACCGGCTAGATCTGGATTGAGATGAAGGCAGATGCGGTTCTGACGCGCGCAATAAATACCTAGTCGGACTATCACAGATGGTTGTTGACAAAACCCGTCTGTGGTAACGGAATATCACAGATTGTTTTTAATATAAAATCGTTTGTGATATTCCACTTGTCAGCCACTAGCATATTATTAAAATACTAGTATTGTACTCGTGCGTTGTAATAGAAACACAAACAATAGAAGCAAGTACATCAATGAATTATGACAAGAGGAAAAACTCTATATTCGCAACTATATCCATCATTTAACAAGAACACAAATAACCTCATATTTTTAATATTGCAAGCACTCTAAATAGTAAATATTTCCCAAAGTGCCAGTAGATGGAGCTCTAGAGGATATTATAGTCTGCAATTATTAAACAACCTTAGACAAGGAAAGGAACAAACCTTTAGCTATTTAGCTGAATGCAATAATCAACTGATCATGGCCTTTAATTAGCAGAATGCAATTATCATGAAATGACTATTTAAGAATCCAGAAAAGTACATACAACGATTGCATTGCAATATTCTTGGTGAGCATTATTAAGTTTTACAGTCATCTTTGCAAATCTGTGAGATAGAAATTTTTGGTGGCAAGTCCAATCAGCATTTTTCCATATATTTCTTGGAATTTCACTCAAGACAAAACCAAGAAGAAAGGAACATGTCACCAGTCCAAAGGTATTTGAGCATGCCATTGCAAAGCCCAAGATACTACCACCCTTGTGAACAATAGCATTATTTCAAGTTAGGACAGTGAAGAAAAAAATCAAATGAACCCATTCTCCTAGGAGCAATCACAAAAGGACTGAAGATAAGAAAGAAAAAATGATGAGAAGGATTGAAGGAAGTAGTTGAATCTGGATAAAGTTCAGACAGCCAAGTTCATGTGGATAAAGTCATAATAAAGTGGCTATTTGTTCCATTAGGGTGCACGTAAGCAGATCGAAATAAAAACCACATTTGAGCCTGAATTATATGCACATATTAGATGGGCCATGTAATATTCAAACTCAGTATGCATTTGAAACATACCAATCATGGCACATGATTATTAGCAGAATGAGTCCAAAGAGGCAGAATGAGTTCATGCGGATACTGGTTTTCAGCCTTTCTTTAACCGTGAAATCCCCATCATCTTCATATCCCTGAATGGTAGGAATGATAGCCCTGTTCAGAGAAATAAACAGAATTTCAAATGACAAAAGTATGCAATTAGACAATGCAAACTTAAGTACTTTTGATAGGAATTGTATAACCATAATAAAAATACCGCAACAACAACTTTTGGTTAGGATCTTCTCATGTTGTCTACAGTATAAAATTATTGGAATGCATAAGACAATATGCAGTCATGTTCAAGTAAGGATATCATTTAGTTAAGATTAAAAAATGTTTGGATGCACACATGTGGAATGCACAAGACAATATGCAGTCATGTTCAAGTAAGGATATCATTTAGTTAAGACAAAAAGTTTCAGAAAGGTCTTCCCTATAGAAATATTTCATTAACTCTTTAATTTTTAGCCGAATGTGATAGACATTTGCACACAAACCGGCTGTCAGTTAGTGAGGAACAATTTGGATGCACCATGACATGAATAGAACATATAGGTTAGCCTACTACCTAGTGGATAGACTTTGTATATGGAAAGTCTTCCATATTGGTAGCCATTAATTTTGATAACGAGTAGAACAGAAAGCACAACCACGGTGGCATTGAAGTACAAGATGGGTACTCACAAAGCATTCCATCATCATCATCGCTTTTGTCTCTGTCATTTGCCTGCAATAGTGTGAACACAGTAATATGTAACTCTAAACTAAAGCACTAAATCCAAATGAAAAGAAAAAAAAGGAGCAGGGTAGAGAAGCATGATCATAGTTTATACCCCAACAAAGCCATCGTTTGAACCCACTGAAGCCTCTGTAAGGAATTGTGTGTTAGATGTGGTTGGATAGGTCAAAGTACACAACATTATGAGCTAAAATCCAGATAAAAGTGACAAAATTAGAAGCTTCCATTGAACAAAAAAGCAACTCTAGGCACAGAATTATACGCAAAACATATTATTTTCCAATAGTAGGCTTCATGATGAGATTGCAGACTTTTTTGAGACTACATTGTGGATTATTTAATCAGTGCATGTAACATTAAAACAACTTAGAAATAAAGGAAAACAAGTATAAGTTATTTAGCTTATCATAAAAAATGCTCGTCGCATGATACATCCCAACCAGAGGAAAATACGATGCACTTGACTATCAGGAAGAATGGTATGGTTCACCCATAGCACAAATTTAATGGACTCTGAATTAGCATGAAGCTTAATAAAATGATCTGGATATTGAAATGGTATGGTCCACTCATAGCACAAATGTAATGGACTCTGAATTTTGCATAAAGCTTCATAAAATGATCTAGATTTCAACAAAGAAACCTTAACAGAAACACTTGAATTTGTGCATCCAAAATATACTATAGGAACTTATTTTTTACATAGTGTTGGACCCGGATTTGAAATTCAGAATTCTCTGTGATTCCACCGCACTATTATCTGGAACAGTAGATAGTGCCCACAGTACATTGCTGTTAACATTTCATACATCGCGTGATATTCATAAAGTCATAATATATTTACATACCTCAGAGTTTTAAAATATGCCACGTCGGACGACTGTTTACATAATGGGCCTCCCAGGCCAAATATTACAGACCAAAATCATAGCAGTGGAAAACAAAAACAACGGTGGGACCAATAACCACAAGCAGGCGACTGGGGGGTAAATGTGTGCATCTATATTGCCTAACCTTAGGTAATATAGGTGCACACCCTTACGGCAAGTCTACATGCATAGGACTAGGCATTTAGAAATCCACCCTAGTTGCAGTCGTCAGCTCCCTGGCTTAGGGCCTCCTCGTAGGCATAATGGTCTTGTCCTTCTGCTTTTGAATATGGTGATGCGAGGGTGAGCACACTAATCACCGTGGTCCGCGAGACAATACACAAAATGCAATTAAGTAATATGCATGACTTGACAAAGGATAGGCTTGGGTAATTTTATTGGCCAGAAATCCGCTTTTAAAAGACATAAGAAACATATATAAAACTTCCTAAGACTTAGCCATTTGGATTGAAATAATAGTATTTAAAAAGAAATATGATGATAATATTGGTACAGATTACATCCACCCTTACATGTCACCTGCACCGTATAATAACCTTTCAGCATTATGGCCGCTTATATTATCACTGGGACGACACCCAGGACAACAGAAACCAGAATAGTCAATCGTCCTTCATTTATCTTTCCATGTCCCAAACATAAAAATTATTTTTGAAATAGAACTATATCGGACTCTTTATCTTGGGCCTCGTATGCTAGTTTTGCGATAAACGTAATTTTAAAATCAATTAAAAGAATCAACATAACAAAATAAATTCTCATCAAAAATTCAAACAAGCTCAAAAAATTCATGATTTTGGTTCCATTGGAAAAAGGGTGAATTTAGATAAATTTAGCAATTTTTCTCACTTTATTTGGAGTTAAAATGAATTAGTTATGAAATTTTGAAGTTTTTAGCCGAATTAAATCAAAATTAAAAATCAGAAATCATTTAATATTCTGAAGAGAGAGAGAGAGAGTGTGTGGGACTAATAGGTGGGGTCCACTGGTTATTTTATTTTTCTTTTTCTTACATTGACAGGTGGGACCTACTAGCTTTTATTAATTCCTTAAATTTTCAGAGAGTGACACGTGGGGCCCACTGGGGTTTTAAATTTCTTAACGTGCCAGCGATTGACACGTGAGGCCCACTATGGGTTATTAATTCTTTCCTCGGTGTCACTGACCGAGGGGGCCCACGGGGATTAATAACTTTTCTAACGCTGACAGGTGGGACCGGATAACGTTTAAATTAAAACTGGGCCCACATGTCATTGAATAACTAACTTTAACCGCTGTCATTAACATTAATTAACTGTGCACTAATTAAATCCCGCCGGTGAACAGCGCTTCTTCCTCCGGCCGCTGCTAGCGAGGCTCGTTGCCGGCGGTGAGGGCAGCGGCCGGCCATGAGCATTCGCAAAATGGAATGCTCATGCTCGCGCCCACCTCTGGACGAGCTCTCGCCGGCCAATTTGGCCGGAGCATTGGCCGGCGGCGAGCTCGGGCGGCGGCGGAATAGGGAGCAAGGAGCCACGGCGATCTACTTCATGAGAATCCAATTCCTTGCTACTTGAGCATCTAGGGGAGGTCACGGGCTACCTTGGGGGTCGGCGGAGCTCGGGCGCGGCTGCGTGGGAGCTCGAGGAGCTCCGGCGAGGGCTGCTCAAGCAAGGGCGCGGAGCTCGAGGAGCTCCATAGCGAGTAAACTCCTAGGGCTGCTCAAGCAAGTTATCACAAAGCCTTTTGCCTACTTGTTATAGTTTAAATACCACCGCTAAGGTTTCACCACAACTCGAATCCACGAGTTGGAGCCCCTCTTGCGCCATATGAGTACAGATGATCCCAGGTGGCTTTATTGGCTAAAGCACATGCTCTGAAACCCTGTCTCCCATGAACCTCCAAATCTTTGCGGCATCCATCGCCATCTTCTAGGGCATATCTAGATAGTGAATGAATTTGCTTAAATAGCGGAAGCTCAGGTTTCCTGCTGTATGATGGAACTCCTTCCTCTTCATTTCCATAATACTCATAGGAATATGAGCATTACGGAAGGCTTCCAAAATGCTGCAACCAATGTTACTGGCATCACGGTGTCTTGTGTGATAATTGTCCCACCAATTGGACTCCTTGGAGTTGATGAGCAGCATATATAACTTTCATGTTCAGCACATTGAGCTAGATTCAGCTTCCTTTCCACTTCCTAATCAATCATCACTCCAGCGGCTCGGGGATCTGCGTGAGTCGAGTGGGGTCCTCATAATTCCCGAGCTTAGAGCTTGATTGACTTGATTTTGGGCCCTGAAGAAGTTGTAGTTGCATGGCCATCATTTGTTCCATGTTCTTGGGTGACGGAGGTGGAATGGGGCCTCATTGTTGTTGAGCGCTGGGTTGTTGTTGATGTTGCTTCTCGTGTTCACCATCTTTCAAATCTACGTAATTACTTTAAAAGCCATTTTGTAAACAACTTGTTTTTAATAATCGAAATTGGATAAGTACTTTAGTGAAGGTTAAACTACCAACACTAATATCTCGAGGCCATCATACCAATTTTCAAAACCTCGGAGAAGTTACACCCCCGATCTGAACATCACGAGAGTTATACTACTCCCGAGTTTTCTCCAATTCATTTTGTTTTGAAATAAAAACCAAAACTTCTACCATGTGAATGCATTCCTTGCCCGCCCTTGACCGTGATAGGCACGGCTATTCGAATAGTTTTACTCACAGAGGTTGTACACTTTACCCACAAGAGATAAATTATCTTAATAGTCAACACGCTTCCTTTGGCATGAGATCCGGATAAATTATCACAAAGCCTTTTGCCTACTTCAGAAATTGGATAAGTATAGTTTAAATACCACCCGCTAGGTTTCACCACAACTCGAATCCACGAGTTGGAGCCCCTCTTGCGCCATATAGTCTGATCCAGAACCCTGTCCCTGTAAGCCGGAGATGATCGGAATAGCCTCACCGAACTCCTAGGACGCTTCTATCGAATGGGATTGGACGGAGGAGGCCTTAGTCGCCGGCGACACCGATGGTCAGAGTTGGAGAAGAAGATAGCGCCGAAGGGCTGTTGGGCACGAGAGCGCAATTGAGCTCGGTGGGAGGGAGAGGTGAGTGCAAGGAAGCGATTGGTAGCCTTGGCGGGCTTTTCAAGGCGACCGTGGCGGGGGCCACGGAAGGAGGGGTGGCCACAGGGCAACGGAAGGGGCTTGACATTGACGATGGAATAGTGACGGGTGATCATGTGGGTGTTGGCGGAGGCACGACATCATCGGCGTGGAACGGCGCTGTGGCTAACACTGAGGGATGGCGCGGCGGCGTGGGCGGAGGGGATGAGGACAGTTGGGAGTACTACGGTGAGTAGGTGGTAGCATGGGCGCAAGGAGCTAGCCGGCGACTGGTGGTCCGAAGGGGGAGGCCGAGGTGGATGCCGCTGCTCACGGGGTTCGGGGCGAGGGGAGAAGGGCCGAACGGGCATGCGCGAGGGAAAGCACTGCGGGGGAAAAGGGAGAAAGGGGGGCAAAGGCCAGGCTGTTGGGCTGACTGGATCCTCCCCTCTCTTTTCTTTTTTATTTTTTATTTTTTATTTTTGATTTCTATTAAATTTTTATTTTCACTTTGATTCCCAAGATTTATTTTGGGCATTTGTGGGTATACTTTTCATACATAAAATTTTAAGTAAAGTTCTTCTCAAGTATTCAAACCTTTCTTTAAATTTCCATTTTTGTTTCTATTTGATTTCCATGTATATTTTTGAGGCATAAGTGCATACATTATATATATATATATATATATATATATATGTTGAAAATCTCCTTTTTATATTTAGATGACTTTTGGGAGGCTTTTGGAGGTTTGGAGATTTGAATGGTTTTTGCATAAAATGCTAATTTACTTTTATGAATCTTCGGGCAAAGATTTGGATCATCTTTCCATATTCGTATTTTTATTTAAAATTTTCTTTTAAGAATATATTCATTTCCTTTTGGTATTTCCTTTACATTTTGCTTTAACACTACTTATATATATATTATTTATACTTTCTTTTTATTTAATGGAATCTCAACCCAAAAACAAATAAAAATCCAAAAATTTTAAAATGTCAGAACATGCCAAAAATTCAAAAGGCCCCAAATTACACAATATCCATAGTCTCAAAAATTGGAATGTTACAAGTCTACCCCCTTAAAAGGAATCACGACCCCGAGATTTGGTCTACTCTGAAAACAGGTAGGGGTAATCTTTCCGCAATTGGTCTTCATGTTCCCAGGTGGCTTCCCTTTTGGTATGGTGGTTTTATTGCACTCTACACATCTGGATGGTTTGATTTCTTGTTTTCTTCTCCACTACATCAAGGATCTTGATAGGGTGCTCCTGGTATATTAAGTCATTTTCAATCTCGATCTCTTGTAAAGGAGTTTGGTTTTCTGGTACTCGAAGACATTTCTTGAGTTGAGATACATGAAAAACATCATGTATATCTGCTAAATTTGCAAGTAGCTCCAGCTGATAGGCCACCTCTCCTTTCTTAGCTTTGATTGGAAACAGTCCAATGTAACGGGGAGCGAGCTTGCCTTTGACTTTAAACCTTCTAACTCCTCTCAAGGGTGACACCTTCAAGTACACGTAGTCTCCAATCTCAAATTGCAATGGTCTTCATCTTTTGTCCACATAACTCTTTTGCCTGGATTGAGCAGCTTGTAGTCGATCTCTAATCAGGCGGACTTTTTCTTTAGCTTGTTGCAGAGTCTCGGGTCCAAAGATAGAACCTTCTCCTACTTTAGACTAATGTAGAGGGGTCTGGCATTTTCTTCCATACAAGGCTTCGAATGGGGACATCTTCAGACTAGCTTGATGACTACTGTTATAGGCAAACTCTGCACAGGGTAGGCATCTGTCCCAAACCATAGCAAAATCTAGGGCACAAGCTCAAAGCATATCTTCCAAGATTTGATTCACCTTTTCTATTTGGACATTGGTTTGGGGGTGGTAGGTAGTACTGAAATCTAGATGGGTGCCAAGGGCTTCATAAAGACTAGAACAAAAATGAGAGGTAAACTGAGTACCTCGGTTTAAGACTATTCTCTTTGATACACCGGTAGACACACGATGCAAGACATGTATAACTCTATCAGCTTGTCTCCCTTATAAGTGGTTTTGACGGGAATGAAGTGGGCAACTTTGGTTAGCCTGTCTACTATGACCCATATGGAATCATACCCTGATTTGGTTCGAGGTAGACTTGTGATAAAATCCATCCCTACTTCATCCCATTTCCATTGAGGCACTTGTTATGGCTGCAATAATCCTGCCGGACGTTGATGTTCAGCCTTTACTCTTTGACATACATCACAGCTTTCATTTTTGGCCACCAGTACCACTGCTTCAGATCTTGATACATTTTAGTACTCCTTGGGTGAAGGGAGTATGCAGAACAATGTGCTTGTCTCAATATCAAGTTCTTAAGGTTCTCTTGGTGGGGAACGAAAAGGCATGTCCTATATCTCAAAACTCCTTGTGGGTCTTTAGTTATCTTCGGAGCCTTTCACTTGGCCATTTGGCTTTTCATCCTCAAGGCCGTTGAGTTCTCCTTCTGGGAAGCGATGATTAATTCCTTTATGCTTGCTTGGACCTCCATAGTTGCTATGGTGCCTTGCTCCACTATTTCAAAGTTGAGGGCCACTAGCTCCTTATGCAGTTCAGGCTGTTGTTCTCTAACCATAAGGTTACTGCAGTAAACCTTGTGACTTAGGGCATCCGCTACCATGTTTGCTTACCAGGGTGGTAGTGAATGCCTAGGTCATTGTCCTTAATTAGCTCCAACCACCTTCTTTGCCTTAAATTGAGGTCCGATTGCGTGAAGAAGTACTTAAGGCTCTTATGATCAGTATATATGTCACAGTGGTTACCGATCAAGTAGTGTCGCCAGATCTTCAAGGCATGAATTACTGAAGCCAATTCCAAATCATGGGTGGGATAATTCACCTCATGGGGGCGAAGTTGTCTTGAGGCATACGCTACAACTTTACATCCTTGCATTAATACACATCCAAGGCCCTAATGGGAGGCATCACAATATACCTCAAAGTCCTTGTGGATGTCTAGCAAAACTAAGACAGGGATGGAAGTCAACTTGTTCTTGAGTTCCTTGAAGCTCTCCTCATAAGCCCTACTCCATTCAAACTTTTGCTCCTTTTTAAGCAATCTGCGAAAATTCTTCTATGAACCTTCTATAATATCCCGCTAACCCAAGGAAGCTTCTTACTTCGGTGACGGTAGTGGGCTGCTTCCATTCTACCATAGCTTCAATTTTGGCTAGATCTACAGATACTCCACCAACTGATACTATATGGCCCAAAAGGTAATATCATTTAGCCAAAATTCACACTTGGTATATTTGGCATATAACTGATGTTCCTTTAGCTTTTCTAGTACCATATGTAAGTGTTCAGCATGTTCCTTGGCATTCTTAGAATAGACGAGAATATCGTCTATGAATACCACTACAAACTTGTCCAAGTATTCCATGAATACTTTATTCATGAGGTTCATGAAATAAGTCGGGGCATTGGTCAGTCCAAAGGACATGATTGTGAATTCATACAGCCCATATCTAGTGGTGAAGGCTGTTTTTGGGATGTCCTCAGGTCTAATCTTCAGCTGGTGGTAGTCTGATCTCATATCAATCTTGGAGAACATGGTATCTCCTCCTAGTTGGTCAAATAAGTCGTCAATCCTAGGGAGGGGATACTTGTTCTTGATGGTCATATCATTTAGAGACTGATAATCCACACACATTCGGATGGTGCCGTCCTTCTTCTTGATGAATAGCACTTGGGATCTCCAAGGAGAGGAACTGGGCCTAATAAAACTATTTTCATGCAATTTTTGGAGTTGTTTTTTGAGTTCCTCCAACTCATCGATGGTCATCCTCCTGTAGGGTCACTTGGCTATTGGGGCAGTTCCAGGTTTCAAGTTAATAACGAACTCAAGGTCCCTATCTGGTGGCATGCTTGGTAATTCTTTAGAAAATACTTCAGGATAATCCTGAACTACCAACATTCCTTCTAGAGGCACCTCTTGAAAGTGATTAACCGCACGCCCCCAGCGATACGGTCGGTCCAGTTTGACTGCTATGGTCAACCCTGGGCACTTGGTCAAACTTACTTCTCTAGTGGCACAATCTATTAGTCCTCGGTGTTTGGCTAGCTAATCCATGCCTAGTATGATGTCCAAAGTCTATGAGTGCAACACTATTAGATCTACCAAGAAGCCCCACTCTAACATGGTGATCTCTACTTTTGGGCATACTAGGGTGGCAGTAATGGTTCCGGCGGGCGAACTAAACACCACTGGATTATTTAATGGGTACGTAGGTAATTCCAACTTATCCACATACCCTCTTGCTATGCATGAATGTGAAGTTCTAGAATAAAAAAGAACATGCGCGAGGATAGTCTTGATAGAAAAACGTACCCATCAAGACTCCAGCTGCTTCTTGGGCCTCCTCGGTAGTGATGTGGTTCATCTAGCCATGGTTGGGAGTGAAAGCAGTCCTGTTAGGTTGAGGGGTCTGGTATCCCTGGCCTGATGGTGATGCTTGACCATGAACAGGAGTAGTCCCCAAGTTGAGCTTACCGATGTGGTGTTCCGATTTGGGCATCGACTAGCGAAATGCCCTTTCTCCCACAACTGAAGCTATTGTAGTTTACCAGAGGATTGGTTCCGACGGACTGGCCACTAGGTCAAGGAACTTGGGGAGTATTGTCACCGGTTCGAGGTGCCATAGTGGAAGTCTGCTTCCTGGTATAGGATGGGTGGTTGAAGAACTTCTGGATGAATCTCCCTTGTGGTCTCTACACCACTTGCTTGCGCTTACGACTGGCCTTGAGGTTCTTCTGTTCATTCTCTAGAATGAGGGTCTTATTTACTAGCTGGTGGGAGCTGGTGATGTCTTGTATGATTAGTTGCATATGCAACTCCTCATTCATCCCCTCAAAGAACCGATCAATCTTTTCCTCTTCCTCCACCACATCTTTTGGGGCATAGCGAGCAAGCTGATTGAATTGTTGAGGTACTCACTCACGGATATATTCCCCTGCTTCAGGGTGCAGAACTCGTTCTTCTTCATCCTAATTACTCCGGTCGGGATAAAGTTGGCCTTAAAAGCGGTCTTGAACTCCACCTATGTGATAATTGAGCGAGCATGTCGGGCTCGAGGAGCTTGGCAGGGTCCTTGTGGTTCTTGACCCGCTGCTGCCCCTTGTCCTTTGACTTCTCCCTTAGAGTCATTGCCTGTTGGGGCCTCATCCTGGCCTCGGGTAGACAGGTAATTTTCCCACCACACTGCAGCTACTCCCTTGAGCTGGTGGGTGGCAAAGATTACCCGATCTTCATTGGTGCACTTGGCTAGCCGGAGTTTCCTTTTAGTATCCCAAAGCCAATCCTCGGCTTCAAGAGGCTCGTCTGCTGATGAGAATGTCAACGGTTATGTTCTTAAGAAGTCACCCAACTTAGTGTTGTGGCCGCTGGCATTATCTTGCTGGCCGATGTAGATAGCCTGCAAAAGCTGGGTTTGTTGTACCTTGACTTGAACTAATGTGGGGTGTTCTGACGGGGGTGTGGCGGAGGATTGTCTTCTGGACCTCGGCCCCTGCCTCGGCGCACATGCAGGGTCTCCTAACTAGTCTTAGCCTCGGCCTGCCTGCCTGGAGCAGCGCTAGCCTGGGCTCTTGTAACGCGTTGGGTGGCCATCTGTAGATATCAACTATACTTGAAATACATATGCTAAGTATGCGGGCTTTTGGCCCAAAATCAATTCATGCAAAAACCAACGAAAGCAAGAAAAACGACAAGCCAACTACAATACAAAGCCTACTTTTGGCTGCAATACATTCATAAATTAAGAGTTCATACAGCTCAATACTCACATAGCACTTTAGCTGTGTCGAGCGATTAATTACAACACGTACTAAACCTTAAACACATCTAGCCGCTATAGGGGCACGTGCTCACCACACCACATCGAGCACTACACAAAAGGTCTACTCCCCCATGACGCTGGCTCTCAAGGAGTGTAGTCCGGAGCCTCGGAGCGAGAGCGGCTGTCGTTGAACTCTGATGAGTTGGAGTAGGAGTGGGAGCGGGAGCAGATACGGACGTAGATGGGCCCTCCAAGGGTGACTGTATCCCTTGGACCCAGAGGTCGCACGCTCTTCCATGCAGTAAGCCGGGTGTGGGGCCTGTTAGCCCGTGGCTGAGGCAGTACATGATTCGGGCTGACGACTGGTGACGCAGCAGGAGCTGGGGGGTAAATGTGTGCATCTATATTGCCTAACCCTAGGTAATATAGGCGCACACACTTACGACAAGTCTACATGCTTAGGACTAGGTATTTAGAGATCCACCCTAGTTACAGTCGTCAACTCCTTGGCTTGGGGCCTCCTCGTAGGCATAATGGTTTTGTCCTCCTTCTTCCGAATATGGTGATGCGAGGGTGAGCATACTAACCACCGTGCTCCGCGAGCCAATACACAGAATGCAATTAAGTAACATGCATGGCTTGACAAAGGATAGGCTCGGGTTATTTTATTGGCCAGAAATCCGCATTTAAAAGACATAAGATACATATGTAAAACTTCCTAAGACTTAGCCATTTGGACTGAAATCATAGTATTTAAAAAGAAATGTGATGATAATATTGCTACAGATTACATCTACCTTTACATGTCACCTGCACCGTATAATAACCTTTCAGCGTTATGGCCGCTTACATTCACTACTACAGAAAGCCTAATACTAGACGCCAAATCGCAGACGGTTTTATAAAACCGTTTGTGATGTATACTATCATAGACAGTTTTAATTTGGAGACCATCTGTGCTGCTGAAGGAGTATCACATACGGTTTTTACTGAAAAACCGTCTGTGATACTGGACTATCACAGACGATTTTTAGTTAAAAACCGTCTATGATAATGTGAAATATCAAAGACGGTTTTTACTTGAAAATCGTTTGTGATACTGTACTATCACAGACGGTTTTTAATTACAAACCGTCTATGATATTCCAAACTATCACATACAGTTTTTAACTAAAAACCGTATGTGATAGTCCAGTATCACAGACGGTTTTTCAGTAAAAACCGTCCGTGATAACCCTGCTATGTATTTATTGCGCCGCTCAGACCGCATCTGTCTTCATTTCGATCCAGATCTAACTGGTACTGCAGCTGGAGGCGGCAAGGCTTTCAGGCCATTTAATTTCGTGGAAGAAGGCTTATTTGGCAGAAGAGTTTTCAAGATTCATTGAGTTTTTGGTTGCCCTAGATACGGTTAGTAATGAAATTTGTTTTTGGTTGCAATATCAAAATTTAGACCGAAGCTGGATGTATACCGCAAACTGTGTGAGTGAAGAGTACATTAATGATGTGTCTGCTTTTACAAGAGCTGCCGAGGAGGATATGTTGAATAAGGGGGTGTAATATATGTATTGTCCATGCATTGGCTGTGAAAATTTAAAGAAGTTTAAGAATTGAGAGCAGATTCAAGTGCACTTGATTCGGAGGGGTTTCTAAAAGGGTATATGTGTTGGACCAGTCACGGTGAAGTCAATGATATGCCGCCAGATGACATTGCCGGTGAAGTCGATGAAATGCCACCAGATGACATCGCCGGTGAAGTCAGTAATATGCCACCGGATGATGATTGTGGTTTGGATTCGAATAGACTGCACGATGACAATCTGGATCAGATGCTTCGTGATGTAGAAAAGAACTATGATGAGAGAGAGTATATCAAATTCTGAGGCTTGATGGAGGACTCAAAGAAACCTTTGTTGACGTGCTGCAGGTCAAAGTACACAAAGTTGTCAGCTATGCTTAAACAGTTGAAATTGAAGGTAAGCAACGGTTGGTCCGACAAGAGTTTCACGGCGCTGCTAGGTCTTTTAGCGGATATGCTTCCGGAGGGAAATGAGTTGCCTAATACCACGTATAAAGCCAAGAAGGTTCTTTGTCCATTGGGAATGGAAGTAAAAAGAATACATGCATGTCCGAACGACTGTATCCTCTTCCGTAAAGAGTATGCAAACATGCATGTCTGTACGATGGGCAACGCATCCCGATACAAACGTAACAATCTATCAGATATTGATGGCGAGGGAACAGAGGTGAATAAAGGACCTCCTACAAAGGTGGTATGGTATCTTCCTATAATTCCCCGCTTGAAGAGATTTTTTGCGAATCCAAAGGAGGCAAAACTGCTGCGTTGGCACTCGGAGGAGTGCAAGAAGGATGGAATGCTGAGACACCTTGCTGATTCCAGTCAGTGGAGAAACATCGATAGTATAAGATTTGGATTGAGTACAGATAGAATGAATCCTTTCAGTAGCATGAGCAGCCGACATAGCACTTGGACCGCGGCTCTGTGCATCTATAACCTTCCTTCTTAGTTGTGTATAAAGCAAAAGTATATTTTGCTGTCGATACTTATCCAAGGGCCAAAGCAACCTGGGAATGATATTGATGTGTACCTAGCACCATTGGTGGAAGATCTAAAAGTATTGTGCAACGAAGGGGTACAGGTATGGGATGCATACAAACGAGAGAAGTTTACTTTATACTCCTTGTTGTTCTGCACCATAAATAATTATCCTGCCCTTACTAACCCGTCGGGCCAGAGTACAAAAGGTGCCAAAGTTTGTACTCACTACTTAGATGATACCGAGAGTGTGTGGCTGAAACACTCACGTAAAACCGTGTACATGCGTCACCGCCGGTTCCTTCGGAGGGCTCACCCACACCGCAAGATGAAGAAACAATTTAACAGACAGAAGAAGGACGGTTCAGTTCTAATGCATTTAACCGGAAAAGAGGTTTATAATATGTTTAATGATTTAGATGTTGTTCTCGGAAAGGGACGTAAATTGAGGGCTCGTGAGAAGAACATTTGGAAGAAGAGATCAATATTTTGGGACTTACCTTATTGGGAGTACTTAGATGTTCGACACTGCATCGACATCATGCATGTAGAAAAGAATGTATGTGACAACTTGATTGGTCTCTTATTGAACATTCATGATAAAACAAAGGACGACGTCAACGCACGGCTTGACTTGGCTGATATGGACATCAGGCCTGAGTTAGCACTGACAAAAATAGATAATGGACGAATGTACCTTCCCCCTACGTGTCACACTCTGTCCAAGGCCGAGAAAACAGAACTATGCTAGTGCTTGCATGGTGTCAAAGTTCTGTCTGGTTACTTCGGCAACGTGAAGAAACTTGTTTTGATGCAAGATTTGAAGTTAAATGGCATGAAGTCTCATGATTGTCATGTACTGATGACACAGATATTCCCTATTGCAATTAAAAATATTTTATCGGTTAAAGTTCGAGTGACAATCATGAGGCTATGTTATTTCTTTAATGCAATTGCTCAGAAGGTCATCGATCCCGAAGGACTAGATGCTGTGCAGGACAAGGTGGTGATGACTCTATGTCATCTTGAGATGTATTACCCTCCTTCGTTTTTCAATATCATGGTCCATCTCATTGTTCATGTTGTGTGGGAGATAAAAATGTGCGGACCCGTATTTCTATGTAGCATGTACCCATTTGAGAGGTTCATGGGAATTCTCAAGCCCTACGTACGGAATCGATCTCGGCCGGAGGGCAGCATCGTCGAAGGTTACGCAAGCGAAGAGGTCATTGAGTTTTGTGTCAATTATATGGCTCAGATTCAACCGATAGGTGTGCCTCAATCTCGTTATGAGGGGAGGTTCAAGGGTATCGGAACTATCGGAAGGAAAGCAATCACTCCAGATATGGACGCGTATGCTCAAGCCCATTTCACAGTCTTGTAACACATGACTAAAGTGGTCCCTTATGTTGACCAGCACAAGGATGTGCTTCGACAACAGAATCCAGAGCGACTGGATGTTTGGATCATGAGACAACACAACAGTCGGTTCAACCAATGGTTGAAGGAGCAAATTGCTAGGAGCTCATCAATTGAGATGCTGACATGGTTGGAAAAAAAGCCAACATTTATAGTTGTGACATAGAAAGGATATGACATAAATGGGTACACATTCTATACATAGGCTCAGGATGTAAAGAGCACTAACTAGAACAGCGGTGTCCGCATAGATACATTCAGTACCGATGGGTTGAGAAACTCGTACTATGGGTTCATAGAAGAGATTTGGGAGCTCGACTACGTGGTTTTCAAGATCCCCTTATTTCGCTGCCATTGGGTGCATCTCCCACAGGTCAAGGTTGACAAGTAAGGTGTCACTACCGTGGACTTTCAACGTGTCGGGTACAAAGATGAACCATTCGTACTCACCAACCAAGTTGTTCAAGTTTTCTATGTAACCGACCCAGCAAATAAGAAGCGCCATGTAGTTCTTCATGGAAAAAGGAGAATTGTCAGAGTGGAGAATGTAGTGGACGAGGAAGAATACAATCAATTTGACGAGTTACCTCCTTTTGTAAATGGCATAAGGGTCGATGATGAACAACGTGACGAAACTAGTTACGTACGCATTGATCATCATGAAGGGCTAATTTTTAAAGGAAATAAGCAAGTGGAATGAGAATATGCGACATATATGTGGGCATTTGCATTTATGTATATAACAATGCATGTATGTGATATATATGTGAATTGGCATTTATTTATATAACAATGCATGTATGTGATGTATATATGAATTGGCATTTATGTATATAACAATGAATTGGTGATGTATTTGTGAATTTGCATTTATGTATAAGTGAAAATGTATGATATATAAGTGAATTTTGAGAAGGAGTCATACAAATGTATCTCTATGTTCATTGGGCTGTTGTAAAGAAATACACTCTGTGAGGTCTTATTACAATGAATACTGGTTGGTGTAGTTAATAACTGCAGTCGTGGGGGGCAAAGGCTTTATTACAGATGGTTCTAAGTTTAGAATCGTCTATGATTATTATCACAGACGGTTCTAAATTGCAAACCGTTAGTGATAATAAATATCACAGACGGTTCTAAATTTAGAATCTTCTGTGATAACACCATCACAGACGGTTATAAACTTAGAACCGTCTGTGAGATATCAATATCACAGACGGTTCTTAGTTAAGAATCGTCCGTGATAGTTATATATCACAGACAGTTTTTAGTTTAGAACCATCTGTGATATAAATATCACAGACGGTTCTTAATTAAAACCGTCTGTAATATCACAGATAGTTATATATCACAGACGGTTTTTAGTTTAGAATTCTAGGGTTTTGCGCATACTGAGTTATTAGCTACACCAACCAGCCGATCGAGAACACTCAAGACTACACTAGCGCCCTCCTCCTCCCCCGGGCCCGTCGCCGACCTCCCCGAGCCCAGCACCGCCTCCCTGGACTCCGGTGCCCTCCTCCCCCGCGAGCCCAGCACCCTCCTCTCCCGACTCCGGTGCCCTCCTCCCCCGTGAGCCTGGCGCCCTCCTCCCCCAACTCTAGCACCCTCCTCCCTCGTCCTCATTTAGCAAATAAAGGTGCTACATATGAATATATACTTTTGGTTTCGTATATAGCTGTGAATGCTAAGGAAATAGTGGGTTAATTGCTCTATGATGATATAAGTCATATACTGAGATTGGTTAATTTAGTCTTTGAGCTCTAGTTTACAATGTCTTTTGTCATTTTCCATTTCTTGTGAGCTTTCCATATATATATATATATATATATATATATATATATATATATATATATATGGTCATTCTCCAAACATAGATATATAGTTCATATATTACTATATATATATATATATATATACTATATCATATATATATATATATATATATATATATATATATATATTACATGTCTGTTAGAAGTCATACTTGATAAGTTGAGTTTGACTTGTTTGTGGAAAGACAATATTGGACTTGCTCTAATTAGGCCATATCTTAGCTGTTTTGCTGCTGGCCGAATTTACACATGTTGGATATTTTACCTTGAATGTAGAGTTTGATTTTAGAGCTCAAATATTGAATTCTTAGTTGTCATAACCAATTGATGAAGAGTATAAGACTTAGTAGCGGGACGGCCAAGTCTTTGAGGCTTTGATGGAAGGTCTTTGAGGCTTACCTATGTGTAGTTTGTCTCAACTATAGTTTGTTTTTCATGCCTTAAGTTAGTATAAGTTAGTATATATTGTGCGTACCCATGTACATTGTGCTTACCCATGTATAGTTTGCAGAATGAGCAGTACTCCTAGTGCAACTTTTCATAGCAGCTATAGCTAGAGATGGCCACTCCTAATAATACCACTAAATTTAAAAGAATAAAATAGCATCATTGGTCACTTCCTTAGTCTCATTGCACGTTTGCACACACTTCACTCTAGCACTTAATCAGCAGTTACCAAAAGGAGGGGACTAAATGCTCCTTTTGGTAACTGTTGATTAAGTGCTAGAGTGAAGTGTGTGCAAACGTGCAATGAGACTAGGGAAGTGACACACTCTGGTGTATCCGGTTCAATGAACTTGATACACTGGTTTGTGTCATTTGCTTCATAGAACTTTGTTTAGGCCCACACCCCACACAGTTGTCCAACAATTTTTAATATATGCCACATAGACCTTCTAAGGGTATGAAGCAAGTGAGACACTCCAGTGTATCCGGTTCAATGAACGTGATACACTGGTTTGTGTCATTTGCTTCATAGAACTTTGTTTAATACTCCCTGATAAGTAGTATTATTGGTCACTTCTCTATTCTCATTGCACGTTATACACTTATGAATATATGTACTTTTCATATTGATATATATATCATATGTACTTTTAATATTGATATATATATGCTACATTGTGCTTACTTTTCATATATGAGAAGGGCAACGTGTCATCCGCGCATTCTTCAACATCATCGGCGGATGCGTCCGCTCCAAAATCAACACGCAAAGGAAGAGGACTATCGAAAAAGCCTGAGGGCCGATTTACCATCATAGAGGTCGATAGATCTAGGACCCCTCTCCTTCCTCACCAAGCAGCGGGCACATTTTGAAGAACGATCGGAATGGTTGCACGAGAACGAATTGAGATCACATTCGATTCGTGGAAGAGCGTGAGTGAGACTCAGAATGTGAGCTGCTAACAAAGATTTTTGCATCGTTCGAGATTTCAGAAGAACACCACGACTCCGTGCAATGACATGTCTTGCTAGCGGCGTGTAAAGCATGGAAGAACTTCAAGAGTGTACTTGTCAAGCAGTATGTAGAGAAGGATCTAACGTCGTTTGATAAGTACCCATTCCTGGAACCACAATGGAAAGAGTTTAAGGCGATGAAGATGACTGAAGCTTTCAGAAGTGTAAGTGCAGCGCACAAGGCCCTCTAGGTAAAAAACACACACCCCCACAGACTCGGCACAGCTGGGTATGTGGGTAAAATCCCACAATGGAGGCAGGAGGACGAATAGGCAATCTTGCGGGACACCGCCTCGCCATTTGCCACGATCCTGGATGAGCGCGCTCGAAATTGGATTAGAGCGAGGTCATCTACCACGTCGTTGGGGGACATCTCCTTCCAAAACCCTGTAGACCAAGAAGTGTTCCACCGCCTGTAAGATATCGAACTACGTAGCTTGTAATTACTCCACAACTTCGTAGGAAGTGAAATGACATGTCAGGCTCTTGCAGGATACACTGAGTGTCGAATCTTCGCAAGGATCATTCCAGCCAACTAGGGAGAAAGATATACTCTCCGCAGCACTGGAAAACAAGGAGCACCCGGGTCGTACGAGAGGCCTTGGGCTTTATGTTCCTTGGAAACAGGGTTTCTTAGATAACTCCGAATTGTATCGGAGTAGGAAGAGAAACAAAACCAAGCGTGACGTATGGCTACGAGAGGAGATCAAGGTATCTCTTAGAGAGGAGCTTGCTGATTACCTCAGAGATGAGGTGCGAAAATTTACAGAAGAAAATCAGCAGGCCGCCCACCGTCGCTCCTGTGCTAGCCACCCCCCAACTGTCGGAGTAGCTGTGCGTCCAATTCTACGACAGAAAGCGAGGGCAGATTTCCTGTGGACGACATCCAGGTGGCTACGAAGTGTAATCTCCAAGTGAGATATGCCTCCGTTGCCTTGTGCGCTGCTTGGGGCCTGGTATATCCGTTCGGTCACGGGGCCATGGTGCACGGTGCACCTTTAGCGCCAGGCTTCAGAAAAGTGAATGTGGATGGTGTGCATGCCAATTTTGAGATCATCCAGTTACCGAAGCCCCCCAATGACGAGCTCGTGACTCTAGGGCAAGCCATTGGAACCTTCATCTAGTGGCCCAAAAGCGACATCTGCCTGGAAACTTTTTCAGCGATGGTGGGTTCACAAGGGCAATCCGAACTAGAGCTACTTGCATTGGTGCTATCTCCACAAGGCCTATCTCCACCACCGCTACCTGCACCGGTGATAAGTAAAGGAATACGCGTAGGCTACGGAAGCAGAAAATAAAACTTTTCTACCGCGCACCCAAGAACATCATGCTAAGGAAGGATCATGGATCGTTACCACTTAGACGCGCAGCGCAGCGGAAGAAGAATTGGAAACCGATCCAATCACGCGCGTCGAGGTAGTAGTGGAAGTAGCCGATCGTCTCGAACAGATCGTCTCCTCCACGCACGCCAATCAGCACTGCAACGAGCAGCGCCTCCACCGGTATCCACACGTCCGGGGCTGGAACGCCGATCGCGAGTGTACTAGCACTCGTGAGCAGCTAGGGTTTGGCTCGGGAGGTGGCGGCTAGGGTTTTGCTAGATGTTAACAGGGACAAATCCCCTCCGCCCCTCGCCTCCATATATAGACCTCCTCACGTGGGCCTCGTGGACCGAGGCCCAATAGGAGTCTATTCCGATCTCTATCCGAATTGAGCCCATATCCGAATCATATTCGAATTAGTGTTCCAACCCGTTAAGCGTGTGACCCTGTAGGTTCACGTATACTTGGTCGTGACCCGGAAACGCCTTTCCGGTTACCATGTTAATAGCGGCCTCTAGTAAGACATATTAACCCCAAAGTATATGTAAAGATCATATCACTGAACTGTAATGTTCTCTCATGTACGAATCCCTTTGCCTCACGATATAGATTGAGCTCAAGGCGAGACCTGTGTCATCCTCTTAATAGCTCAATCACTCTCTCGATTCCGTGATGGATTATAAACTCGTGATTGACTCCTCAATCACCTTGGCATGGCCATGCACTTTCATAATCCATTACATCGAGGGGCCCAGAGATATCTCTCCCATAAGGAGGGGCAAATTCTATCTTGATCATTCACATCCCACTACATGTTTCATGGCAAACCCGAAGACTACTTTTATGACTACCCGCCACGGAGTAGTGTTTAGTAGTCCCAAAATAAGCTACTACTCATGTTGGGAACCATGATGATCTCAAGTCTAAGGACTCTACATAAACACTACTTGAGACCAAGCGATGACACATGGAATCTCTGCAGTGTCTCATGGCAGTCTATCCAACATATGTTCACTAACACATGTCCATATTATTGATTTGGTATCACCATACCATGATCCATGAGACATGATCATCAATCAATACATATGCTGATCTTTGTCTTTGAATCATATTTGTTCCTCATATGATATACGATCAGGGATCATTTAGAAATAGCAACATCTTAGTATTTAAGAGTCTCATGAATAAGTCACATACTCATTGATCAATAATGATGATGTCTATTCCAAGGAACAAAGTAATGTATCATAAACATAGTATGTGATATATACAACATCTCCATGTTGCCTCTAGGGTATATCACTAACAATAAGTCCACGGGAGCTATTCCCAGTGCAACAACTTCCACCGGTGCTACCTTTACAGTCGACCTACAGCCGAGGCAGCAAGGACAGCCAAGACAGCAAGGGCAAAGCAAAGAAGACCGATGATGATATCCCGTACCTACCATTGGCCCACAAATTCGTGCTTGGTGAGCCGCTGGTCGACCCGATAAAGCGCCTCCCAACCCTAGCAGTTAGTTGCAAATAATTACACATTTGGTATATGGAACAATCCAATAAGCCAGAGGGAGAACGACGCTCAGGTATCACTGTCGAATTCGGACCAAATCATTTACAGCACAACATTCAAGATTGTGTCTTCGCGGTGACCTTTGAGGACTTATTTGATCTTTACAAGCTCAACGCTCTCGACACCTCACTCATTCGATGCTGGACACTGTAAGTATGTACAATCACAGTCTCCATTCATGTCATACCGATAAATGTCATATATAATTTGTTGCTTTTGTGTGTATATATATATATATATACATGGTGACTGAAGCTAGATCATCCAAATCATCGGTTGGTTTCTTGGACCCACACTTGGTCGCCATGCATAGCATCAACGAGGATACTAGCTTCGTCGAGAGGTACATTGCAGTAGCACTGGTGGCTTACCACGATAAGGAATATGTACTTGTGCCCTACAATCAGGATTTTCATTGGATTTTAATATTAGTTGTACCAAAATAGAATAAGATAATATATCTTGATTCCCTAAGTAAGAATAAAACCGACTACACAGTTGTCGGCGAAGTAATCGATATGTAAGTATATTTTCTCCATACATACCTATATTGTACTCTTTCTTTCCTTCCGAATGACTAAGGTCAATAAGAGACCATGTGGAGGAAACCCCATGTGTGTTTGAGTTTGTCTCAGGCTTTTTGTGCTATCTACGGATGCTAATGTTTGATTATAATATTTTGTGCGGTGCTATGTGATGTGTTTTCTTGTCTATGATGGCTACAGGACTTTGAGACGGAGTCGTGGCGAGACACGTGGTGACCAGACTAGGCACAGGTGGTGCTGAGGTCGGAGCGGTTAGGACGTGTCGAAGACGGCGAGGACTCGAAGTGATTGCGAAGCTTGGACGACAAGAAATGAGAAAGCTTCCCGTAAGGTGCAGGAGTGGCATTTTGGTGAATTCGTAGGGCTGCACAAAAGGAAGTGGATTTGGTTAGGGGATAATGGATAAAGTGCTATGAGTTGTTGAGAGCTAATGGGTAAAGTGTGTTGTAAACCCATTAGTGGAGGCTATAAATAGATGGTGCTCTCTAGTAGAGAGAGTTGAGAGAGAGAGAGAGTTGTGGGGAGTTAGGGTTTCATTTGTTTCTCTCCATATGTGTGAGTGTAGTTTTTGAGTTGAGAGATGTCATGAACTAGTTGTAATCATTCATCTTTTTTTGTTTCATTCTAAGAAATCTTTTGTTTGAGTTGTTTTGGCTTTCTTGTGTTTTGATTTTTAGTTCTTGAGAGAGTAAACTTTGTTCTTGTTTGTGGTGAAAATCTGTCTCAAGACCATTTGGTCGGTTAATTTCCATAAGCAAATTGATTAAACTTTGAGTTCTTCTCTTGATAGAGTTTGGGTTGGTCGAGTAATTGCATATTTCTATTGCTCTGATTTGGGAGAATCCTCAAAACCATTTGGTTAGTCTATTCCCAAGAGCAAAGGGTTCAAATGCTATGTTCTTTCCAAGAACTTGTTGGCTGCAGACTTTCTTTCTTAAATAGCACAAGTAGTCAGTCTTGTGGCTGCAGAATAGACAGCAGAAATAGTATCTGTTTTAGCCTGTTTTTGGTTAGTTTTGGCAGCAATTAGCTCTTAGTTTTTGCAGTCAAAACTGCAGTTTTATGTCTGGTTTTCTTCCGTTCCTTTCGTTTTTGCTTGTCCATTGTGTTTCTAGATTGTCTTGTTTTGGGCTGCAGTCTTTTTTGTTTCTTCCTGCTGTTTATGGCTGCACTTCCCTTGCTGATTTCGGTTGCAGCAGTTTGTGTGAAGCTGCTGTCTACCCTGTGTTCGATTGCTGCATTTTAGGCTGCTGCTAGTTGTTGAAGTCTTGTTCAGTTTGTGCTCTCTGGACAGCTATGATCTTGCTGTTTTGAGTTCCCTTTTTCAGTTCAACCAGCAGTTTTTTTTCAGGTTTTTGGCAGCAAAAGGATTCACTTTTCAGTCAGCTTTAGTTGGTTTTGGCTGCCTGCTGTTCTAGCAAGTATAGTAGTGGAAGGTTCTTTTGTTTTCAGCTTTTTGGTTAGCCTAATTTCTGCTTTTTGGGGCAGCAGCTTGCACCCCTTTCTTTAGCTATTTCCTTTCTTAGTTTTCTTCCTCAATTTTCAGCTAGCTTTGCTATTGTTTTTGTTTTCTCTATGTGCGGTTTTTCTTTTCAACCAGCAGCCAGCATGGTGTTTAGTTTCGATTTCTTTTTAGAGCTGCTTTGCTATTCTCTTGTTAGCTGTTGTCTTGAGAGTTCTCTGTTTAAGTCAAGTTTGTTTCAATAGCTGATAGCTCCCTTTTTGGTAAGGTTGATCTCATTTCTTTGTCGACCTCCATCTAGCATTTATTTTGTGTGAAAGATTTGTGTGCGAATTGTTGGGGCGAGTTTTTTAGTAAAACTTATAGTTTCTTACTTCATAGCTTCCATTGCTATCGAAGGAGAAATTAGAGTAAATACTCGGGATATTTTTTTAAAGGCACCATTCACCCCCTCTGTTGTCGTTTCCGATCCTTCAATTGGTATCAGAGCCGGTTAGCTCTCGTTGGTAGATCTTAACCGGTCTGTGAGCCATGGCGACAGACAGGTATTCAACCAAGCCTCCTATCTTCGATGGGATCGACTATCCCTTTTGGAAGAGTAGGATGGAGTCTTACATACAGGCTTAGGGCTATGCGATCTGGCAAAAAGTAAAAACTCGTTTTATTGTTCCTGCCGATGAGAACATCACTGTGAATAACATGCCTGATGTTGAGGCAAATACTAAGGCAACGAACATCATAATCCAGGGTTCGAGCGGGAGCGAATTTGATCGCATTTCTCATCTCTCGTCGGCCTACGACATCTAGGTGATCCTCAATGCATATCATGAAAGCACCACCCAGATTAAGACCGTACGACAAGACCAGTTTAAGCGAGATTACAACAAGTTTAAAATGCTCACTGGTGAGTCCTTGAATGAGTGTTTTACGAGATTTCATAAGATCTTGAGCAACCTCCGAGCCGTCGGTCTCACATATTCCGACTCGGACAACGCTCGACAGATGCTTTTGACCTTGGATTTGCGAGTTTGGGAGATGAAGGTGACCACCATCAAGGACACGACCGATCTTTTGACTCTGACTCTTGACGCGCTGTACTCACACCTCAAGACTCACGAGATTGACATCACAATCAATGGCTTTGGTCACTGATCCCAGTCCTACTTCTGGTATTTTCTTTGACAATGCTACTTGTTTTTCTCTAGCTGCTCTCTGTGAAGTAACCAATGATCAATTAGAGCAGCTACTAGAGGACCAGTTAGCTCTTCTAGTCAGAAAGTTTTTCCATGCCTACAAGGGAGTAAGGGATATAAAGAGGAGTGGATCGATAATCTGCTTCGAGTGTGGTGGCCCCAACCACATTCGAGCAAATTGCCCCAAGCTGGAGAAGGACAAGAATGACTAAGGCGGTGTGAGCAAGAACGACTATATCAACAAGAACTGCAACAAGAAGCCCCCAGTTTATACCCAAAGCAAAGAGAACAAGTTCCGCAACTTTGGCAAAGCTAGGAAGCTCTTCCACCGCATCCTCACCGCCTTCGACGACATCGACTTCAGCAACGTGGAGGGGTGGAGTGATGATGATGGCAAGGATGATCAAGATCCCATGGACGGTGACGACTTCATCGGCATGTGCTTCATGGCCAACGAGACCGACGTCAGCGACAGCGAGCTCTACAATGACTCCGATGAGGTATGTCCCTCCTACGACCAGCTCAATGATGTATTTCTTAAGCTAGAAAAGTTTTATACTAGATCTAGAGCTAGGGTTGGAGATCTTGAGAATGAAGTAGAGAGATTATCACGGGAGCCTACTTCACTTATATCTGCTCCCTCTCGTGATGGATGTGATGTATGTTCTTCTTTGCTTGGAGATATGGAGAAGCTAATAAAGGAATACGCGTAGGCTACGGAAGCAGAAAATAAAACTTTTCTACCGCGCACCCAAGAACATCATGCTAAGGAAGGATCATGGATCGTTACCACTTAGACGCAGTGTGCAATGAAGAAGAATTGGAAACCGATCCAATCACGCGCGTCGAGGTAGTAGTGGAAGTAGCCGATCGTCTCGAACAGATCGTCTCCTCCACGCACGCCGATCAGCACTGCAACGAGCAGCGCCTCCACCGGTATCCACACGTCCGGGGCTGGAACGCCGATCGCGAGTGTACTAGCACTCGTGAGCAGCTAGGGTTTGGCTCGGGAGGTGGCGGCTAGGGTTTTGCTAGATGTTAACAGGGACGAGTCCCCTCAGCCCCTCGCCTCCATATATATAGACCTCCTCACGTGGGCCTTGCGGACCAAGGCCCATTAGGAGTCTATTTGGATCTTTATCCGAATTGAGCCCATATCCGAATCATATTCGAATCAGTGTTCCAACCCGTTAAGCGTGCGACCCTGTAGGTTCACGTATACTTGGTCGTGACCCGGAAACGCCTTTCCGGTCACCCTGTTAATAGCGGCCTCTAGTAAGACATATTAACCCCAAAGTATATGTAAAGATCATATCGGTGAACTGTAATGTTCTCTCATGTGCGAATCCCTTTGCCTCACGATATAGATTGAGCTCAAGGCGAGACCTGTGTCATCCTCTTAATAGCTCAATCACTCTCTCGATTCCGTGATGGATTATAAACTTGTGATTGACTCCTCAATCACCTTGGCATGGCCATGCACTTTCATAATCCATTACATCGAGGCCCAGAGATATCTCTCCCATAAGGAGGGCAAATTCTATCTTGATCATTCACATCCCACTACATGTTTCATGGCAAATCCGAAGACTACTTTTATGACTACCCGATTCACGGAGTAGTGTTTAGTAGTCCCAAAATAAGCTACTACTCATGTTGGGAACCATGATGATCTCAAGTCTAAGGATTCTACATAAACACTACTCGAGACCAAGCGATGACACATGGAATCTCTGCGTTGTCTCATGGCAGTCTATCCAACATATGTTCACTAACACATGTCCATATTATTGATTTGGTATCACCATACCATGATCCATGAGACATGATCATCAATCAATACATATGCTGATCTTTGTCTTTGAATCATATTTGTTTCTCATATGATATACGATCGGGGATCATTTAGAAATAGCAACATTTTAGTATTTAAGAGTCTCATGAATAAGTCACATACTCATTGATCAATAATGATGATGTCTATTCCAAGGAACAAAGTAATGTATCATAAACATAGTATGTGATATATACAACATCTCCATGTTGCCTCTAGGGCATATCACTATAGCTCTCCCACTTGCACTAGAGTCAATCATGTAGGTATCTAATACCCATTGCCCTAGTGTGAGCCTCATGCTTTGGCTGGGGAAGCGGCTTTGTCAACAGATCTGCAATGTTCAAATCCGTTTGTACTTTGCATATCTTCACATCGCCTCTCTCCACTATCTCGCGAATGAGATGAAATCGCCGTAAAATGTGCTTGGACTTCTGGTGCGATCTAGGCTCCTTGGCTTGTACAATGGCCCCACTATTGTCACAGTAGAGGTCCATTGGGCTGGAGGCACTAGCCATCACACCAAGCTCAGAAATAAATTTCTTGATCCAAACATCCTCTTTGGCAGCTTCAAAAGCTGCTATGTACTCGACTTTGTAGAATCAGCAACCGTCTCACGCTTGGAACTCTTCCGACTTACGCACCGCCATTCGAGTAGAACACAAATCCAAATTGCGATCTAAAATCATCTTTGTCGGTTTGGAAGCTAGCATCGGTGTAACCATTTACAACGAGCTCTTCCTCACCTCCATAGACAAGGAACACATCTTTAGTTCTTCTCAAGTACTTCAAGATGTTCTTTACGGCAATCGGTGACTTTCACCGATCTCGATCGTATCTACTCGTAGCACTTAAAGCATACTGAAACATCCGGACGTGTACAAAGCATGGCATACATAATGGACCCAATAGCCGAAGCATATGGAATCGCATTCATTTTATCCCGCTCATCGGTGTACTAGGACACCGATTCTTGCTAAGATTTATACCATGTGACATAGGTAGAAAACCTTTCTTGGAATCATGCATATTGAACCTTTTCAACACCTTGTCAATGTACATATCTTGGCTTAATCCAATTAGCCTTTTGATCTATCTCTATAGATCTTGATGCCAGAATATATGCTGCCTCTCCTAAGTCTTTCATAGAGAAACTATTTTTAATGAAGACTTAATGATTCGAGCAAAGGAATGTCATTTCCGATCGTAATATGTCATCCACATATAAGACCAGAAATACGAGTGCGCTCCCACTAGCCTTTTGTAAACACAAGGCTCTTCTTCGTTCTTGATGAAACCAAACCCTTTGATTACTTCATCAAAACGAATGTTCCAACTCCGAGATGCTCGCTTTAATCCATAAATGGATCTTTGGAGCTTGCATATCTTTCCAATCGATTGCGGATCGACAAAACTCGTGGGCTGTGTCATGTACACATCCTCACTCGATTTCCATTAAGGAAAGCTGTTTTGACATCCATTTGCCATATTTCATAGTCGAAATATGCAGCAATCGCTAGAATGATCCGAATAGACTTTAGCATTGCGACGGGCTAAAAGTTTCATCATAATCAATACCTTGAATTTGTTTGAAACCTTTGGCCACTAATCGCGCTTTATAGATGTGAACATTTCCATCTATGTCTATCTTTTCTTGAAAACCCATTTGCATTCAATGGTTTTAACACCATCAGGTGGATCAATTTCGGATCTCATGGCTTCAAGCCATTTCTCAGAGTCGGTCCCACCATTGCTTCTTCATAGGTCTTAGGCTCATCGTTGTCTAACAACAATATGTCCCGTTGTTGAGTAGTCAAGAACATGTACCTCTCGTGTGCACGACGTGACCTTTCGACCTACGTGGTGCTGGTGTGTCCACACAAAGTTCTTCAACAGTTTGTTCATCCTATTGTGGTTCAGAGGAGCTGAAACGTTATCAGTGTTTCTTGAATTTCTTCAAGTTGCTTTGTGCTCCCACTATCCCTTCTTGAGAGAAACTCTTTCTCTAAGAAGACACCATGCCAGGCGACAAACACTTTGCCTTCTCCTCGATTATAAAAGTAATATCCTTTTGTTTCCTTAGGATACCCGATAAAGAAGCATTTATCGATTTAGGAGTGAGCTTATCAGATTGTAAACGTTTTACATAAGCCTCACATCCCCAAATCTTAAGAAAAGACAAGCTAGGACGTTGTCTGTCCACATCTCATATGGTGTCTTTTCTCACGATTTTGATGGAACCTCGTTTAGTGTGAACGCAATTTGTTTCAAGAGCGCACCCCAAAAAGACAACGGAAGATCACTTTGGCTCATCATGGAGCGCACCATATCTAATAAGGTGCGATTTCTCCGTTCGAATACCCCATTCCATTGAGGTGTTCCTAGCGAGTCAATTGTGGAACAATTCCACAATCCTTTAGATGATTGCCAAACTCATGGCTCAAATACTCGCCTCCACGATCGATCGTAGAAACTTAATTGTCTTGCCTAAATGATTTTGCACTTCATTTTGGAATTCCTTGAACTTTTCAAAGGATTCGGACTTATGCTTCATCGTAGATATACCCATATCTACTAAAGTCATCGATAAAAGTTATGAAGTACGAAAACCACCTCTGGTCGTTAAGCTCATTGGTCCACATACATCGGTATGTACGAGTGCCAATAAGTCATTTGCCCGTTCACCTTGACCGGTGAAAGGTGCCTTTGTCATCTTGCTAAGTAAACAAGATTCGCATGTCTCTAATGATTCAAAATCAAATGAGTGCAGAATACCATCTCTGTGGAGCTTCTGAATACGTTTCTCATTTATGTGACCTAAGCGACAGTGCCAAATGAACGTGGGATTCAAATCATTTGGACGTTGCCTCTTTGCATTAATGTTATAGACCGGTGACCCTTCAAGAGTAAGAACGTATAACCCATTCACCAATGGAGTATGACAATAGAACATATCTTTGAAATAAAGAGAACAACCATTGTCCATAGATTTAAAGTCATAACCTTCTGCTTGCAAACATGAAGCAGAAATAATGTTCTTTGAAAGAGATGGAACACAATAACAATTATTCAATTCCAAAACTAATCCTGAAGGTAAAGACAATGGCATGGTGCCAACAGCTACAGCAGCAACTTTTGCTCCATTGCCAACGCGAAGATCCACTTCGCTCCTCCTCAAACTTCTACTTCTTATTAGCCCCTGCAACGATTTGCAGATGTGAGCAACCGATCCGGTATCAAATACCCAAGAATTAGTGGAAGAAGTAGCAAGATTGATTTCTATAACATTTATACCTGGAGTGGAAGTCATACTTCCCTTCTTCTTCTCAAGATCCTCCAAGTACTTTGGGCAGTTCCTTTTCCAATGTCCTGATTGCTTACAGTAGTAACAATCTGCATCAGGATGAGCATCGCCATTCTTGTCTTTCTTGGCCTTAGAACTGCTCGCGATCGCATCAGGAGCTTTCTTTCTTTTGACCGCGCTTCTCTTGACATAGGGCTTGCCCTTGCCTTTCTACATCATCATCACATGATTGCTGCTTTTCTTAATGCTATCCTCGCAGATTTTAGCATCCCATGCAACTCGGCCAGGTCTTGTCCAGTTGTTCATGTTAAAGTTCATTATGAATGGCTCAAAGCTCGGGGGGAGCGACTGGAGAATCACATCAGTAGCCAACTCTTGGCTAAGGGGAAAACCAAGCTTTTCCAGACTCTCAATGTAGCCAATCATCTTAATTACATGAGGGTCGACGGATTCCTTCGCAAGCCTGCACGCAAATAAGGACTTTGAAGTATTGAACCTCTCAGCCCTTGCTTGGTTCTCAAACATACCACGTAGCCCCACAATGATATTGTAGGCATCTGTGTTCTCATATTGCTTCTGAAGCTCAGAGGACATTGTGGCAAGCATGAGACAGCTCACATCAAGGCAATCATTCGTTTGCTTCTCATAAGCTCTCCGTGCAGCCACAGTAGCATTATCAGGCAAGTCTTCGGGGTAAGGAGACTCAAGGACGTACTCCTTGCGCTCTTGCTTGAGAACAATTCTCAAGTTGCGATACCAATCCAAAAAGTTTGTTCCATTGAGTTTTCTTTCTCAAGAACAGATCGTAAATTAAAAGTACTGGATGCGGCGTTAGCTGACATGATCTACAACACAAGAATATGCAAAGTTTAGCACTATGTTTATGTTCATCTT
The DNA here is from genome assembly GCA_036346265.1 of Melocanna baccifera. Classification (NCBI taxonomy): domain Eukaryota; kingdom Viridiplantae; phylum Streptophyta; class Magnoliopsida; order Poales; family Poaceae; genus Melocanna; species Melocanna baccifera. The sequence goes on along the minus strand of CM070680.1, from coordinate 15,740,046 downwards.
TTATTAAACTATTTAGCAAAAGACTTCCACTATGAGTTTTGCAACAAAAACTCTCTCTAAGTTACAAAGTGGGTAAAGATCCTCATTTCACTAATTCCTAGTGAGCTTTGGCATCACAGCTAGAAAACTAGTAACATGGGTAAGCAACACCTTGCTAATCACATCCCTATGTGACTCTACTTTGGGTGACATCAGTATGCCTTGGCCCCAATCTATGCCCCAAGGTCCAAAACTATTTTGATAACCTTGTTAAGTAAATCAAATACTTCCGCATGTAGATGTCCGACATCTACCCCAAATGATGATGATAACCGATGGCATTCTACTTTGGTAGACCTACCATGCGGTGATCATTATCTTTTGGTGCAGCATATGGAAGGGCATTAACACCTAATTTTAAGAGGGATTCTATCCTACCAAAGCAACATATCACATATATCATTGCATAAGAATAAGATAGATAACATCATAGATAAACACATTTAACTGTGAAGTAGTATGGCCCAAAAATGGTGATATCCATCTCCAAGTAGGTGTAGACGATCTCCATCCTCCACATCACTCCTTTAGGCCACCATGCTTAAAAGCTTGTAACCTCAAAACTAGGCTACTACTTATAATAGCTAGAAATTGAAGATTACAAAGATAGATTCAAGCATTAAGGTCGACACGCAGGTCGTTAAATACAATATATAAGCTAACAATAGCTGAAATAATCATGACACACAGGCCATAAACGAATGTTACATGCATCACATACATCTCATACATTCAAATAAGCTATAGGGCCATACTATTCACACCATTCCCTGCAAAAACAAGTTAGACGTAGAATCGCATTCTACCTAACGATGTGAACCCACGACGCTATACAAGAGGGGATACACACGGCGGTCCCATGTGTATCCATAGATCGCATCTATGAAATCGCTATAAAAATCTTATCGAGCCGATCAAATCAACCCAAATTCGACCCATTCAAAATGTCTCAATTTTCATTAGATCAATCATATTGATCATCGCGATCGGTATATTTGAGGAGACCACAACACAAGACCTCGATCTGTTGGCTCGATCTCATCGATTGTGCGCAGATTAGCCCCGATGGTGATTCCAGCCGGTAGGGGCAAGTCGCGCGTACATCAAAGAAGGAGCACGAACTAATCTTTTTGACCTTATGATGCTATCAACTCATACCTATTTCAACCCCTTATGACCGATTGATCTAATCAACCCGTGCTACTGATTTAGGCGTAATAGATCCAATCTACTACTATCGCATATCAACATATGCGCGATCCGATTGCAAACTAAGCAAGATGGCTCGATACCACTAAAGGAATACGCGTAGGCTACGGAAGCGAAAATAAAACTTTTCTACCGCGCACCCAAGAACATCATGCTAAGGAAGGATCATGGATCGTTACCACTTAGACGCAGCTTGCAGCAATGAAGAAGAATTGAAACCGATCCAATCACGCGCGCCGAGGTAGTAGTGGAAGTAGCCGATCGTCCGAACAGATCGTCTCCACGCACGCCGATCAAGATCGCAACGAGCGGTGCCTCCACCGTATCTACACGTCCGGGGTGGAACGCCGATCGCGAGTGTACTAGCACTCGTGAGCAGCTAGGGTTTGGCTCGGGAGGTGGCGGCTAGGGTTTTGCTAGATGTTAACGGGGACGAGTCCTCGCCCCTCGCCTCCATATATATAGACCTCCTCACGTGGGCCTTGCGGACCAAGGCCCATTAGGAGTCTATTCGGATCTTTATCCGAATTGAGCCCATATCCGAATCATATTCGAATCGGTGTTCCAACCCGTTAAGCGTGCGACCACAGAGGTTCACGTATACTTGGTCGTGACCCGAAACGCCTTTCCGGTCACCACGTTAATAGCGGCCTCTAGTAAGACATATTAACCCCAAAGTATATGTAAAGATCATATCTACTGAACTGTAATGTTCTCTCATGTGCGAATCCCTTTGCCACACGATATAGATTGAGCTCAAGGCGAGACTGTGTCATCCTCTTAATAGCTCAATCACTCTCTCGATTCCGTGATGGATTATAAACTTGTGATTGACTCCTCAATCACCTTGGCATGGCCATGCACTTTCATAATCCATTACATCGAGGCCCAGAGATATCTCTCCCATAAGGAGGGGCAAATTCTATCTTGATCATTCACATCCCACTACATGTTTCATGGCAAATCCGAAGACTACTTTTATGACTACCCGATTCACGGAGTAGTGTTTAGTAGTCCCAAAATAAGCTACTACTCATGTTGGGAACCATGATGATCTCAAGTCTAAGGATTCTACATAAACACTACTCGAGACCAACCGATGACACATGGAATCTCTGCGGTGTCTCATGGCAGTCTATCAACATATGTTCACTAACACATGTCTATATTATTGATTTGGTATCACCATACCATGATCCATGAGACATGATCATCAATCAATACATATGCTGATCTTTGTCTTTGAATCATATTTGTTCCTCATATGATATACGATCAGGGATCATTTAGAAATAGCAACATTTTAGTATTTAAGAGTCTCATGAATAAGTCACATACTCATTGATCAATAATGATGATGTCTATTCCAAGGAACAAAGTAATGTATCATAAACATAGTATGTGATATATACAACATCTCCATGTTGCCTCTAGGGCATATCACTAACAGCTAAGGACCTCTCATGATAGTTTGACTTCTGAGCTTGATATACTTAAGGTGGAGAATGTTAGTCTACTTGCTGAACTAGAGATGAGTAGGATAGCTTCTATTTCATCTACTGTTGAGACTACTTCTTGCACGTCATGCAAGGATAAGAATAATGCTTTTAGAGGTCATTACACTATGCTTCTTGATCTGCTTGAAAATTATGAAAGTTGTAATAATTTGAAGATGAACTTAAAAAAGGCAGATCATAAAATTGCTGAATTGCATGCTTCTTTGCTTGAGCCAATTGCTTCATGTATTAACTATTCCAAATTAACTGCTAAACTTGAATATGTCTCAAAGCAATTCCAAGAAATGATTGATCATAACAAGAAAATGGCTCAATATGCGTCTGAGGACCCTGTTAGCTCACCATGCAATAATTGTGAAAAATTAAAATTTGAACTTGTTGTTTTGAATGATAAATGTGTGAAGCTAACTAAGGATCTTCTAGAGAACCCACAATCTCATTGTAATGTGTGTGCTGTTGTGGGAGAGAAGCATAAGGAAGTGATAGAGACGCTTAGGCTCAAGGACTAAATAGCTAGAAGTAGGACTATCCCTCCTGCTCCTTGCGAATACCTCAAAGTTGAGGCGGTTGTGCGTGCACATACCATTCCTTCTTCTACTGTTGGTTCTTCTTCTTCACCCTTACCTTCTGCTGTCTCTTCTTCCCCCTACTCTTCTTGCATCTCTCTCTTTCGGGAGTGTCAGTATCTTATGAACATTCTTGAGAGATTTGTTGGAGGCAAGAAAAAGCTAAATCTTATTCTAGACCAGTCCAAGATTTGCAAATTCAATCAAGGTCTAGGATATGATTTTCTTAAGAATGTTAGGAAACATCCACCTGCTGTTCTCAGACCTATAGCAGCAGGTGTGATCGAGGTTAAGCCCAGAACCAAAAAGGTTGAGTTCAAATCTGCGGGCTTTGTCCAAGGGATTTCTGATAGTAAGGTGGTTTCACCTGTTACTTCGACCTCTCAGAAGGTGAAGCCCCATCATGCTACTTCTACCTCTCAGAAGGTAAAGTATCATTTTACCTTATGTAAGAAGGACGGACACATGATCGAAAGATGTTTCAGGCGTGCCAAGATTGCACGGAGAGACCGTGTTCAGGGTATTAGGCGTATTCAGGGTCAGCCCCAGACCTTGAGTGCACCTAAGACCAACACGAGGTCTAGAATTGATCAGTCTGAGGTGTTTAGGCAGAATTGAGGACTTGACTTTTCTGGTTTTTCTGATTTTCGTCCTCAATTTGCCTCGGTTCGTGATATCTATCGTCCTGAGGCTAGATCTCGTTTTCCCATTGAGATAGCTACCCGTGGTGAGATCAGCATGTTGCTGGTGCTCCGACTCGCTCTTCCAAGCCCAACAACAGCTTCAGGACTACTCATAGACCTTCTGGCTTTCTGAGCGATGGAGAGCATAGGGTAGTTAGAGGTCAGTCGTGTGTGACTACTTCTACTATTCATCGTGTGACTCAGTATTGGGTTCCAAAATTTCTTTTGATTTATCCTAGTACTGAGCCATTCCTCTCTTCTTGGCTCAGGTTCACCGGGTAGGGAAGGGAGGGGTTTGACTTGTTGACTCCGGCTGCTCTCGACATATGGCCGGAGACTCCCGTTGGTTCTCTTCCCTAGCCCGAGCTCCAGGTGATAAGATGATCACCTTCGGAGACGCCTCATCTGGACGCGTCATTGCTAAAGGTACTGTGCGCATTAATGATTCTTTCATTTTAAAAGAAGTTTCCTTAGTAAGTAAGCTACAGTACAATTTGCTCTTGGTTTCCCAGCTTACCGATGACGGTTTTGACGTGAGCTTTAAGTAAAATAATTGCAAAATTCTTGATTCTTCGGGGAGTCTGGTTTACGGGATTTCTAGATATGGGAGGATTTTTTGTGCTGATTTTGTTGAGTCTTCTGGTGATTCTCTCGGGTGTTTAGTTGCTTCAGAGTCCCGTGACCTCACTTTCTGGCATAGGAGACTTGGTCATATCAAATTTGACCATTTGACCCGAGTTAGCGGCCTTGATTTCATTCGTGGTCTGCCTAAACTCAAGATGGTCAAAACTCTAGTTTGTGCTTCTTGCCGGCACGGCAAGATGGTTGTTGTTTCTCATCCTCCGGTCACAGTGACTATGACCGATGCACTGGGAGAGCTGCTTCACATGGACACAGTTGGCTTCACATGGACACAGTTGGACCAGCTAGAGTGCAGTCAGAAGGAGGGAAGTGGTATGTCCTTGTCGTGGTCGATGACTTGTCGAGATACTCTTGGGTGTTTTTCTTAGCCTCGAAGGATGAGACATTTACCCGTTTTTGAGGTCTTTTTAGTAGGCTTTCTGTTGAGCTCCCGGGTGCCTTACGAGCGATCCGCAGTGACAATGGCACGGAGTTCAAGAATTCCTACTTTAAGAGGTTTTGTGATGAGACAGGTGTAGAGCACCAGTTCTCTTCTCCATACGTTCCTCAACAAAATGGCGTGGTAGAGAGGAAGAATCGTACCTTGGTCGAAATGGCCAGGACAATACTCAATGAATACTCTACACCTAGGAAGTTTTGGGCTGAGGCGATAGCCTCCGCGTGCCATGTTTCAAACAGAGTTTTTCTGAGGGCACACTTGCATCGCACTTCTTATGAGTTGAGATATGGGTGAAAGCCCAGCGTCTCGCATTTTCGCGTGTTTGGTTACAAGTGTTTTATTCTGACGTTAGGGAACCTAGATAAGTTCGAGTCACATTCATCTGACGGGATCTTTTTGGGTTACTCGACTTCTTCGCGGGCGTATAGGGTCTGAAACTACGAGTCTAGCAAAATGATAGAGACCTGCGAGGTGACCTTCGATGAGGCCAGTCCGGGGACTAGGCCTGATATCTCAGGTTCAGTAGAGTAGTCCAAGCCCATCTTTGTGGATGATGAAGAGGATGAAGATAAGGGTTGTATACCCGATCCAGTTTCTCCTCCCGTTGTGGTGCCTGCTTATTGAACCGCACCTCAAGGAGATCAGCCCATTCCTTCCGCATCCTCAGGAGCTAGTGGCTCTGTTCCTACCTCGTTAGCTCATGAGGTAGAGGCCACTATTTCTTCTCATCTAGGACCTCCTCATCATATCCAGAAAGACCATCCTTCAGAGTAGATAATAGGAGATCTCTTTGAGCGTGTCACACGCTCAAAATCTGGCATGTATCACTTCTGTCTTCACTCTACCTTTGTTGTCTCGTTTGAGCCCAAGGATGTTAGTCATGCTCTTTTTGATGAGTCTTGGGTAAATGCCATGCATGAGGAGTTGAAAAATTTTGATAGGAACAAGGTCTGATCGCTTGTCAGCCCCCTAGAGGTCATAATATCATAGGTACCAAGTGGGTGTTCAAAAACAAGCAGAGTGAAGATGGGGTAGTCATTCAAAACAAGGCTAGATTAGTAGCTCAGGGTTTCTCCCAGGTTGAGGGTTTAGACTTTGAGGAGACCTTTGCCCCTGTAGCTAGGCTAGAGGCCATTAGAATCTTGCTTGCTTTCGCAGCGTCTAAGGGCTTCAAGCTTTACCAGATGGATGTCAAGAGTGCCTTCCTCAATGGGTATATTGAGGAAGAAGTCTATGTTAGACAGCCTTCAGGTTTTGAGAACCCTAAATACTCTAACCATGTCTACAAGCTTTCCAAAGCCCTGTATGGACTTAAGCAAGCCCCTAGAGCTTGGTATGAGAGGCTTAAGTTCTATCTGTTGAGTCATAGGTTTGAGATGGGTAAGGTAGATAAGACTTTGTTCATTCGCAGGCAAGGCAATGACCTTCTACTCGTCCATATTTATGTGGATGATATCATCTTTGGCGGCTCCTCTCATGCTCTTGTTTCCCAGTTCTCTGATGTCATGAGCACAGAGTTCGAGATGAGCATGATGGGTGAGTTGAGCTTCTTCCTTGGATTCCAGATCAAGCAGACTCAGGAGGGTACCTTCTTGCATAAGGGTAAGTACACTTGTGACCTTCTGAGGCACTTTGACATGAGTGATGGCAAGCTGATGTCAACTCCGATGGCATCATCAGCTTCACTAGATCCAGATGAGAATGACGAGCTAGTTGATCAAAAATAGTACAGAAGTATGATTGGCTCCCTCTTATACCTCACTGCCTTGAGATCGGACATACACTTCTCTGTGTGTCTGTGTACTCAATTTCAAGCTTCTCCTCGCGTATCTCACCGCCAGGTGGTGAAACGCATCTTCCGGTACCTTCGAGCTACCATAGACTATGGTATCTGGTACTCTTCCTTGTCCTGTCTTTCCCTTAGAGCCTACTCCGACGTAGACTTTGCTGGCTGTAGGATAGACAGGAAGAGCACTTCTGGCACCTGCCAATTCATTGGTACTTCTCTTGTTTCTTGGTCTTCTAGGAAGCAGTCTGGTGTTGCACAGTCCACCGCAGAGGCCGAGTATGTCACTGCTGCCAGTTGCTGCAGCCAGATACTTTCGATGGTTTCAACCCTGCAGGACTTTAGGTTAGTTATAGACAATATTTCACTCTTTTGAGATAACACTTCTGCTATTAATATTGCTAAGAACCCAGTGCAGCACTCTCGGACCAACCACATTGATATCAGATATCACTTCCTTAGAGACCATGTGGAGAAGAATGACATAGTGCTCCAGTTTGTGGAGAGTGACCACCAGTTGGCTGATATCTTCACCAAGCCTTTGGATAGCTCTAGGTTTTCAGCTTTGCGGGGAGAGCTTGGGGTGGTCTATCCGTATGGATTATTGTGAGGGAGAGCATTGTGCTTTATGCTTTACCATATTTACCATATTTGCATAAGGGTGTTTTTAGGTTAGTCCTTCTAGCATAGATTAGAGTGATTCTCTTATCTAGTAGATTAGATTTCTTCCTCTCATCTTATGATTCTAGGATGCTGCTTATTAGCTATTCCTCTTCTCACTAGGTTGAGTTTACTCACTTCTTAAAGGTCTAGCAAGGGTTGGGTCACCCTTTGGTGATACGGGGTCGCCCGATCATCTCTCTCTTTTTTTTTGCTCTTTTTTTATACTCAAGGCCGAACTAGGTTTAATTGTTCTTAGATTCTACGCAAGTCCAAAGTTGTTCAGCAATGTGTAGATAATTCTAGAACAGCCCTAAAGCAATTATCAAAGACTAGTCTCAAGGTTCAAAGGATTTAAGGGAAGATCTTAACAGATGCTCAGAATTCAAACCGCAACAAATTTCAGACGGTCTGAATGTGTCCAACTAAGGTTCTTGTGGCAGCTAGGGTTTCTTGTGGCCAAATTAAACAAGAAAAGGAAACCCAGATATTTTAGATGTGCTATTCCTTCAAGATGCGCAAAGATCTTATGTGGACAGCAAGAACAAGATTTCAAAAAGTAAATTGAATTTACTTTTTTTGGATGCTAATTGAAAGATCAACTAGCGGATTTTCAAGGGTTCAAAATAACAACGATTAAGCAACGCAAAAGGACACTAAGATCAGCACGTAAAAAAAATTTCTAATGGATCAAAACTTAATAAAACTCACGAAAATAACAGATGCGAAACTAGGGTTTGGATTTTTTGTTGCAATTTTCAGTTTATTGGACTATAGGACAGAAATAAATCAATCTAAAAGTAAAGGAATAAGATCCTACCGAGTAAACCGCGCTCTGATACCAAGATGATACGGGGTCGCCCGATCTTCTCGACGTAGGATGGATACTCGCGGGAGTCTTGATGAATCGCAATGATCCTCCAATGCCAATGCAAGGGACGAACACTCTTTAATCCGCCAAAACACACTTACGTCAATTTCGCCGACCACCAAGCGAAGATCTATCGTGCTCCCAATTCCCAGCGGAAAGGTTGAACGATCTTGATTGAAGAACACTCCTAATTCCCTCACGGAATTGCAGCAGCAATGATAAACTCGAACAAAGTTTAATAGATTGATTATTCTCAAAGGTGGTCTGAGCCCTTAGGCTGCCAATACATAGCTTATATAGGACCTTGGGACGTCCATAGAGTCAACAAACCTAGTACAACTCAACCCTATATGGTTTTAGATATGAACTCTCTCAAAAAGGAAACTAGATTTTACAGCCATCACATTGTTTCGGTCATAACTTTTGATCCGAGACGAATTTGATGCTGGGGCTAGATCCATTACGTAGCCCTTAAAATTATCTTTCCAACGAGTACAAGAACGCCTGAATCGGACTCCGTTTGTGAAAGTTATGACCTTTTTAGTGACTGCCTGTCAGGCTGTCCCGAACCGAGTCCGAATTGAATTCTGAGTTGAATCCGAGTTTGAATCCAATTGGGCTTGTGGGAGGTACAAATTTGGCTGACTAATCTTATCCAAAACTTGTAGTTTATGTCCTTAGGCTCCTCCCTTTAGCTCTCCCAAGTCTTCACAGGAGTCATACCTAAGAATACATAAAATACTAGCATGAGGTAGTATCCCAAGTTCATTATCAATTAAAGGAAACTCTTTAAGAAACAAAAGCACCTATTTGTTTAAAAGCTTGGCTCTTGCCCTCGTCATTGGGCCTACAGGTTCTTGGACATTATCATGCATGCTTGGAGTGGAAGATGTGTATGTAATGGGGATGTCCTCATCACTTGGATAGACAGGGAACGTGTTTACTCCCTGGTGTGTTAGAAGACCAGCTGATAGTCCTAGAGTCGTATGGGGTAGATGAGAGTCAGTCTGAGTTATAGTATCCTCTATATCTTATCCATGCTTTAAGGACTACCTTTTCTGTTTCTCTTGCCAGTTTCTCGTTTTTATTCCTTTGGTTCAGGGGGAGTTCATTTGGGAGCTTCTAGATCTTAATATTGACATAACTCAACTTGAACTAAAAGTGCATCTCATGTTGAAGGGGAGCTGGATTTTCTTGCATTTCAACATTTTGCATTATAACTACTTGGAGCCTTGATTATTATCCTTTTATGACATGAAATAATTGTTTTACATCTTGCCATGATCAATTCTACAATTGCTAGATTTATCATGACTTTATATGTGTAGTCTAGTCTTTGCCATGATAAGTTGATTTAAAAAATTGCTCAACTTGAATTAAAACTCGTCATGGTAGCTTTTAAGACTAGTTTGTCTTTAGTTATCCTTTTATAATTCATGCCATGTCAAATAGGCTGAGTTGAGTCTTGAATCTTTATTGAGCTTTAGATTAAGCTATGTTAGTTCCTTTATGAAGCATGAGCAAAAATATGTTAACTTCTTGTTCTTGAACTAAATTCAGCAAAAGCAAAAAGATCTCTTTTGTGCAAAAAAAACTGATCTCACCAAATCTTTATCATGAGATTGCTTACCAATTACATTAGGCATGAACTCAGGGGGAGTTTTGGTTGACCAAAATCATTTCCTTAAGCTTCTCGCTTGGAGTGGTCACATAAGGCTTGAGATCTAGCACATGGCTAAGCAATTAAAAATCTGTGAAAATGGTTAAAGCTTAGAAGGCAGTTGTGGATGACTCCTAGTCCAGGACTTGCTTTGCTAAGATAAAGCCAAAAATGATCTTCAAAAAATGTCAAATATGCTAAATTTGCTTATTTACAAAAAGACCAAGTGCTTGAACAAATGATTCATTCTTGAACTTGTAGCACTCTAAACTGGCTCAATACTAGCTTTTTGGTTCCACTTAGATTAATTGACATGGCTTGCATCATCCTTGGATACCATTAGATAGACTATAATCTTGGTTGACTTGACATGCTAAGGAATTCGACTAATTCTCAGATTATGACTTATTTGGTTTAACTTGTCTATATATGAATCGTCATGATCTTGATAGCATTCTTATGAGTTATGGTTTGGTGTAATACCACAAAAAAATCATTTAGGATAATCTTCATGGCTTGATAACATGCAGTAATATCATTTTCTCTCATGCATCTTGATGATTTTATTGCCAAAAGGGAATTTTGGAGAAAAAACCATTTCAAGGGAACCTTCTGGAGCTTTGAAGAAAAATTTGCTCTTTCAGTTTCTGCTCCAGTTTTCTCTTTTGTCGACTTGGTCTTTAGTTTTCTTATTCCTATTTTAGACCATGTTTGACTCTCAACACAAACTCAACTTTATGCTTTTTCTGTGTTTGTCAATATACTCATCAAGGGGGAGATTGAGAGACCATGTGGAGGCAACCCCGTGTGTGTGATGAGTAATTGACACGTGCTCTAAAAAGTTTGAGTTTGTCTCAGGCTTTTTGTGCTATCTACGGATGCTAATGTTTGATTATAATATTTTGTGCGGTACTATGTGATGTGTTTTCTTATCTATAATGGCTGCAGGACTTTGAGACGGAGTCGTGACGAGACACGTGGTGACCGGACTAGGCACTGGCGGTGCTGAGGTCAGAGCGGTCGGGATGTGTCGAAGACGGCGAGGACTCGAAGTGGTTGCGAAGCTTGGACGACAAGAAATGAGGAAGCTTCCCGAAAGGTGCAGGAGTGGCGTTTTGGTGAATTCGCAGGGCTGCACAAAAGGAAGTGGATTTGGTTAGGGGATAATGGATAAAGTGCTATGAGTTGTTGAGAGCTAATGGGTAAACTTGTTGGCTGTAGATTTTCTTTCTTAAACAGCACAAGTAGTCAGTCTTGTGGCTGCAGAATAGACAGTAGAAATAGTATCTATTTCAGCCTATTTTTGGTTAGTTTTGGCAGCAATTAGCTCTTAGTTTTTGCAGTCAAAACTGTAGTTTTATGTCTGATTTTTGCTTCCCTTCCTTTTGTTTTTGCCTGCCCATTGTGTTTCCAGTTTGTCTTGTTTTGGGATGCAGTCTTTTCTATTTCTTCCTGCTGTTTATGGCTATAGTTCCCTTGCTGATTTCAGTTGCAGCAGTTTGTGTGCAGCTATTGTCTACCCTGTGTTCGATTGCTATTCCTTTGTTAGCTGTTGTCTTGAGAGTTCTCTGTTAAGTCAAGTTTGTTTCAATAGCTGATAGCTCCCTTTTTGGTAAGGTTGATCTCATTTATTTGTCGACCTCTATCTAGCCTTTATTTTGTGTGAAAGATTTGTGTGCGAATTTTTGGGGCGAGTTTTTCAGTAAAACTTTTAGTTTTTTACTTCATAGCTTCCATTGGTATCGAAGGAGAAATTAGAGTGAATACTCGGGGTATTTTTTTTAAAGGCACCATTCACCCCCCCTTCTGTTGCCGTTTCTGATCCTTCAGTCAACTTTTTCGAATCACGTAGGGCGTTCGTGATGTACGTTGCAATGATAAAGCTCTAGACGGAAGGGGCCAAAGGCTTGACACATGTTCGAAAATTTAATGTATTCGCTAGTACATATTAATTAATACTATGCAACAGTTGGTAGTAATGCCTCTTAAATTAACACATTCTATTTTTTGCAGTGCCACCAGCAGCCGCCAGGCAACACGTGTGGATTCTACGTTTGCCACCATGTGAGACTACTCCTCGATTCCTCGGGGATCACCAATTCTAATTCTAAGGCTTGTCAATCTTCCCATCATTACTTCATATTATCAGGTTATATATATACGCACATTGATATTCCTATCGATAGGCAGTGTCCATCCCGACAACTGCATTTGGTCACTCAAGTCATAAATTTCGGTGGAGAGTTCCACAACGTAGAATGATTTTTTTTTATTGCTCTTATCACTCCGAAATTGAGGTCTCGTGAAAGGACAATCCATAATCAATGAACTTGTCAGGCTGCACAAGCAATACTTGGATGGCAATCATTCACCATCCAAGTATTGCTTGTGCAGTCTGACAAGTTCGTTGATTATGGATCTGTTCCTTTCGCGAGACCTTAATTCTGGAGTGATAAGAGCAATAAAAAATGCAATGTTACCATGTAAGTGCAAATGCAATGTAGATCTTTTGTAATTGTGTATTTGTTAATGGATATTTTATTTTATTTCAATTAATTGATTTGCGAAATGGATGTTTTATGTTTGTGAAATGAATTGAGATGTGAATTAGATGTTTTATGTTTGTGAAATGAATTGAGATGTGAATTGTATGTATACTGTACATGTTGATCTATTTGTTTCAGAAGGCATGGCTAGCATTTCCTGATGCTACCCAATAAACAGAAATAGATTTAGGGGTAGAAAAGAATATCACAGACGGTTTATAACTAAAAACCGTCTGTGATAGCTATAATCACGGATGGTTTGTAATTAAAAACCATCTGTGATATATCAATATCACAGACGGTTTGTAACTAAAAATCATCTATGATATTTACACCACAGACGGTTCGAAAACCATCAATGATAACCTTCGATTATCACTGTAACAGCCCAAGTTTTTTAAAAAAATTAAAATAAAAATGAAAAAAATAATAATCAACTTAATTTAAAATAAAAACCAAAGTTATTTGGTTGCTTGAAATTTTAAAATTTTTCGCTAACGTAATTTTCTGCTTTTAAGAAAAAAACCTTTCTGTTAAACAAAAAAATATATTATAAATAAAAAAATATGCAAATTTTAGTTGGAATTTTTTTTATAAGTTCAAAATAGTTTTAGAAACTTCTATGAATTTTTCCAAGATTTTTAAGCTTTATTTGTAATTTATTGTATTATTTTAAGCTAGAAAAAGAAAAATATTTTTGAAAATTAAACTATACTTCAATAAATTTCAAAAATATTTTATTTAATCTTTTCAGGTTCCGAGGATCTTTAGAAAATTTTCTTGAAATTTTTTTGAATTTTCTTCTTCTTTTTCTTTTTTGTTCTTTTCTCTCTTTTCTCTCTTCTCCTTTTTCCTTTCTTCTCCTACCTTTCTTCATGCACGTTACGAGCACAGCGCAGGCAGCCATGAAACATAAACGCTAAGCTTTCTTCAATCCTCAATAACTTTTGATTCCCTCAACGGATTTGCATGAAATAAATTGCATTTACTTCCTCTCATCAAGCTCTTTCATTCCCCCGACGTTTCCCCCCCATTCATGAGCCGTTTCGCGAGAATTTAACCCATACTATTCATGGACATGGTCCTTTGATCTTCCTCCTCGGACCTCCTCAACCCCTATAAAAGGGAGCCCCGTCAGCCTCTCCTCATCCTCACTCAACCCCGAAAATCTCAAGTCCCCACTCCCTCTCTATTGGCCGCAATCAAAGTTCTTGTTTCGTTGTGCAAGCGCCGTTCTTCGGCCGATTGCGCCTCGTCCGGTGGAGCCCCACCGCGTTTGACCACACCGTTGGCTTCGCCTCGTCGCATTCTACGCGGTGCTCACCTCGCTTTCGCCGGAACTTCGCTGGAGCACCGTCGCCACCGTGGGTCATATCGCGTCGTCGTTCCTCGTGTCGCCACCGGCCGACCGTACATGCCTGACCAAAACCAAGGTGAGCATCACGATCCCCACGCTCTACTCTTCGATTCGCCGCAACTCTCGTATGTTAATTCTTCTCCGTTTACGGAACGCCGATGTCAGCCTGTAGGCTACATAAAGTCTTGTCCACCATGTTCCGCTAGTCCGTTGGCCGAGCCGTCTACGGCGTTGAGTTTGTCTCGACGCGTTCTACGCCGTGCTCCCCTCAGTTTGTCCAAAAGCCTTCCCCAAATATTTACGCCCGACACCATGTCATGGCTGCAAATGGCACTGCGCGTCCCCGCCTGTCTGGGAATGCTTTGAACTATCCGTTCACGTCAAAACGTGCCAAACCATCCCAGGAGGCTACATTTCAGACGGTTTTGGATTCGCCGCACCGAGCGTGAAGATATTAAGTTTTTCGTTTTTCGGTACCGACGTCGTTCAAACGATGATTGCGTCGCCTCCGGTGAGTTTTCGGCTTAGCCGATAATTTTTCTAGCTTCACCTCGCCGCGTTCTAGGCCATGTTCACCTTCCTTCTCCATATTTCTTGCCCAAAAAATATTCTTCTCTCCACACCCTATGTCATTGTCGCCGTACACGTCATCACCGTGCTCTGTTTGACGTGCCGTCACGTCCTACATGTGCCTCGGGTCCTTAGCAACCCATTTTGCTAGTTGGTTTCACCTCCGTGCCTTTTCTCACCGGCGTCGCGACCAAAACAGTGAAACGGCTGCTCTCTGCGCAGGAATATTCCCTCGGAATATTCCTGATTTTTCTTTTTTCTAGAACTTTCTGATCTGCCAATCTTCCAATCGCTCGTTCTCCTACATCCGAACTCCAAATCAGGTGATTCAAGTTTCTAAATTCATCTAAATTCATAATCTATTTTTCAATATATATTTCATAATTTTTAGATTTTCTCGACCGCCCTTGATTGAGTCTCCTCACTGTCGGAATACCGTTGACACTGCTGCCCGAGTTGCGCCACCACTTCACGTCGCCGCCGACCACCTTCCAGCCACTTCTGGTATTGCACGAGAGCACCAATGCACTCCTCGCAATCCCCTGTATCTTTTCTTCACCTCACCACCCCTCCGCCAAGCAATCCCCCGCCGGAGTGTCTCTTCCGCCGACGCCGACGCCACCACCGCCAAATCTTCGACGGGACAGCCCGCACCTCCTTCACCCTTTTCCCGAGCCAAAGCATGACTGGAGTACCCCACCACCGGTAGCCTTCCTCAGGCCTGCGCGAACCTTCGACACCCCTTCTCCGAGCAAGCCGTCGTCGGAGAGTCTCCACCGTCGATAATTGTACCCCGCCTCCGCTACACTCTCGCCACCAGCCAACTCTGTGCAGCCCGAACCTTGCGCCAAGGTGAAACCGGACTCATACTCTTCTCCCTCTTTTATACATCTCACCGGTCTTCGCAGCCGTTGGATCGCTCGGATCTTGTCACGTGAAGCCGTCCGACTTCTCCCCACCATCCGATTCATAGACTCCGACGTCCGAAGGCCCATAAGACTCCGCTATCCGGAGGCTCTTTAGACTCCGATGTTCGGAGGCTTCTTAGACTCCGACTGCTCGGAGCCTTCAACTTCGATCTTCATCCCCAGAGACTTTGACCTTCGGAGACTTCGATTCTAGCCTTTGACCTTCGACCTCGAAGACTTAGACTTCGGTCTTCAATCTCGGAGCCTTCGACTTCAACCTCCATCTTCGAACCGACCATGGTTGTTTGACCGTTTTAACCTCCGTACCCTCTGACCTCTCTGAACCCTTCGATCTCTCCGCCCACTCGAAGCCGTCCGACCTCTCCAACCCGTCCGATTCTTTCGATCACTCTGCATAAACTCCAATCCTTTCGACCACAATTATTTTTCCGACTACAGTCACTCTCGACCACAGTCGCTCCCAACCACTGCCGTCTCCATCTACCTCCGACCGTAGTCGCTTCGACCACTGTCATTCTTCGTTCTAAGTCTCTGAGTACCTTCGCTTTTTCGGTGAGGAGTAGTTGGAAGAATACTCGGTAGTCGAAGTCGTAGCTGACTCTGAGTACCTTCGCTTTCCACCGCCGGCGTTCATTGTCGTCCCAACCACTCGACTCCGACTACCATTTGTTCTCGACTGCTATAGTGTTCTTTGACCACTGTATAGTTTCGACTGGGTCTACAATTGAAAATTCGACTTCACCTTCACCCATATTTGGAGTTTCCGTCTTCGACTTTGACTTTAGCAACTTCAATCGTTGATTCGACAATGGTTTCGACCACACAAATATTGTAGCTTTCGGCCACTTCTCCTTCACAAAAGAATTCCAAGAATTCCTCTTATTCTTTTCTTTGGAATTCAAACTTCCAGAAATCGTCCTCCTTCGCCCTAACTCCATTGGACCAATTCAAATTCCTAAATTCATATTCTATCTCCCAGCATTTATTTTATAATTTTTGGATTTTATCTGGATTTTATTTGAGTTTAGTTGTTCTGGTTTTCCGCATGTAGACTACGACTAATCCGGAGAGTATAGCTTCGATGAACCTCAGCAAACTTCGAAGTAAGGCAAGTTACACCTTTGATCATGTTGCTCCCAGTAATTGAAATTATTTATGTTGTTTTAAAATTATTATGCATGCGTACTTTTATTCAAACCTAGTTTAAATTCAATTTAAATTCTAGTTACACCCAAATCCTTTGTGTATGGCCAAATTTGATATTGAACTTCCTTATACCTTGTCACTTTAGATGAAAACCTAGTTGGTACAATAGTATTGACTAGAAATTTTATAGAAATTGCTTAGCCATGCTTGGAATGATTTAAGTGGGAATATTTGTTTCACTTTAGAACAATGATCTTCTAAAAATTATTCTTGACTTCGGTGAGTCAAGAAGGAAAATGAATGTTTGAAACAAAAATATAAAATCTTGGTTTGGACATAGGCTAATGGTTAGGTGTTGGGTGCTGGCATGCATTGTTGTTCGGTGACACAATGTTAATTGTCAGACACAAGTGGTATGTGGATTGAGCCTAAGTCAAGTTAAGAACCGGTCTGTGAGCTACTGTTTGAAAGCCATATCGTACTACCACAAGACTGGTATGGGACAGTCTTGGCTAACTAATTTGTGAGGTCCCAACTTTGGTCTCACTATAGGTTGAGTGTGAGCGTGGTGTAGGCCATGAGAAGTCTCACATGGCACAAGAGGGGCTCCAACTTGTGGATTCAAGTGGCGGTGAAACCTTAGTGGCGGCGTGACTAGGTTGAAGGCTTAGCATTGTAAATGCCTTGTTATGATTTTCTTAGTCGCACGCCTACGGAATCGTATAATGGCCGACAAAATGAGATAATCATATCTTGTGGGTAAAGCTGTACAACCTCTGCATAGTGTATAATCTATCCTGGATAGCTGTTGATGAGGACATCACTCCTTCGGATGCAACCGCTGATCCTCCAACCGTTATGCAAGGTCTAATGACCCGAGCTCGCATGCGACAATTAAATCTAGAGGTAAGCTCGTTCTTAAGTGATCCTTTTTATAGTTTTGAGAATAGATTGCTACCTAATGATTTTAACATGCTTAGGAACATTGGAGAGGGTCATGAAGTACATGGAGAGAGGTGTGGAGGTGGAGAAGACCAGCAAGGATGTCAAGTCAAGCCGGAGGCCTAGTCCAACTCGAGTTCGAGTATGCCTCGGCCTTCAGGACTAGCCTGCAGTAAAACGGACGCCCAGGACGCATACGGACTCCGTTTTGGACGTTCCACATATGTATGGAAAGCTGAGAAGGAGACCTTTCCAATGGCTCTAGTCCCATATCAAAATTCCTTCTAAGTCAACAGGAATCATCAAAACAAGTGGGTATTCAGAATCTATCAGGGTGCTGCGCCACCGTCTTTTGGGCCGTTCGGCTTTGTATCGTGTTAGAGCCCATTAGGGCGCGTCCAGGGGTTTTGCATGCCCTTCACTCCTTTATATACAGCCGCCACCCCCACCATTAGGGTTGGGTTTTGCTTAGATTAATTTTGTCTTGAACAGTTTCGCCGTTCATCGGTTTGTGAGACCCTAACTTTCGAGTGCTAAACCAATACATCTGCAATTCCGTTGTGTTCTTCCTTGTTCTTACTTGTGTTCTTCGATTCGTAGGCGATGATTAGCCTTCTTGGCGAGGTCAACTGGGCAGCGCACGGTTGATAACCTGTGGAGACGTGGTGCTGCGATTGCGGGGTTCGGAACGTGTTGTTCGGAAGCCGAATCGATTTGTGTCGCGCCTCCACCAAATCGAACATATCCAGAACCTGTTGGAAGAACGGGACCCCGTTCCCATCAAGTGGTAATCAGAGCTTCAGGTATTCCTTCAGGTTCGAGTTTACCCTACCTTTGTTGTTTTCGGTTTCATCCTAGAGTCCAAGAAAAAGCCCTACAAAAAAATTATAGTCATAGGTTTTTCCCTGTCCCAGATCTCGTTTAGCCTTTTGCACAATTTGATTTCAGAGTCCGTAGTGTTGAGTTTGTGTCCTTCGTCGAGTTGTGTTGCTGGTTTAGATCGTGTTTTGTTTCGGGTTGTCTTGCTTCCGCTACCTCTCATACAAACCCTAGCTGTCAACTTTTGTTTTCCCACCCATATCTCACCCTCTATTTTTGTCTCGTGATCACCCAGCTTCCCACCCATATCTCACCCTCTGTTTTTGTCTCGTGATCACCCAACACCATCCCCCACCCTTTTCCCGAGCTTCCGCCCCCAATTTCCACCAATTTCCTCCACCCGATCTCGTTTTGGCCTCCACAGAAATCATAACTCGGAGGCCCATCTTCAAACGGCCATAACTTTCGCATACGGACTCGAAATCAGGCGATTTTTTTTGAAATTGGGTGAAATTAAATTTTACATCCAATACTCCCCCACTTTGTCGGGTTCGGCGAATTTATAGCACATTCATCATTTTCTGTAGGCCACACCTTACATCAGATTGAGGTGAAACTTTGTGTGGTTCCTATTTCTGTGCTCTGCTTTGTGAAAAAAATACAAGAAAAAAGACACAAAAATAAAAAAATTGCTTATAGTAGAGAGGAGAGAGAATTGCTCTCTGTGGCAAAAAAAAAAAAAAAGGAAAAAAAAGAAAAAAAAGAGAGCACAGTTTTAGATGACAGAGATTCATTTGTTTTGTGCTGTCTTTGCCTGGCCATTTTTGTTGCTGTCTTTGCTTTATTATTCTGGTCGACTCCTTGTTCATCATATCATACCTGCTATAGGACACATTTAGGCCAGCAACTAGGACCAGTACTTTGGACATTTATTCAGCATTATTATCTGTTATTGATTTGTGTTCCACTCACATATTTGGCCTTCCAAACTCCATATACATACTTAGGACAAAGACAGATTTTGACCCTTGCAATCGCCGGGTCATACTATCGAGGTATCACGAACCAGCCACCGGTTGTACCACCTACTGTTTGCGATGGTAAGAACACTTGTAACAGCTTGGTAAGCTACTTCCTTTGCGGGTTTCCATTGTCCTCCTTTGTAGTTGATAGGGATAATCCTTTTGTTTTCCCTGTGTTTCACTAACCATGGCAGGATACGAAGGGGACGGGACACTGGTCGATTTCAACAAGTGTGTTAGTCGCGGCCAGCTACAAGCTGCGCTCGACAAACAAAATGCTTCATTCACTGATCTCGGCGCACGAATGGACACCATCGTCACCGCCATTGCCCAGTTGAACACCACAGAAGGCATTGAGCGGGTGGAGCGGCGGATGGCTGACCTCACTGGTCGGATGGACACATTGGAGACATGCCTGCCACCTGTCAATGACGGCCCTCGTCATGATGATGACACAGTGTCTGATGCGGATGGCAACATTGATCAGCGGGCGACACAAGATGCACGACTACGTTGGTGTCTTCAGCAAAACCGACATGGTATGGGAGGTAATAACCAGAACCGTCATGGTAACGACGATCCTTTTGCTAAAGTCAAATTTACCATTCCATCTTTTTCTAGTCTTTATGATGCTGAAAAATATCTTGATTGGGAGATGACGGTAGAGCAGAAGTTTAATTCTCACTTGGTTCCTGAACAACATAGAGTTAGACAAGCTACTTGTGAGTTTAAGGACTTTACTATTATCTGGTGGAATGAACTAGGTATCATTTGTTTACAACCTGATACATGGGAGCGATTAAAAGAGGCTATGCGTAATCGTTTTGTTCCTCCCTCATATAAACGTGATTTGAGAAAAAAATTACAGCGCTTAGAACAAGGTGATAGTTCTGTTCAGGACTATTATGCTGAGCTTCAAAAGGGTATGGTGTGTTGTGGAGTTGTTGAGGAAACGGAGGATAAGATTTGTCATTTCTACGGGGGGTTACGGCGTGAAATTCAGGACATTGTTGATTATAAAGAATTTACTATCACAACCAATTGTTCCGACTTGCTATGCTTGTAGAAAAAGAATTGCAGGGACGCAAGGAATCAGCGAAGGCAAACACCGGACGACCCTCCTACACGCCGCGAACGACTACATCGACGGGACTGCCCAAGTCTTCTTCAAGTTTTCGTTCTCCTCCACCACCTGTGAACAAGTTTGCAACAGCGCCACCAAAGCCACCTTCCACGACACGCCTTGCAGATTCTACAAAAAATTCTTTGCAGGGTCCAGCCAAGAGCTCTTCTTCCGTGGCTTCAACGGGCCACTCCTCCAACATTCAGTGCCATCGCTGCCATGGGCTTGGTCATGTGCAGAAGAATTGCCCTAGCCAACGGGCATACATTGCCACAGAGGATGGAGGCTACATTAGCACTTCGGATGTCGAGGAGGATGATAATGTTGCTGCTGCCTCGGACGACAATGGCGGTGGTGATGACGACTTGGTCCTTGGTGGAGCGTCCACAGCGACGCTACGGAGCATCATTGTGCAGCGAGTCCTCAGCACACAGGTACAACAACCCGATAAGCTTCAATGCCATAATTTGTTTCAAACTTTCTTCGCAATCAAGAACTGGCGCGCACGTGTCATCATTGATGGAGGAACCTGCAACAACTTGGTGAGTTCTGATTTGGTCAAGAAGCTTGGCTTGACCACGCGACCGCATCCACATCCATACCATATTCAGTGGTTAAATGACTCTGGAAAAGCAAAGGTAACACAAACATGCCGAGTCCATTTTTCTATTGGTGGTTATGTTGACCATGTAGATTGTGATGTGGTTCCTATGCAAGCATGTTCTCTTTTATTGGGTCGACCTTGGGAATTTGATAATGATGCTTTACACCATAGTAGTAGTAACAAATACACTTTTATGAATAAGGGAAAGAAAGTTACTTTACTGCCTTTGACCCCAGCTGAGATTATAGAGGCCGATAGGGAGAGAGCTGCTAATGATCCAAAGGAACATGTTAAATCTGAAAAATAGCAAGTAATCCATTTGAAAAATTCTATTATGCTTGCCACAAAATCAGACCTTGCTGAAATTGATGATATTAATGATACATGTTATGCTTTTGTGTGCAAAGATGCTTTATTTTCTCTTGATAATATGCCTTGCACTTTGCCTGCTCCTGTCACTAACCTTTTGCAAGAGTTTAGAGATGTTTTTCCTGATGAGATACCTCCAGGACTTCCACTCATTCGAGGGATTGAGCACCAGATTGACTTGATCCCTGGAGCGAGTTTGTCAAACCGTGCGGCGTACAGGACCAATCCCGAAGAGACTAAGGAGATTCAGCGACAAGTCCAAGACCTTTTGGACCGTGGGTACGTACGTGAGAGCCTTAGCCCTTGTGCTGTTCCTGTTCTTTTGGTTCCAAAAAAAGATGGTTCTTGGCGTATGTGTGTAGATTGTAGAGCCATTAACAACATTACTATAAGGTATCGTCATACTATTCTCAGGCTAGACGACATGCTTGATGAGTTGTGTGGTGCTATAATTTTCACAAAGATTGACTTGCATAGTGGATACCACCAAATAAGAATGAAACTTGGCGATGAATGGAAAACTGCTTTTAAAACTAAGTTCGGCTTGTATGAGTGGTTAGTAATGCCTTTTGGTTTAACTAATGCACCTAGCACTTTCATGAGATTAATGAACGAGATTTTACGTCCTTTCATTGGCAAATTTGTGGTCGTTTACTTTGATGATATCTTGATTTATAGCAAGTCCATGGATGAACATTTGAATCACTTACGTGCTGTTTTTAATGCTTTGAGAGATGCACGTTTGTTTGGTAACCTTGAGAAGTGCACCTTTTGCACGGATCGAGTCTTTTTTCTTGGCTATGTTGTGACTCCACAGGGAATTGAGGTTGATAGAGCCAAGGTGGAGGCGATATGGAGTTGGCCCATGCCCACGACGGTCTCCCAAGTGCGAAGTTTTCTTGGCCTTGCAGGATTTTTTCGCCGCTTTGTCAAGGAATTCAGCACCATTGCGACACCATTGATTGAGTTGACAAAGAAGGGAGTCGTGTTCCATTGGGGGCCATCACAACACGAGTCCTTTAATCTTTTGAAGGACAAGCTTACACACGCGCCATTGCTCCAACTTTCGGATTTTAAGACTTTTGAACTGGAATGTGATGCTAGCGGAATTGGTATTGGTGATGTTTTGATGCAAGAAGGCAAACCTGTTGCCTACTTTAGTGAAAAATTGAATGGTCCTGCTCTTAATTATTCCACGTATGATAAAGAATTGTATGCTCTTGTTCGTTCTTTAGAGATGTGGCAACACTATTTATGGCCTAAAGAATTTGTCATTCATTCTGATCATGAATCACTTAAGCATATTCGTAGTCAAACCAATTTGAATCGTAGACATGCTAAGTGGGTTGAATTTATTGAATCTTTTCCTTATGTCATTAAACACAAAAAAGGGAAGGATAATGTCATTGCTGATGCTTTGTCTCGACGCTATACCATGTTGTCTCAACTTGATTGTCACATTTTTGGTCCTGAAACCATTAAAGGACAATATGCTTTTGATGCTGATTTTAAGGATGTGCTGTTGCATTGTAAAGAGGGACAAGCATGGAATAAATTCGTGATCAAGGATGGGTTCTTGTTTAGAGCTTACCGCCTATGCATTCCAGTTGGATCCGTTCGTCTTTTGTTGTTGCAGGAGGCGCATGCAGGCGATTTGATGGGACATTTTGGTGCTAAGACAGAGGACGTTCTGGCCACACACTTCTTTTGGCCAAAAATGAGGCGAGATGTCGAGCGGTTTGTGGCTCGCTGCACTACATGTCAAAAAGCTAAGTCTCGCTTGAATCCACATGGTTTATATATGCCTCTTCCTGTTCCTTCTATTCCGTGGGAAGATATTTCTATGGACTTTGTTTTAGGATTGCCCAGGACTAAGAGGGGGAGGGATAGCATTTTTGTTGTTGTGGATCGTTTTTCTAAGATGGCTCACTTTATACCATGTCATAAAACCGATGATGCCGTTCACATTGCTGACCTCTTTTTCAAAGAGATAGTTCGTTTGCATGGTATGCCTTCTACTATTGTTTCAGATCGTGACGCCAAGTTCTTGAGTCATTTTTGGCGTACTCTATGGAACAAGTTGGGTACAAAGTTGTTGTTCTCTACAACATGTCATCCACAAACTGATGGCCAAACCGAGGTGGTGAACCGCACATTATCTACTATGTTGAGAGCTGTTTTGAAGAACAATTTGAGTTCGCATATAATCGAGCAGAACACTCCACCACCAAGGTAAGTCCTTTTCAGGTAGTGTATGGATTCAATCCCTGTGCCCCTATTGATATTTTACCTTTGCCTACTAGTGAGAGAGTTCATAATGATGCTAAAGAGCGTGTTGATTTTATTGTCAAAATGCATGAGACTACTAAGGCAAACATTGAAAAGATGAATGAAAAATATAGGATTGTTGGTAGTAAAGGTAGAAAGGAAGTTAAACTTGAACCAGGTGATTTTGTTTGGTTACACTTGCGAAAGGATAGATTTCCTGAGTTAAGAAAGTCAAAATTGATGCCTAGAGCTGCTGGTCCTTTTAAGATAATTGAGAAAATAAATGATAATGCATATAAACTTGAGTTGCCACCCGAGTTCGGGGTTAGTCCCACCTTTAACATTGCAGATTTGAAGCCATACTTGGGAGAAGAAGATGAGCTTGAGTCGAGGACGACTCCACTTCAAGAGGGGGAGGATGATGAGGACATCACTCCTTCGGATGCAACCGCTGATCCTCCAACCGTTATGCAAGGTCCAATGACCCGAGCTCGCATGCGACAATTAAATCTAGAGGTGAGCTCGTTCTTAAGTGATCCTTTTTATAGTTTTGAGAATAGATTGCTACCTAATGATGTTATCTTGCTTAGGAACATTGGAGAGGGTCATGAAGTACATGGAGAGAGGTGTGGAGGTGGAGAAGACTAGCAAGGACGTCCAAGTCAAGCTGGAGGCCCAGTCCAACTCGAGTTCGAGTATGCCTCGGCCTTCAGGACCAGCCTGCAGTAAAACGGACGCCCAGGACGCATACGGACTCCGTTTTAGATGTTCCACATATGTATGGAAAGCTGAGAATGAGACCTTTCCAATGGCTCTGGTCCCATATCAAAATTCCTTCTAAGTCAACAGGAATCATCGAAACAAGTGGGTGTTCAGAATCTATCAGGGTGCTGCGCCACCGTCTTTTGGGCCGTTCGGCTTTGTATCGTGTTAGAGCCCATTAGGGCGCATCCAAGGGTTTTGCACGCCCCTCACTCCTTTATATACATTCGCCACCCCCACCATTAGGGTTGGGTTTTGCTTAGATTAATTTTGTCTTGAACAGTTTCGCCGTTCATCGGTTTGTGAGACCCCAACTTTCGAGTGCTAAACCAATACATCTGCAATTCCGTTGTGTTCTTCCTTGTTCTTGCTTGTGTTCTTCGATTCGCAGGCGAGGATTAGCCTTCTTGGCGAGGTCAACTGGGCAGCGTACGGTTGATAACTTGAGGAGACGTGGTGCTGCAATTGCGGGGTTCGGAACGTGTTGTTCGGAAGCCGAATCGATTTGTGTCACGCCTCCACCAAATCGAACATATCCGTAACTGTTGGAAGATCGGGACTCCGTTCCCATCAGCTGTGCCCACGGTTATGGGCAAGCTGAGTAAAGTTTTTCATGGATTAGATTTTGGTTTTTAAAATAATTTCTAAAAAGGCCTATGGATTGATGGAATCCATGGGAGATGAAAATGCATTTGGATGGATGTAATTCGTATGAGATCTTTTTGGAAAAGATGGACCAGGTGGGATACCTGTGGATAGGTTAGTGTTTGGTCGGAGCCTGCACTAACGATATTATTTTGTTAAATTACTCTTTCTATCTATTGTATCAAATTCAGCTTTTAAATCTATTTACTGTATTTACTTGAATTCTGCTTTTACACAGAAATAACCTATTATGCTTTCTGTTGTGGCTACAGACCAAACAGAGAGAGAGGGGTATGGTAGTGGAGAGTTAGGTGAGCAAATGACCTCTTGGTCTTTCCCAAGAGCCCTATATCACATATATATGTGTCCCCTCAAGAGGAGCGTGTTTACAATTGTAACCTTACACCGAAGCCTCCAACCGAGGGCAACTACGTCCCTAATACATGGTTTATAACCTTTACAGCAGCTAGTTGGGTTTAGGTGGGGGCCACCCCTACAACAGGAGCCTCTCATGGTGAAGGGCTTCACAGGCCGAAGCCATGTTGCCGAGTCCTTTGGCCCCCTCCGTCCCTGCGGCCTGTGACATTGTGTGGTTGTGGGCTCGGATGATTTGGCGTATGTAGGTCCTCGTGGCTCCGCGGAGTCGAGGCCGGGGGGCCGCAGCGGAGTCGCTATTGAAGTCTTGCGCTGGGTGGTTGCAGTGGGGTCGCGTTCGCGGTGCAGAAGTAAAGACCTTGTCGATGCGGACTCCCTCTGACTGACCCGTCGCGCCAGCTGTCTCTGCAACCTAGCATCCATGCAAAGGGATAGGACACATTAGGTGCGAGAACGGTTGTGGTAAGGGTGAAGAGGTATGATGTGCAGCAAGTGCCAGTGTTGCCTTGAGCCAGCGGAGTGGAAGGGGCGCCTTCGGGCGTGGCGTGTGGACGCACGGCCGCTTGTTGAAGTGCCATAACCGAGGGCGGACACGGGGCTGCCCCTCGGGGGTGAAGTTGTCGTCAAGGGCGGAGTTGGAGTCGTTCCGCTGAGGCGAAGGCTTCGCAGAGGGCGGAGTTGAGGTCGCTTGGCGCAGCCATGTCTGGCCTGGGGGGCGGAGACTTCGTCGAGGCGTCGAAGCCGTTCACGGTCTCGGAGCCTTCCCCCCACGGGGCCACAACTGTCGCCAGGGCCGTGCTGCGGAGCCAAAAGCCTCGAACGCGCGAGGAGTGGTGTGAAGACTATTGTTTGGCGCGGGTTGGACCAGGCGTTGCCGCGCAACACTACTGGTGAGGTGAGTCCTCGCTCAGTCCGGAGTTGTTGTGCAGAGCGCTGAAAAGACTAGGGCGGTCTGCGGCAGTCGTACGCATGGTCCCGAGGGAGGGGTACATGCGGCGTCGCCTGGTTGGTGCGCCGTGGGATGTCAGCAGGCTTGTGACCGCAAGCCTGCGTCCGTTCCCAAGAGAGGCGGGACACGTGTCGAGCCATCTCGCGGACGGTTACGCTTCCTGATCGTGGGAGGGGCGAATCGACGGGCTCCCGCCGGTTGCCCTCCCTATTGTGGGACGCGAAGGGGCTGTATAAAGGGCGCTTTATTGGTGCACGGGCGTGTCTCGTCCTCGTGCGATCGCTTGGTTGCTCTGTGTTGTTGCGCGAAATCCACCCGCGTCTGCTCCATCAGTCCTCCGTGCAGAAAGAAGGATGGCAAGCCACGGAGATTCCGGCCGCCGGCTTAGTGGTAGTGCCTCGTCGGGGCAGCGCGGCGTGACACCACCAGCAGCGGAATTTTCGGTGGTGGCTCGTAAGCCATTGCAGGCCCGCAAGCAGTACGACGCCAGGCGGGCTCGCAAGGGCACTACTCCGGGGTGTTAGGGTGGAGCCTTGCCACGAAGGAGATGATCACAGCCCTCCTGCGGGAGAAGAAGATAGATGAGCGCGACGGGGCTCGCCTGCCCGCCCGCGATGAAGTGGAGCCTCACGAGGCGTCAGAGGCGATTGTATTCGCCGCATTTTTCGAGGCTGGGCTCCGGATGCCATCGACGCTCTTCGTCGGTGAGGTCTTGCGGGCTTATGGATTGGAGTTGGCGCAGCTGACCCCGAATGCGATAGTTCGCTTGGCGGTGTTTGCCTGGGCAGTTTGAGTGGAAGGCGCTCATCCCCGCGCGAGCTTATTCGCCCTTCTTCATGATGCGCGCTGTCAGCCAAAGAGAGTCAAAGGAGGGGCACTGTCTAATTTTGGCAGCGTCCACTTTGTGGTGAGGTTGGGCTACGCACATCTGGTCCCCGCTCTGACGACGAAGGAGAAGTGGGAAGGGTGGATGCGACAGTGGTTCTACTACCGCGTGACGCCAACCGAACAACTGCGCAGATCGTCGGTCACCGATAGCTTTCGATCGCTGCCGTGGTGAAGCCGTGAGCGACGATCAATGGCAGGCGCGGAGACTCGGCGGCGTCACCCTCCGGTTCAACATGCGCGATCTTGCCAAGGAGTTTATTATGTACGGGGTGTCTCCGCTCTCCGGCCTGTGGAGATATGCGCGAGGTGATACCCGGTGGGATGGCGTCCGCCCCTCGGTGTCGTTGTTGCGGCAGCCCACCGGGCGCGGTACGTACTTCGACCCTGTGCTGCGTATATATATGTAACTATTGTAAATAGAGCCACACTTCGCGTGCGGTGCTTTCGTTGGAAGACGCGGAGTGCGCCGTGGAGGCCTTCCTGGGGCCGTACACGTCGAAAGAGCACACCCTGCGAGACACCGCGACCGGGCCTGCGAAGCTAGGGCGGATAAACCGGGCGTGCGAGGTCCTAGGCCTCGTTGTACCGGAGCACCTAGTGCCGGTGCGGAGCTCGCCCTGTCGCCGCGATGGTGCCAGCGAGGCGGGGGCATCTCCCCAACGGCGAAGGGCTCGGTCCCGAGGTGCTGTCTGTGACCCACCCGCCCACCGGCCTAGCGGCAGGCGCCGCTGTCGGACCCCGGAGCAACGACTCCTGGATCCTCTGTGTAAATCGCACTAGTCCAGGATCAAGCTAGTGCACACAGTGGATAACAAAGATTCATATCATGCACAATGACATTTATTCATTAATTAAATATGGGCACGTGGCCAAATTTTACATCAATGGTTCATAAACCAAAAATACATATAAACAAATGGAAGGAAACCAATGAAGTAGCAGCCCATCCCGCCGCCCACAAGCGAATGATCTGTAAGACGCGCCTAGTCATCACCATCCTCACCGGTTGTTGACGCCATCCTCCGCAACAGATTTTAGCAAGGTGAGCACATAAAGTACTCCCAAGGTAAGCACATAAAGTACTTACGCAAGTTACACGTGAGTTTTAACAGAGTGAATGCATGCATAGGGATAACAAAGGAAGGCTTAATAAGGTTATTTGTGCGAAAACAGTATTGAATTTAAATACAATAGCATAAGTGCAAAAGCTGAATTGTTAATACAGTAGATAGAAATAATAATTTAACAAAATAATATCGTTAGTGCAGGCTCCGACCAAACACTAACCTAGTCACAGGTTTTCACATGGATTTCATCTACCCATATGCTTTTCAAACTCTCTTATGGATTCATTTTGTTAGTGCAGGCTCCGACCAAACACCAACTTATTCACAGGTATCCCACCTGGTCATGAATTCTATCCATCCATCCATAAGCCTTTTTCAGAAACCATTTTTAAAAATCAAAGTCTAATCCATGAAAAACTTTACTCAGCTTGCCCATAACCGTGGGCACGGCTATCCAGGATAGGTTATACACTCTGCAGAGGTTGTACAGCTTTACCCACAAGATATGATTATCTCATATTGTCGGCCATTACACGCTTCCGTAGGCGTGCAACTGAGAAAACCATAACAAGGCCTTTACAATGCTAAGCCTTCAACTTGGTCACACCGCACTAAGGTTTCACCACAACTTGAATCCACAAGTTGGAGCCCCCTCTTGTGCCGTGTGAGACTTCCCATGGCCTATGCCACGCTCACATTCAACCTATAGCGAGACCAAAGTTGGGACCTCACAAATTAGTCACCAGATCGTCCCATACCGCCTTGTGGTAGTACGATGTGGCTTTGCATGAGAGCTCACAGACCGGTCCTTAATTTGACTTAGGCTCAATCCACATACCCACATGCACGACAATCAACCAGGTGTCACCAAACACGAGGCATGCCGGCACCCTACCACCTAACCAATAGCCTAAATCCAAATCATAAGTTTCCATTTTTATTTTTAAAACATTTTCATAAACCATCCTTGACTCACCGAAGTCAAGAACTCATTTTCAAATCGTCATTTCATGAGAAAGATTTGATCCCACCTAAAGTTATACTAAGCCAGGCTAAGCATTGCTATAAAAATTTCTAGCCAATACTACAGTACTGACTTGTTTTTAGCTAGGGTGACAAGGTATAGGAATTCGAGATTCAAATTGGGCTATAATCAAAGGATTATGGGTATAACTAAATCTAAA
Organism: Melocanna baccifera; assembly: GCA_036346265.1. Lineage (NCBI taxonomy): Eukaryota > Viridiplantae > Streptophyta > Magnoliopsida > Poales > Poaceae > Melocanna > Melocanna baccifera. Next base: position 15,710,409 of record CM070680.1, on the reverse strand, counting down.
ACAATTTTGAACTATATTTGAGTAAAGATACGCATGCATATACAGTAAAAAAAATATAAATACATTTGAAATATTAGGTTCAACATGGTCAAAGGTGTAACTTGCCTTTCTTTGAAGTTTGCCGAGGTTCGCTGAAGTTATACTCTCCGAAATAGTCGTAGTCTACACGCGGAAAGCAAGAACAAACTAAACTCAAATAAAATCCAAATAAAATCCAAATTTTACAAAATAAATGCCGGGAGATAGAATATGAATTTAGAAATTTAGATAGGTCCAATCGGAGTTAGGATGAAGGAGAGCGGCTTCTGGAAGTTTGAATTCCAAAGAAATAAATAAAAGGAATTCTTTGAATTCTTTTCTTTGTGAAGGAAAAGTAGTCGGGAGCTACAATATTTGTGTATGGTCGAAACCATGATCGAAGGCGTAGTCGAAGACATGGTCAAGATCATAGTCGAATTAACGGTTGAAGATGCGGAGGTCTAAGTCGAAGACAAAGACTCCAAGTACGGGTGTAGTCGAATTCGAAGATTAAGATTCGGTCGAAGACTTACTCGAAATTGTATAGTGGTCGAAGAACACTATAACAGTCGAGAACAAATAGTAATCGGAGTCGAGTGGTCATGACGACAATGAACACCGGTGGTGGAAAGCGAAGGTACTCAGAGTCGGCTACGACTTCGACTACCGAGTATTCTTCCAACTACTCCTTGCTGAAAAAGCGAAGGTACTCGGAGACTTAGAGCGAAGAGTGACAGTGGTCGAAAGCGACTACGGTCGGAGGTAGATGGAGACGGCAGTGGTTGGGAGCGACTGTAGTCGGAAAAACAATTGTGGTCGAAAGGTTTGGAGTTTAAGTCTCTGAAGATCAAAGTCAAAATTGGAGTCTTCGAAGGTCGAAGTCGAAGGCTCCGGCGGTCGGAGTCTAAAAAGCCTCCGAGTCAGCGGAGTCTAAGGAAGTCTTTGAACCGTCGGTGTATAAGGAACCTCCGAACGGTTAGAGTCTAAAGAACCTCTGGACGTCGGAGTCTTAAGAGCCTTCGGATATCGGAGTCTTAGAATCGGATGGCTGGGAGAAGTCGGACGGCTTCGCGTGACGAGATTCGAGTGATCCAACGGCAGCGAAGACCGGGGAGGTGTAGAAAAGAGGGAGAAGAGTATGAGTCCGGGATTTCCTTTGTGCAAGGTTCGGGCGGAGGTGGGTACGATTATCGGTGGCATCGGCGGGGCGCAAGAAGGTTCGAGGCAATTACTCGCCAGAGCTCCTCAGACGAAGAAGGTAGAAGTTGCTTGGTGCGACAGGTTTACGAGTGAACCAGGACAATTGGGTGAGGGGAACAGTGGAACCGAGCCCATGGACGGTGGTGCGGCGCACAAAGCCCGTGGGCTCGCTAGCGGCGCGGGGCACGGCGGGGGTTGGCGAGGGGCACAAAAAGAGAGTGGGGACCACGAGGAGTGCTCTGGTGCTCTTGTGTAACACCACAAGTGGCTGGAAGGTGGTTGGCGACGAGATGAAGCGGTGGCGCAACTCGGGCAGCGGTGGCGACGGTGTTCCGGCGGTGAGGAGACTCAACCAAGGGCGGTTGAGAAAATCCAAAAATTATGAAATATATACTGAAAAATAGATTATGAATTTAGATGAATTTAGAAACTTGAATCACCTGATTCGGAGTTCGGACGGAGGAGAACGAGCGATTGGAAGATTGTCGGATCAGAAAATTCTGAAAAAAGAAAAATCAGGAATATTCCGAAGGAATATTCCCGCGTGAACAGTAACGGGCAGCAGCCCTGTTCACTGTTTTTGGCCGTGTCGTTGGTGAGAAAAGGCACGGGAGGTGAAGCCAATGGGTTGCTAAGGACCCGAGGCATATGTAGGAAGTGACGGCACGTCAAACGGAGCACGGTGACGGCGTGTACGGCGACAACGCATATAGGCGTGGAGAGAAGAATAATTTTTGGATAAAGAATATGTTGAAGTAAGGTAACCAAGGCGTAGAATGCGGTAAGGCGAGTCTAGAAAAAAATATCGGCTAAGCCGAAACTCACCGGAGGCGACGCAATCGTCATTCGAACGACGTCGGTACCGAAACACGAAAAATTCAATATCTTTGTGCTCGGTCAAAGCGAATCCAAACCGTCTCAAACGTAGCCACCGGGATGGTTTGGCACGTTTTGGCGGACGGATTGTTGAAATTATTTCCGGACAGGCGGGGACACGAAGCGCCATTTGCGCCATGGCGAGGTGTCGGCGCAAATATTTGTGGAAGGTTTTTGGACGGACGGAGGGGAGCACGGCGTAGAAGCGTGTCGAGGCGAACTCAACGCCGCAGACGGCAGCCAACGGACAAGCGAAACACGGTGGACAAGACGTTAAACAGCCTACAGGCTGACATCGGCGTTCCGGGCAAACGGAGAGGAATTAACATGCGAGACTTGCGGCGAATCGAAGAGTAGAGCGTGGGGATCGTGATGCTCACCTTGGTTTTGGTTGGGCATGCACGGTCGGCCGGTGGCGACGCGACGAACGCGGACCCGATTTGGCCCACGGTGGCGACGGTGCTCCGGCGAAGTTCCGGCGAAGGCGAGGTGAGCACCGCGTAGAACGCGGCGAGGCGAAGCCAACGGTGTGGTCAAACGCGGCGGCGCTCCACCGGACGAGGCACAAAAGGCCGAAGAACGGCGCTTGTACAAGAAAACAAGAACTTCGATTGCGGCCAATAGAGAGGGAGTTGGGACTTGAGATTTTCGGGGTTGAGTGAGGATGAGGAGAGGCTCACGGGGCTCCCTTTTATAGGGGTTGAGGAGGCCCGAGGAGGGAGATCAATGGGGCATGTCTATGAATGGCATGGGTTAAATCCCGCGAAAATAGCTCATGAATGAGGGGGAAACGGTGGGGGAATGAAAGAGCTTGATGAGGGGAATTCAATGCAATTTATTTCGCTAAAAACCGTTGAGTAAATCACGAGTTATTGGAGATTGAAGAAAAGCTTCAACGTTTTTCATGGCTGCTGCTCCTCTGCTGTACGCGCACGCACGATGGAGAAGAAAGGTAGGAGAGAGAAAGAGAAAAGAAAAAGAGAAAAAGAAGAAAAAGAAAAAGAAAAAGAAAATTCGGAAAAATTCCAGAAAAAATATTTTTAGAATCCTTGGAACCTGAAAAGAATAAAAAAAATTTCGGAAAATTTTTTTGAACATTATTTTAATTTTTACAAATGTTTTTCTTTTTCTAGCTTTAAATAATACAATAAATAACAAATAAAGCTTAAAAATCTTAGAAAAATTCATAGAAGTTTCTTAGGCTATTAGGAACTTATAAAAAAAATTCCAACTCAAATTTGAATATTTTTCCTTATAAAATATTTTTTTGTTTAACAGAAAGGCTATTTTCTTTAGCAGAAAATCAGGTTAGCTAAAAATTTTAAAATTTCAAGAAATCAAATAACTTTGATTTTTATTTCAAACTAACTTATTTAATACCTTATTTATTTATTGTTTTTATTTTTTCTTAAATCACCTTTCTCACGTAAAACCCTTTTTAAAAGCAGAAAATCAGGCAAATAAACTTAAACAACCAAAAGTAAATATTTTTTTAATTAAATTAAATGTGTTTTTTTTTGAAATAAACAGCTGGGCTGTTACAAACTACCCCCCTTAAAGAGAATCTCGTCCCCGAGATTCGCACGGGCTAGCAAAGAAATAGGTTTGGATTTTACTCCGTATGGCTTGAGCTTTGATCTTGTTCAGATATCCATTTGTAAACTTTTATAGCTTTCTAATTGTTGTCTGAAGGGTATTGACGATCGGTGTTCCAGCTTGATGCTTCCAGAGATTAGGAAAGAGGAGACTTAAGACAAAGGAGGAATAGGGGTCGTTTTGCACATTCCCACAAAATACCAACTAGCAAAACTTTTATTAAGATAATATTAAATATGATTCTGGCTATCAATAAAAGAGAAAACACGATAGCTCGTAACATCGTCTAATAGCTGCCTAACAACTTATCCTAAAAGGGTAAGGGTTGCCTTGGTGTAATCCTTCGTGGCTCTCTGAGTACAAAGAGCGTCTCTTCAATGCGAAGATTGAAATGATGGCAGAGGCGAAGAACCGCTACGGCGACTTCTTGCTTGGTTCTTTCAAACGAGTAATCGCTTTCTTTAAAGCGCTAGCGAAGACTTCCTTGTCCAGTTTGCTTGGTGACGAGTAAAGAAAGCGGTGTCCCATCATCGATTTCCATGGCTAACTTTCTGGCGGGTAGATAGCTCGACATTGGAGTCCCATCGACGGAGTAGTCGATGAAGGCCTACACTCTATCCATCATTCGGTGCATCTTGATAAACATCCATCTATAGTGGTTTGAACAAGATGAGAGATAGAAATAAGTTTTTTTTTTTTTCAGAAATGACATAAAGATGAGAAAGGATTGAGAGATAAGGGTAAGCAAAGATTGAGAGGTAAGAGTAAGCAAAGCTTTTTTTTTTAAAAAAAATATTTTATTATTTAAGGTAAGTTCTTAAGGTCAAACCATTCTATTCTATCTACGGTCACGTCTTAGGGTCATTATAGCTCTGATACCATCTCTGTCGGACCCCGGAGCAACGACTCCTGGATCCTCTGTGTAAATCGCACTAGTCCAGGATCAAGCTAGTGCACACGATGGATAACAAAGATTCATATCATGCACAATGACATTTATTCATTAACTAAATATGGGCACGTGGCCAAATTTTACATCAATGGTTCATAAACCAAAAATACATATAAACAATGGAAGGAAACCAATGAAGTAGCAGCCCATCCCGCCGCCAGGCGAATAGATCAGAAGACGGCCTAGTCATCACCATCCTCACCGAAGTTGTTGACGTCATCCTCTCGCAACAGATTTTAGCAAGGTGAGCACATAAAGTACTCCCAAGGTAAGCACATAAAGTACTTACGCAAGTTACACGGGAGTTTTAACAGAGTGAATGCATGCATAGGGATAACAAAGGAAGGCTTAATAAGTTTATTTGTGCGAAAGCAAGATTGAATTTAAATACAATAGCATAAGTGCAAAAGCTGAATTTTATACTGGTAGATAGAAATAATAATTTAACAAAATAATATCGTTAGTGCGAGCTCAGACCAAACACTAACCTAGTCACAGGAGTTTTCACATGGATTTCATCTATCCATATGCTTTTCAAAATCTCTTATGGATTCATTTTGTTAGTGCAGCTCAGACCAAACACCAACTTATTCACGGGTATCCCACCGGTCATGAATTCTATCCATCCATCCATAAGCCTTTTGAAACCATTTTTAAAAATCAAAGTCTAATCCATGAAAAACTTTACTCGGCTTGCCCATAGCAGTAGGCACGGCTATCGAGATAGGTTATACACTCTGCAGAGGTTGTGCAGCTTTACCCACAAGATATGATTATCTCATATTGTCGGCCATTACACGCCCGTAGGGCGTGATCGAGAAAACCATAACAAGGCCTTTACAATGCTAAGCCTTCAACTTGGTCACGCCGCCGCTAAGGTTTCACCACAACTTGAATCCACAAGTTGGAGCCCCCTCTTGTGCCGTGTGAGACTTCCCATGGCCTATGCCACGCTCACATTCAACCTATAGCGAGACCAAAGTTGGGACCTCACAAATTAGTCACCAGACTGTCCCATACCGATCTTGTGGTAGTACGATGTGGCTTTGCAACTTGATAGCTCTGACCGGTCCTTAATTTGACTTAGGCTCAATCCACATACCCACATGCACGACAATCAACCAGGTGTCACCAAACACGAGGCATGCCGGCACCCTACCACCTAACCAATAGCCTAAATCCAAATCATAAGTTTCCATTTTTATTTTTAAAACATTTTCATAAACCATCCTTGACTCACGAAGTCAAGAACTCATTTTCAAATCGTCATTTCATGAGAAAGATTTGATCCCACCTAAAGTTATACTAAGCCAGGCTAAGCATTGCTATAAACATTTTTAGCCAATACTACAGTACTGACTTGTTTTTAGCTAGGGTGACAAGGTATAGGAATTCGAGATTGAAATTGGGCTATAATCAAAGGATTATGGGTATAACTAAATTTAAAACAATTTTGAACTATATTTGAGTAAAGATACGCATGCATATACAGTAAAAAAAATATAAATACATTTGAAATATTAGGTTCAACATGGTCAAAGGTGTAACTTGCCTTTCTTTGAAGTTTGCCGAGGTTCGCTGAAGTTATACTCTCCGAAATAGTCGTAGTCTACACGCGGAAAGCAAGAACAAACTAAACTCAAATAAAATCCAAATAAAATCCAAATTTTACAAAATAAATGCCGGGAGATAGAATATGAATTTAGAAATTTAGATAGGTCCAATCGGAGTTAGGATGAAGGAGAGCGGCTTCTGGAAGTTTGAATTCCAAAGAAATAAATAAAAGGAATTCTTTGAATTCTTTTCTTTGTGAAGGAAAAGTAGTCGGGAGCTACAATATTTGTGTATGGTCGAAACCATGATCGAAGGCGTAGTCGAAGACATGGTCAAGATCATAGTCGAATTAACGGTTGAAGATGCGGAGGTCTAAGTCGAAGACAAAGACTCCAAGTACGGGTGTAGTCGAATTCGAAGATTAAGATTCGGTCGAAGACTTACTCGAAATTGTATAGTGGTCGAAGAACACTATAACGATCGAGAACAAATAGTGTCGAGTCGAGTGGTCATGACGACAATGAACACCGGTGGTGGAAGCGAAGGTACTCAGAGTGGCTACGACTTCGACTACGAGTATTCTTCCAACTACTCCTTGGAAAAAGCGAAGGTACTCGGAGACTTAGAGCGAAGAGTGACGGTGGTCGGCGACTACGGTCGGAGGTAGATGGAGACGGCGGTGGTTGGGAGCGATAGTCGGAAAAACAATTGTGGTCGAAAGGTTTGGAGTTTAAGTCTCGAAGATCAAAGTCAAAATTGGAGTCTTGAAGGTCGGTCGAAGGCTCGTGGTCGAGTCTAAAAAGCCTCCGAAGTCGGCGAGTCTAAGGAAGTCTTTGAACCGTCGGTGTATAAGGAACCTCCGAACGGTTAGAGTCTAAAGAACCTCGGACGTCGAGTCTTAAGAGCCTTCTGATATCGGAGTCTTAGAATCGGATGGGTCGAGAAGTCGGACGGCTTCGTGACGAGATTCGAGTGATCCAACGGCAGCGAAGACCGGGAGGTGTAGAAAAGAGGAGAAGAGTATGAGTCCGGATTTCCTTTGTGCAAGGTTCGGGCGGAGTGGAGTACGATTATCGGTGGCATCGGGGGCGCAAGAAGGTTCGAGGCAATTACTCGCGAGCTCCTCGGACGAAGAAGGTAGAAGTTGCTTGGTGCGACAGGTTTACGAGTGAACCAGGACAATTGGGTGAGGGGAACAGTGGAACCGAGCCCATGGACGGTGGTGCGGCGCACAAAGCCCGTGGGCTCGCTATGGCGCGAGGGCACGGCGGGGTTGGCGAGGGCACAAAAGAGAGTGGGGACCACGAGGAGTGCTCTGGTGCTCTTGTGTAACACCACAAGTGGCTGGAAGGTGGTTGGCGGCGAGATGAGCGGTGGCGCAACTCGGGCAATGGCGGCACATTTGTTCGTGGCAGAAGGAGACTCAACCAAGGGCGGTTGAGAAAATCCAAAAATTATGAAATATATACTGAAAAATAGATTATGAATTTAGATGAATTTAGAAACTTGAATCACCTGATTCGGAGTTCGGACGGAGGAGAACGAGCGATTGGAAGATTGTCGGATCAGAAAATTCTGAAAAAAGAAAAATCAGGAATATTCCGAAGGAATATTCCCGCGTGAACAGTAACGGGCAGCAGCCCTGTTCACTGTTTTTGGCCGTGTCGTTGGTGAGAAAAGGCACGGGAGGTGAAGCCAATGGGTTGCTAAGGACCCGAGGCATATGTAGGAAGTGACGGCACGTCAAGCGAAGCACGGTGACGACGCTGGCAATGGACAACGACATAGGCGTGGAGAGAAGAATAATTTTTGGATAAAGAATATGTTGAAGTAAGGTAACCAAGGCGTAGAATGCGGTAAGGCGAGTCTAGAAAAAAATATCGGCTAAGCCGAAACTCACCGGAGGCGACGCAATCGTCATTCGAACGACGTCGGTACCGAAACACGAAAAATTCAATATCTTTGTGCTCGGTCAGGCGAATCCAAAACCGTCTGAAACGTAGCCACCTGGGATGGTTTGGCACGTTTTGACGCGGACGGATTGTTGAAATTATTTCCGGACAGGCGGGGACACGAAGTGCCATTTGCGGCCATGGCGAGGTGTCGGGCGCAAATATTTGTGGAAGGTTTTTGGACGGACGGAGGGGAGCACGGCGTAGAACGTGTCGAGACGAACTCAACGCCGCAGACGGCTTGGCCAACGGACAAGCGAAACACGGTGGACAAGACGTTAAACAGTCTACAGGCTGACATCGGCGTTCCGGGCAAACGGAGAGGAATTAACATGCGAGACTTGCGGCGAATCGAAGAGTAGAGCGTGGGGATCGTGATGCTCACCTTGGTTTTGGTTGGGCATGCACGGTCGGCCGGTGGCGACGCGACGAACGCGGACCCGATTTGGCCCACGGTGGCGACGGTGCTCCGGCGAAGTTCCGGCGAAGGCGAGGTGAGCACCGCGTAGAACGCGGCGAGGCGAAGCCAACGGTGTGGTCAAACGCGGCGGCGCTCCACCGGACGAGGCACAAAAGGCCGAAGAACGGCGCTTGTACAAGAAAACAAGAACTTCGATTGCGGCCAATAGAGAGGGAGTTGGGACTTGAGATTTTCGGGGTTGAGTGAGGATGAGGAGAGGCTCACGGGCTCCCTTTATAGGGGTTGAGGAGGCCCGAGGAGGGAGATCAATGGGGCATGTCTATGAATGGCATGGGTTAAATCCCGCGAAAATAGCTCATGAATGAGGGGGAAACGGTGGGGGAATGAAAGAGCTTGATGAGGGGAATTCAATGCAATTTATTTCGCTAAAAACCGTTGAGTAAATCACGAGTTATTGGAGATTGAAGAAAAGCTTCAACGTTTTTCATGGCTGCTGCTCTCTGCTGTACGCGCACGCACGATGGAGAAGAAAGGTAGGAGAGAGAAAGAGAAAAGAAAAAGAGAAAAAGAAAAAGAAAAGAAAAAGAAAATTCGGAAAAATTCCAGAAAAATATTTTTAGAATCCTTGGAACCTGAAAAGAATAAAAAAATTTCGGAAAATTTTTTTGAACATTATTTTAATTTTTACAAATGTTTTTCTTTTTCTAGCTTTAAATAATACAATAAATAACAAATAAAGCTTAAAAATCTTAGAAAAATTCATAGAAGTTTCTTAGGCTATTAGGAACTTATAAAAAAATTCCAACTCAAATTTGAATATTTTTCCTTATAAAATATTTTTTGTTTAATGAAAGGCTATTTTCTTTAAAGAAAATCAAAGTTAGCTAAAAATTTTAAAATTTCAAGAAATCAAATAACTTTGATTTTTATTTCAAACTAACTTATTTAATACCTTATTTATTTATTGTTTTTATTTTTTCTTAAATCACCTTTCTCACGTAAAACCCTTTTTAAAAGCAGAAAATCAGGCAAATAAACTTAAACAACCAAAAGTAAATATTTTTTTAATTAAATTAAATGTGTTTTTTTTTTGAAATAAACAGCTGGGCTGTTACAGCCGCTGATCCAGACGACGTGTCAGGGGGCGGGTCTGAGCATGGCAGTGCGGAGGGTCACGCTACGCTCAGCGAGGACCTAGGTGGTGAGGCGGTCCTTGGCAGCGACGTCGCTGAAGATGAGGCCTTGTCGCCTATGCCGGTCGGCGAGGACCTGCCTCCCGCGCCGTCGTCGCCCATGGTGGTTGCCACGAGCCTTCTGCTTGCCCTAGGTCCGACGACAACTGGATCGGTGGAGCACTCGTCGTCATCACCTGCTGCAGCCGCCGCGGACATGCCGCCCGCTCCGGCCGGTGTAGGTACTGGAGCGGTCGAGGGTGCATCACCTGGCTCTCCAGTGGCGAAACGCCGCCGAGTACGATCGCCTTCGCGCGCGGGGCAATTCCATGTGGGCGGCGCGGTCGGCGGGGGCCTGGGATCCGACCGCAGCAAACTCCGGCTGAGGAGGGGGTTATCGCTTCCCGTGCGGGGGCTGAGCCGACACCTCCCTACGCTTTAGTGGGGGGTGGCGGAGGTAGGCGTAATTCCTTTTCTCCCCGTGACTTCGTGAAGCTCTCTCCGATTTGTTCACTCATGCCATCGTCGACGTCAGGAGAGGGGAAGTCGCCCGGACGTGGCCAAGTGTCGAGGAGCGGTGGTGTCTGCGAGGTTAGTGGTGACGTTGCGCAAAACGCAACGCGGACACCTGACGCTGCCGCGAGGCTCCCAAGGCTCGCCGTTTCTGACTTCGTTCCACAACTGGAGGCGCTCTGTGCCCTCAACAGAGCCGCGGAGTGTGGTGACGGCAGGCTGGATCGATGAGCGCTGTCGTTGTGCGGGGGGATCTTCTTGCCCTCGCACTGGGCGCCGCGATGATGAAGGTAAGCACCTAGGCCCGCTGTCGATATCGCCTACCGTGTGTGTGCTAAAATAACGATGTCCTCCTGATGTTAGGCGATCGCCTTTGGCCGGGCGCTGGATGAGGCGCGCCTCCCTGAGCGGAGGGCGCTGGAGGAAGAGCTTCGCGCTGCCGACGAGGCTCACCCCACGAAGGCGACCGCATCTGTCTATTAGAGGCGAAAGTTCGCGCGGCAGCGGCAGCGCAATGTGCTACGGAAGAGGCCCAACGTGCCGCGGCAGAGGAGCGTGGTGGCTTACTTGGGCAAATCAGCGCGCTGGAGGAGGAGAAGGCCCAGCTTATCATGGCCCTGGAGGAGAGGAACCGGGCTCTTGGCGACGCGTCCGCGGCAGCGTGGAGGGCCATGGGGTCGCTGGAGGGGGCTCTTCAGGACCTTTCCGTTGTCGTGCCGGACCTTACTCATGACGCGGCAGACATGGCGCAGTCGTTAGCACGGATTGAGGAGGGCTCGAACCTGGCGCTCCGCGATGCGAAAGCCTTTGGCGATCACTGCAGCTTTGCCAGCGCCTGCCTCGCTTTTGCCACGCTCCACGCCTGGGGGTGTGAGCATGTGAACGAGTTGGCCGCTCCCGACTTGAGTGTGCCGACTGGAGCCAGGGTATTGTCCGACGCGGTTCGCACCACCCTGCCCGCCGTTTAGAGCTTCTACGAGCGGATCTGGGGCCACCTTGGAGAGGAAGCGACCAACGTCTTGTTACGACGGACGTTACACCAGGAAGGTAACTTCCTTCAGTGGATGGAGGAAGCTCGTCAGCGCAGCGAAGACGGCGCTGACGCCTAGTGTTGTTAGTGATATACCCTAGAGGCAACATGGAGATGTTGTATATATCACATACTATGTTTATGATACATTACTTTGTTCCTTGGAATAGACATCATCATTATTGATCAATGAGTATGTGACTTATTCATGAGACTCTTAAATACTAAGATGTTGCTATTTCTAAATGATCCCTGATCGTATATCATATGAGAAATAAATATGATTCAAAGACAAAGATCAGCATATGTATTGATTGATGATCATGTCTCATGGATCATGGTATGGTGATACCAAATCAATAATATGGACATGTGTTAGTGAACATATGTTGGATAGACTGCCATGAGACAACGCAGAGATTCCATGTGTCATCGGTTGGTCTCAAGTAGTGTTTATGTAGAGTCCTTAGACTTGAGATCATCATGGTTCCCAACATGAGTAGTAGCTTATTTTGGGACTACTAAACACTACTCCGTGAATCGGGTAGTCATAAAAGTAGTCTTGGGTTTGCCATGAAACATGTAGTGGGATGTGAATGATCAAGATAGAATTTGCCCCTCCTTATGGGAGAGATATCTCTGGCCCTCGATGTAATGGATTATGAAAGTGCATGGCCATGCCAAGGTGATTGAGGAGTCAATCACGAGTTTATAATCCATCACGGAATCGAGAGAGTGATTGAGCTATTAAGAGGATGACACAGTCTCGCCTTGAGCTCAATCTATATCGTGAGGCAAAGGGATTCGTACATGAGAGAACATTACAGTTCAGTGATATGATCTTTACATATACTTTGGGGTTAATATGTCTTACTAGAGGCCGCTATTAACATGGTAACGGAAAGGCGTTTCGGTCACGACCAAGTATACGTGAACCTGCTGTGGTCGCACGCTTAACGGGTTGGAACACTAATTCGAATATGATTCGGATATGGGCTCAATTCGGATAGAGATCCGAATAGACTCCTATTGGGCCTCGGTCCACGAGGCCCACGTGAGGAGGTCTATATATATGGAGGCGAGGCGGAGGATTCGCCCGATTAACATCTAGCAAAACCCTAGCCGCCACCTCCCGAGCCAAACCCTAGGCGCTCACGAGTGCTAGTACACTCGCGATCGGCGCCCGGCCGGACGTGTGGATACCGGTGGAGGCGCGCTCGTTGCGATCTTGATCGGCGTGCGTGGAGGAGACGATCTGTTCGGGACGATCGGCTACTTCCACTACTACCTCGACGCGCGAGATTGGATCGGTTTCAATTCTTCTTCGCACAAGGCGTCTAAGTGGTAACGATCCATGATCCTTCCTTAGCATGATGTTCTTGGGTGCGCGGTAGAAAAGTTTTGTTTTCTCGCCCAGTAGCCTACGCGTATTCCAATAGTGGTATCGAGCCATCTTGCTTAGTTTGCAATCTGGATCAGCGCATATATGTTGATATGCGATAGTAGTAGATTGGATCTATTACGATCTAAATAAGGTAGCACGGGTTGATGAGATCAATCGGTCATAAGGGGTTGAAATTGGTATGAGTTGATAGCATCACAAGGCCAAAAAGATTAGTTCGTGCTCCTTCTTTGATGTACGCGCGACTTGCCCCTACCGCTGGAATCACCATCGGGGCTAATGCGCGCAATCGATGAGATCGAGCCAACAGATCGAGGTCTTGTGTTGTGGTCTCCTCAAGTATACCGATCGCGATGATCAATATGATTGATCTAATGAAAATTGAGACATTTTGAATGGCTCGGATTTGGGTTGATTTGATCGGCTCGATAAGATTTTCATAGCGATTTCATAGATGCGATCTATGTAATTGAGAGGTTTTGGCGCTGCCAAACCCGCGACCGCCGTGTATCCCCCTTGTATAGCGTCTTGGGTTCACATCGTTAGGTAGAATGCGATTCTACGTCTAACTTGTTTTTGCAGAGAATGATGTGAATAGTATGGCCCTATAGCTTATTTGAATGTATGAGATGTATGTGATGCATGTAACATTCGTTCATGGCTGCGTGTCATGATTATTTCAGCTATTGTTAGCTGTATATATTGTATTTAACGACCTGCGTGTCGACCTTAATGCTTGAATCTATCTTTGTAATCTTGATTTCTAGCTATTATAGGTAGTAGCCTAGTTTTGAGGTTACAAGCTTTTAAGCATGGTGGCCTAAAGGAGTGATGTGGAGGATGGAGATCGTCTACACCTACTTGGAGATGGATATCACCATTTTTGGGCCATACTACTTCACGCTTAAATGTGTTTATCTATGATGTTATCTATCTTATTCTTATGCAATGATATATGTGATATGTTGCTTTGGTAGGATAGAATCCTCTTAAAATTAGGTGTTAATGCCCTTCCATATGTTGCACCAAAGATAATGATCACCGCATGGTAGGTCTACCAAAGTAGAGTGCCATCGGTTATCATCATCATTTGGGGTAGATGTCGGACATCTACATGCGGAAGCATTTGGTTTACTTAACAAGGTTATCAAAATAGTTTTGGACCTTGGGGCATAGATTGGGGCCGAGGCATACTAATGTCACCCAAAGTAGAGTCACATAGGGATGTGATTAGCAAAGTGTTGCTTACCCATGTCACTAGTTTTCTAGCCGTGATGCCAAAGCTCACTAGGAATTAGTGAAATGAGGATCTTTACCCACTATGTAACTTAGAGGAGTTTTGTTGCAAAACTCATAGTGGGAGTCTTTGCTAAATAGTTTAATAAAAGATGAACATAAACATAGTGCTAAACTTTGCATATTCTTGTGTTGTAGATCATGTCACTAACGCCGCATCCAAGACTTTTAATTTGCGATCTGTTCTTGAGAAAGAAAACTCAATGGAACAAACTTTTTGGATTGGTATCGCAACTTGAGAATTGTTCTCAAGCAAGAGCGCAAGGAGTATGTCCTTGAGTCTCCTTACCCGAAGACTTGCTCGATAATGCTACTATGGCTGCACGGAGAGCTTATGAGAAGCAAACGAATGATTGCCTTGATGTGAGTGTCTCATGCTTGCCACAATGTCCTCTGAGCTTGAAGCAATATGAGAACACAGATGCCTACAATATCATTGTGGGGTTACGTGGTATGTTTGAGAACCAAGCAAGGGTGAGAGGTTCAATACTTCAAAGTCCTTATTTGCGTGCGAGCTTGCGTATGGGAATCCGTCCACCCTCATGTGATTAAGATGATTGGCTACATTGAGAGTGGAAAAGCTTGTTTTCCCTTAGCCAAGAGTTGGCTACGATGTGATTCTCCGCCGCTTCCCCGAGCTTTGAGCCATTCATAATGAACTTTCACATGAACAACCTGGACAAGACCTCGGGTGAGTTGCATGGGATGCTAAAATCTGCGAGAAAGCATTAAGAAAAGCAGCAATCATGTGATGATGATGCGAGAAAGGCAAGGGCAAGCCCTATGTCAAGAGAATCGCGGTCAAAAGAAAGAAAGCTCGATGCGATCGCGAGCGGTTCTAAGGCCAAGAAAGACAAGAAGGGCGATGCTCATCCCGATGCGATTGTTACTCGTAAGCAATCGTGACATTGGAAAAGGAACCGCCCAAAGTACTTGGAGGATCTTGAGAAGAAGAAGGAAGTACGACTTCCACCTGTATAAATGTTATAGAGATCAATCTTGCTACTTCATCAACTCGATTCTTGGGTATTTGATACCGGATCGGTTGCTCACATTTGCAAATCGTTGCGGGGGCTAATAAGAAGTAGAAGTTTGAGGAGGAGCGAAGTGGATCTTCGCGCTGGCAATGGAGCAAAAGTTGCTGCGGTAGCTGTTGGCACCATGCCATTGTCTTTACCTTCGTGATTAGTTTTGGAATTGAATAATTGTTATTGTGTTCCATCTCTTTCAAAGAACATTATTTCTGCTTCATGTTTGCAAGCAGAAGGTTATGACTTTAAATCTATGGACAATGGTTGTTCTCTTTATTTCAAAGATATGTTCTATTGTCATACTCCATTGGTGAATGGGTTATACGTTCTTACTCTTGAAGGGTCACCGGTCTATAACATTAATGCAAAGAGGCAACGTCCGAATGATTTGAATCCCACGCTTATTTGGCATCGCCGCTAGGTCACATAAATGAGAAACGCATGCAGAAGCTCCATAGAGATGGTATTCTGCACTCATTTGATTTTGAATCATTAGAGACATGCGAATCTTGTTTACTTGGCAAGATGACAAAGGCACCTTTCACCGGTCAAGGTGAACGGGCAAATGACTTATTGGCACTTGTACATACTGATGTATGTGGACCAATGAGCTTAACAGCCAGAGGTGGTTTTCAGTACTTCATAACTTTTACTGATGACTTTAGTAGATATGGGTATATCTACCTGATGAAGCATAAGTCCGAATCCTTTGAAAAGTTCAAAGAATTCCAAAATGAAGTGCAAAATCATTTAGGCAAGACAATCAAGTTTCTACGATCTGATCGTGGAGGCGAGTATTTGAGCCATGAGTTTGGCAATCATCTAAAGGATTGTGGAATTGTTCCACAATTGACTCCGCCAGGAACACCTCAATGGAATGGGGTATCTGAACGGAGAAATCGCACCTTATTAGATATGGTGCGCCCATGATGAGCCAAAGTGATCTTCCGTTGTCTTTTTGGGGTGCGCTCTTGAAACACCGCGCTCACACTAAACAGTGGTTCCATCAAAATCGTAGAAAAGACACCATATGAGATGTGGACAGACAACGCCCTAGCTTGTCTTTTCTTAAGATTTGGGGATGTGAGGCTTATGTAAAACGTTTACAATCTGATAAGCTCACTCCTAAATCTGATAAATGCTTCTTTATCGGGTATCCTAAGGAAACAAAAGGATATTACTTTTATAATCGAGGAGAAGGCAAAGTGTTTGTCGCCCAGCATGGTGTCTTCTTAGAGAAAGAGTTTCTCTCAAGAAGGGATAGTGGGAGCACAGTGCAACTTGAAGAAATTCAAGAAACACCTGATAACGTTTCAGCTCCTACAGAACCACAACAGGATGAACAAACTGTTGAAGAACCTGTTGTGGACACACCAAAGACCACGTGAGGTCGAAGGTCACGTCGTGCACCTGAGAGGTACATGTTCTTGACTACTCAACAACGGGACATATTGTTGTTAGACAACGATGAGCCTAAGACCTATGAAGAAGCAATGGTGGGACCAGACTCTGAGAAATGGCTTGAAGCCATGAGATCCGAAATTGAATCCATGCACAGTAATCAAGTTTGGAACTTGGTTGATCCACCTGATGGTGTTAAAACCATTGAATGCAAATGGGTTTTCAAGAAAAGATAGACATAGATGGAAATGTTCACATCTATAAAGCGCGACAGGCCAAAGGTTTCAAACAAATTCAAGGTATTGATTATGATGAAACTTTTCGCCGTCGCAATGCTAAAGTCTATTCGGATCATTCTAGCGATTGCTGCATATTTCGACTATGAAATATGGCAAATGGATGTCAAAACAGCTTTCCTTAATGGAAATCTGAGTGAGGATGTGTACATGACACAGCCCACGGGTTTTGTCGATCCGCAATCGCTGGAAAGATATGCAAGCTCCAAAGATCCATTTATGGATTAAAGCAGCATCTCGGAGTTGGAACATTCGCTTTGATGAAGTAATCAAAGGGTTTGGTTTCATCAAGAACGAAGAAGAGCCTTGTGTTTACAAAAGGCTAGTGGGAGCGCACTCGTATTTCGGTCTTATATGTGGATGACATATTACCGATCGGAAATGACATTCCTTTGCTCGAATCATAAGTCTTCATTAAAAATAGTTTCTCTATGAAAGACTTAGGAGAGGCAGCATATATTCAGGCATCAAGATCTATAGAGATAGATCAAAAGGCTAATTGGATTAAGCCAAGATACGTACATTGACAAGGTGTTGAAAAGGTTCAATATGCATGATTCCAAGAAAGGTTTTCTACCTATGTCACATGGTATAAATCTTAGCAAGAATCGGTGTCCTAGTACACCGATGAGCGGGATAAAATGAATGCGATTCCATATGCTTCGCTATTGGGTCCATTATGTATGCCATGCTTTGTACACGCCCGGATGTTTCAGATGCTTTAAGTGCTACGAGTAGATACGATCGAGATCCAGTGAAAGTCACTGGATTGTCGTAAAGAACATCTTGAAGTACTTGAGAAGAACTAAAGATGTGTTCCTTGTCTATGGAGGTGAGGAAGAGCTCGTTGTAAATGGTTACACCGATGCTAGCTTCCAAACCGACAAAGATGATTTTAGATCGCAACTGGATTTGTGTTACGCTGAATGGCGGTGCGGTAAGTGGAAGAGTTCCAAGCGCAGACGGTTGTTGATTCTACAACAAGCCAGTACATAGCAGACGAAGTTGCCAAAGAGGTTGTTTGGATCAAGAAATTTATTTCGAGCTTGGTGTGATGGCTAGTGCCTCGGCCCAATGGACCTCATCGTGACAATAGTGGGGCCATTGCGCAAGCCAAAGAGCCTAGATCGCACTGAAGTCCAAGCACATTTTACGGCGATTTCATCTCATCCGCGAGATAGTGGAGAGAGGCGATGTGAAGATATGCAAAGTACAAACGGATTTGAACATTGCAGATCCGTTGACAAAGCCGCTTCCCACCAAAGCATGAGGCTCACACTAGGCAATGGGTATTAGATACCTACATGGTTGACTCTAGTGCAAGTGGGAGCTCATAGTGATATGCCCTAGAGGCAACATGGAGATGTTGTATATATCACATACTATGTTTATGATACATTACTTTGTTCCTTGGAATAGACATCATCATTATTGATCAATGAGTATGTGACTTATTCATGAGACTCTTAAATACTAAGATGTTGCTATTTCTAAATGATCCACGATCGTATATCATATGAGGAACAAATATGATTCAAAGACAAAGATCAGCATATGTATTGATTGATGATCATGTCTCATGGATCATGGTATGGTGATACCAAATCAATAATATGGACATGTGTTAGTGAACATATGTTGGATAGACTGCCATGAGACACTGCAGAGATTCCATGTGTCATCGCTGGTCTCAAGTAGTGTTTATGTAGAGTCCTTAGACTTGAGATCATCATGGTTCCCAACATGAGTAGTAGCTTATTTTGGGACTACTAAACACTACTCCGTGAATCGGGTAGTCATAAAAGTAGTCTTGGGTTTGCCATGAAACATGTAGTGGGATGTGAATGATCAAGATAGAATTTGCCCTCCTTATGGGAGAGATATCTCTGGGCCTCGATGTAATGGATTATGAAAGTGCATGGCCATGCCAAGGTGATTGAGGAGTCAATCACGAGTTTATAATCCATCACGGAATCGAGAGAGTGATTGAGCTATTAAGAGGATGACACGAGTCTCGCCTTGAGCTCAATCTATATCGTGAGCAAAGGGATTCGTACATGAGAGAACATTACGAGTTCACCGATATGATCTTTACATATACTTTGGGGTTAATATGTCTTACTAGAGGCCGCTATTAACATGGTAGCTGGAAAGGCGTTTCGGTCACGACCAAGTATACGTGAACCTGCTGTGGTCGCACGCTTAACGGGTTGGAACACTAATTCGAATATGATTCGGATATGGGCTCAATCGGATAGAGATCCGAATAGACTCCTATTGGGCCTCGGTCCACGAGGCCCACGTGAGGAGGTCTATATATGGAGGCGAGGGGCGGAGGATTCGCCCCGATTAACATCTAGCAAAACCCTAGCCGCCACCTCCCGAGCCAAACCCTAGCTGCTCACGAGTGCTAGTACACTCGCGATCGGCGTTCCCCCCGGACGTGTGGATACCGGTGGGGCGCTGCTCGTTGCGATCTTGATCGGCGTGCGAGGAGACGATCTGTTGGGACGATCGGCTACTTCCACTACTACCTCGGCGCGAGATTGGATCGGTTTCCAATTCTTCTTCATTGCTGCGCTGCGCGTCTAAGTGGTAACGATCCATGATCCTTCCTTAGCATGATGTTCTTGTGTGCGCGGTAGAAAAGTTTTGTTTTCTGCTTCCGTAGCCTACGCGTATTCCAATAAGTGTGACTCCGGGAGCTGGTGGTTGTGATGTAACTTGTGCTTTTGTTGTTTTCTTTTGCTTGCTTACGAAAGAAAGGACCGTTGTGCTGAGTACTTGCACAACTGCATGCGGCTTGTACAGTTGATTATTAATAGGCGGAGGCTGGCACCCTCCAACCGTGTTCGCTTGTTGTAAAGGTAACCGTGCCCTCTGGGCGAAGAGTGGGAGCGGCGAGGCTGGCGCATATTCGAAGTCTGCGCGCTCGCGCTCCGTCTCCTTCCCTTCGAAGCGGTGGCAGCGGAGCCGACGCCAAGTTGAAGTAGACGCGATCGCGCTCCGTCCCCTACCCTTCGAAGCGGTGGCAGCGGAGCTGGCGCCTAGTTGAAGTAGACGCGATCGCGCTCCGTCCCCTACCCTTCGAAGCGGTGGCAGCGGAGCTGGCGCCTAGTTGAAGTAGATGCGATCGCGCTCTGTCCCCTATCCTTCGAAGCGGTAGCGGCAGAGCTGGCGTCTAGTTGAAGTAGACGCGATCGCGCTCCGTCCCCTACCCTTCAAAGCGGTGGCAGCGGAGCTGGCGCCTAGTTAAAGTAGACGCGATCGCGCTCCATCCCCTACCCCAAGCGGTGGCGGCGAGTGGCGCCAGTTGAAATGGCGCGATCGCGCTCCGCCCCTACCCTTCAAGCGGTGGCGGCGGAGCCGCGCGCCTAGTTGAATGGCGCGATCGCGCTCCATCCCCTACCCTTGAGCGGTGGCGGCGAGCTGGCGCCTGGTTGAAGTAAGCGCGTCGCGCCCGTCCCCTACCCTTGAGCGGTGGCGGCGGGTGGGCGCCTGGTGAAGTAAGGCGCGATCGCGCTCTGTCCCGTACCCTTCGAAGCGGTAGCGGCGGAGCTGGCGCCTAGTTGAAGTAGACTCGATCGCGCTCCGTCCCCAACCCTTCGAAGCGGTGGCAGCGGAGCTGGCGCCTAGTTGAAGTAGACGCGATCGCGCTCCGTCCCCTACCCTTCGAAGCGGTGGCAGCGGAGCTGGCGCCTAGTTGAAGTAGGCGCGATCGCGCTCCGTGCCCTACCCTTCGAAGCGGTGGCAGCGGAGTTGGCGCCTAGTTGAAGTAGACATGATCGCGCTCCAGTTTGCACTCCGGAGCACGCTTGAGACAATCAACCACATCTTAGTTAGGCTCTGGAGGGTACGCCAACGTGTGCGCGTGACATCCGCGTCTTGTTTATACTCCGGAGCATGCGTGGGAGTATCGACCATGGCTTAGTTAGGCTCTGGAGGGTACACCAACGCGTGCGCGGGACATCCGTGTCATGTTTAGACTCAGTGGAGTGCGCAGGGAAAACGTCCACGTCTAGTTTATACTCCGGGGCATGCGTGGGACTTTCGACCACGGCTTAGTTATGCTCCGGAGGGTACGCCAACGCGCGCGTGGGACATCCGCGTCTTGTTTATACTCAGTAGAGTGCGTAGGGAAAACATCCGCGTCTCATTTATACTCCGCAGAGTGCGCGCGGAGGCGTCCCCCCGCTGCATCTTATTTATACTCCGTAGAGTGCGTGCGGAGGCGGACCTCGACGCTACGTCTTATTTATACTCCGTAGAGTGTGTGCCGAGGCGGACCTCCATGCAGTGCTTGTGTGGAGGTGAGTCTCCATGCGGTGCGTGTGCGGAGGTGTGTCTCCGTGCAGTGCGTGTGCGGAGGTGAGTCTCCGTGCGGTGCGTGTGTGGAGGTGAGTCTCCGTGCGGTGCGTGGGAACATCGACCACGTCTTTATACTACGGGGAGTACGGGTGGTAGTAACACCGACGCGTGCGCGAAACCCCGTGTCTTGTTTATACTCAGTAGAGTGCGCAGGGAAAACGTCCGCGTCTTATTTATACTCCGGGGAGTGCGTGGAGGCGAGCCTCCGCATTTTTTTGGTGGGTGGCACGAATAGGTCCGCAAACAGCGAATTTTATTAAATTCTCGTTTGCTTGAGTACAAGAATTCAAAGACTGACCATTGGACTCGTTGCCACGACGGTGGCCTTGATTGGCCTACACATAGTACCTCCGCAACCTGTCCGCATTCCATGTATGGCGGCATGTCTGCCCTTCCAGCGTGGCGAGGTGATAAGCTCCTCGCTGCAATGCTGTCGCGATGATGTACGGGCCTTCCCACGGACTCGGCTTGCCGCCGTGTTCGCGCGGCGCCATCCGAGACAAGGTCCCGGTTGGAATGCTCGCGGATACACAGAGCGGCCCTGCCTACGCGCATTTGGCGCGCGTATTTGGCGACATGCTGGGTGGCCTTGACGCGCTCTCTGTCGAGGAGGTCCAGGGACAACTGGCGCTCTTCGTCTAGTGCCTGGGCGAGGACCCTTCGTGAGCCGGCCTTGATTTCTTCGGGCATCATTGCCTCATCGCCGAAGAGGAGTTTGAACGGCGTGAATCCCGTTGGGCGTGTCGCTGTTGTGCGGAGCGACCAGAGAATGTTGTGGAGCTCGCTGGGCCACTTGCCCTTTGGTAGTCTGACAAGGCATTTTTTGACCCCGGCGGATATGGCACCGTTCGCCCGCTCGACCGCTCCGTTGGACTGTGGATGTCCGACCGAGGCGAACCGAAGTGTGATGCCTATGTCATCGCAGAACTCCCTAAACGGAGCAGAGTCGAACTGCTGACCATTGTCGGCAATGATCTCCTTGGGCACTCCGAAGCGGCATATGATGTTCTGCTAGAGGAAGCGCTGCATGGCTGCCGAGGTGATCTTGGCTAGCGCCACAGCCTCTGGCCACCGGAAAAAATATTCCAAAGCGATCACGATGAAGCGCAAGTCTCCTGGGGCTCGGGGAAGAGGTCCGACAACGTCGATGCCCCACCGCGCCAACGGCCATACCGGGGGGATGGGGTTGAGGCCGGTGGGGGGTCTGTAGATGACCTGTCCCATCCATTGGCAGCCTTGACACCGGCGCACGAGTTCTTGGGCGTCAGCGACGGCGGTTGGCCAATAGAAGCCCTGCCTAAATGCCTTGCCAACAAGCGACCTCGGCGCCAAATGCGAGCCGCAAAGGCCCGCGTGGATTTCCGCCAGGAGGTGCTGTCCCTCTTCGCACGACAGGCACCGTAGGAGCGGTGCGCAGACCCCTTTTTGTAGAGCACTCCGTCGAGTGTCTGGAAGGATCTCGTGCGGTAATGTAGGCGGCGGAGCTCTACAGGGTCGCCAGGCTCGGCGATGCCTTGTAGGAAGGCGTAAATTGGTTCTCGCCAGTCGCCCTGATGGGTGATCTGGTGGACTAGGGCTGCGTCGCGATTATCCTGCGCGATGGCCGCCGCATGCAGGACCTCGTAGAATGCGCCTTCGGGAGCGGGGAGTTGTTGGCTGGCGGCTTTTGCAAGAATGTCCGCTTGCTCATTTTCTGCTCAGGGGATGGCCTTGACCGTGACGCCTAGGAAATGTCGCTCCTTGGCTCGCACAACTGCCAGATACTTGGTGAGGTCGGGGTCCTTGGCCTGGTATGACTTGTCGACGTGTCCTGCCACTAGCCTTGAATCCGTGCGGACGAGGTCTCGCCGCGCGCCCAGAGCTTTGAGCTTCGCTAGGCCGAAGAGTAGGGCCTCGTATTTTGCGGTGTTGTTGGTGGCGGGAAACACGAGGCATGCCGAGTATAACAGGCGGTCTCGCTCTGGCATAGTGACCACCGCACCCACGCCCGCGCCGGAGACGCAGTAGGCGCCGTCGGTGTCGAGCGTCCACACCGGTCCTCGGTTCTTTGGGCATCTTTGGGCGCGAGGTCCACTCCGCCAGAAAGTCCGCAAGGATTTGGGACTTGATCGCTGTGCGCGAAGCATATGTTAGGAAAAAAGGGGCGAGTTCGGCTGCCCACTTACCGATGCGTCTCGTGGCCTCTTTATTGTGTAACATCTCCGCCAGAGGGAACGAGGACGGCACAGTGATTGGATGGGCGAGGAAGTAGTGTCGGAGCTTTCTCGAGGACATGACTAGCGCATAAGCCAACTTCTCAAGCTCCGTGTACCGCATCTTGGCGCCTTGGAGGGCTTCGGAGACAAAGTAGACTAGGCGCTGACGAACGCCCTCCTCAAGAACGAGGACGATGCTGACTGCTGTCGCGGAGGCGGCGAGGTAAAGTAAGAGGGGAGCCTCTCGTGCCAGGGCGACCAGCGTGGGTAGGCATGCAAGGTGCTTCTTGAGGTCATCGAAGGCGCTGGCGCAATCGGCGTCCCATCACAGCCGCGCAGGGTTTTGAAGAAAGGCAGGCCGCACTCCGCTGCCTTGGACAAAAGCGGCTCAGTGCAGCCATGCGGCCAGCAAGCCTTTGGACTTCCCGTGTCGTTTTGGGCGGCTCCATGGCGAGGATCGCGTCTACCTTGTCGGGGTTGGTTTGGATGCCGCGCCCCGACACCAGGAAGCCCAAGAGCTTACCCACCCGCACACCGAATACACACTTGTCCGGGTTGAGCTTGATGCCCACCTTCTTGAGATTGTAAAAGGTCTCTTGGAGATCTTGGCCGTGAGCGACCGATTGCTTGGTTTTGACGACTACATCATCGACGTAAGCCTCCACATTCCTCCCCAGCTGGGAGGTCAGCGCTAGCGCAATGAGGCGGGTGAAGGTTGCGCCGGCATTTTTTAGGCTGTAGGGCATTCTAACAAGCTCGGGAAAAGGAATTTTATTAGATAACCCCTGGACGCGCCCTAATGGGCTCCAACACGATACAAAGCCGAACGGCCCAAAATACGGTGGCGCAGCACCCTGACAGATTCTGAATGTCCACTTTTTTCGATGATTCCCGTTGACTCAGAAGGAATTTTGATATGGGACCAGAGCCATTGGAATGGTCTCCTTCTCAGCTTTCCATACATATGTGGAACGTCCAAAACAGAGTCCGTATGCGTCCTGGGCGTCCATTTTACTGCAGGCTGGTCCTAAAGGCCGAGGCAGATGCGAACTCTAGTTGGACTGGGCCTCCGGCTTGACTTGGACGTCCTTGCTGGTCTTCTCCGCCTCCACACCTTTCTCCATGTACTTCATGACCCTCTCCAATGTTCCTAAGCAAGATAATATCATTAGGTAGCAATCTATTCTCAAAACTATAAAAAGGATCGCTTAAGAACGGCTCACCTCTAGATTTAATTGTCACATGCGAGCTCGGGTCATTGGACCTTGCATAACGGTTGGAGGATTAGCGGTTGCATTCGAAGGAGTGATGTCCTCATCATAGGACGGGATAGTAAGGAGTTGATGATATGCATCAAGAAAGGAGAAGACAATAACAATGGACAAAGGAGATGAAGAATTTGTGGCCTTCAACTCAAAAAGCTTTGGACATCTCTTTATTTGGTGCTGTGTTACCTTTTTATTAGATAAGTGCGGTTCCCCCTTCCCTATTTAAGGAGGTCGCACCCCTTTAGTTTTCCTCAGGTTTTTCTTAAGAAATTATTCTGCTTATCAGTTTCACCGCACGTCCGGTTGAGAAACCCTAACTTGTGAACTTAATCTTTATTCACAATACAATTTTAGATTGCATCTTCTACTCTCTTGCTTATGTTCTCGATTCGCTTGCAGGAGATAGCCTTCTTGGTGAGGTCAACCGCGTTCGGCACAGTTGATAACCATCAGAGCAGTGGTGTAGTGATTGCTAGGGGATCGATCTATTTTGGTCGGAGCCTTTGGACCATCAACGTCGTGTTCTCCACAATCAACTTATCAGTACCTTTCGAATGATCAGACCATCGTCACAACAGGTGGTATCAGAGCAAAGGTTGCCCGTCAGGTAATTCATCCCTTTTAGATTAGTTATGTTCATCATCCTTAAAACTCCAGAAAATTAGCCCAAAAAAATAATTTGTTCGTCGTGTGTTTCCGCTGTCCCATTACCCCTTGTGCCAATGCAATTTTTCTTTTCAGTACTGCTCATTGAAATTTTGGTTACATTGTCGTGTTCAAGTTGTTGATTGTTAGTTTAGTCAGAGTCCAGTTCGTCATTGTCTAGTTGCACCTCGTGTTCCTTTAAGTAGCTTCATCGTTGTGTGTTCTTGTTCGTTGCCGTGCCTCCGTCCTTGCCGCGGGCTTCCATCCACTACGCCCCCATCCGCCGCGAACCCTTGCCATGATCACCCAGGCATTGCCATCCTCCGCGATAAAAAAATTACGGTTTCGGACTCAGAAAAAAAAAGAAAATAAAATAAAAGAGAGAGAGTTTGATTTCGGGGTTTAAAAAAAAGCAAAAAATGCCCCCTATGTCCAAAATTTGAAAGGTTATCAAACTTTTTCCAAATCCAGTGAAATTTGGTGGAGTCCTTCTTCATACATCCAAAAGCCTCCAGAAAAAAAATTGAGTATGTTTGGCCATAGGATCAAAAGTTATAGTAGTTTGAATTGAGACCGAATCGAATTCGAGTCCATTTCCGACACCCCTTCAGTAAAACGGCATAACTTTTGCATACGGAGTCGGAATTCGACGTTCTTGTACTTGTTGGAAAGTTAACGATGGCGCGCATCCAAAGAGCTTATGCTAAGGAATCTAGGATAGAACAGTAAGGAGTTGATGATATGCATCATGGAAGAAGAAGGCAATAACAATAGACAAAGGAGATGAAGAATTTGTGGCCTTCAACTCAAAAAGCTTTGCATCAGTACCTTTCGGAAGATCGACTTATCAATACCTTTCGAAAGATTGGGTTGTCGTCACATTACAGGCTCCACTTCTCATAGCGCTAGTAAGGCAGAGAAATAAATCACCCTCCCCTTGATGTCTCTTTAGCCACAACAGACCCTTGCATTATCACACTTCTCCCCTCCCTACCTGTGAGATGAGTCTGAGGTTCAATAGATCTACTCAGCCAAGTTGCACTTTGTAGACTTGTGGCTGTACAATTTTACAATGGGAGGTCATGACCCAATTTGGTCCTTGTATTATCGGGCGGGTCTACCACAACCCACACACTTGTGCACTCCAATACACCATACCCCCCGAACCATCCGCCTAGATGTATAAGTAGTTGAGGATTTTGAGGCATAAAATAATGATCATTTTAAAGTACACGATCTTTTCCATCTACAACTTTCCCCCAAAATTTTCTCGTTGTATTTGCATGCGATGTCAGGGTATTTTAACACCCTTGGAAACTAAGAAATGTTAGGCCACTAGAATTAAACGTAATTAATTTTTGAAATAATTACATTTATAAATTTTTGTAGGGATAACAAGGTTCACGGTATAACGTGCCGGGAAGGTATAATAGTGGCACATAATAAAAGGGCAGCTTGCTAAAGTATGGAAACAACGTAAGATAGCACATGAAATAACAGCATGCATTTGCTAAGTTAAATATAAATAATTTGCTAAAGTAGGAATTGAAAATGATCAACGTATAGACTCACCTAGTTCGCAATTATCCTGGTCTTGCTGATCTTGACTCGCGTCTGCCTCGGACTCTTCTTCGTGGGCCTTGTATGCTAGTTTTGCGATAAACATAATTTTAAAATCAATTAAAAGAATCAACATAACAAAATAAATTCTCAACAAAAATTCAAACAAGCTCAAAAATTCATGATTATGGTTCCATTGGAAAGAGGGTGAATTTAGATAAATTTAGCAAATTTTCTCACTTTATTTGGAGTTAACATGAATTAGTTATGAAATTTTGAAATTTTCAGCCGAATTAAATCAAAATTAAAAATCAGAAATTATTTAATAATCTAGAGAGAGAGCGTGAGACTAACAAGTAGAGTCCACTGGTTATTTTATTTTTCTTTTGCTTACACTGACAGGTGGGACCCACAGGCTTTTATTAATTCCTTAAATTTTCAGATACTGACATGTGGGGCCCACTAGGGTTTTAAATTTCTTAACGCGCTAGCGACTGACACGTGGGGCCCACTATGGGTTATTAATTATTTCCTCAGTGTCACTGACAGAGGGGGCCCACGGGGATTAATAACTTTTCTGACGCTGACAGGTGGGACCGGATAACATTTAAATTAAAACTGGGCCCACATGTCATTGAATAACTAACTTTAACCGCTGTCATTAACATTAATTAACCGCACGCTAATTAAATCCCGTCAGTGAATAGTGCTTCTTCCTCCGGTCGCTGTTGGCGAGGCTTGTTGTCGGCAGTGAGGGCAGCGACCAGCCATGAGTATTCATAAAATGGAATGCTAATGCCTATGCCCACCTCTGGCCGAGCTCTCGTCGGCCAATTTTGCCGGAGCATTGGCCAGTGGTGAGCTCGGGTGACGGCGGAACTGGGAGCTAGGAGCCACGGTGATCCACCTCACGAGAATCCAATTCCTTGCTACTTGAGCATCTAGGGGAGGTCGACGGCTACCTTGGGGGTCGACGGAGCTCGGGCGCGACTGTGGTGGGCTGTCGATGTGCGGCGGTGGTGCTCCGAGGAGTTGCACGACGAGGGAGTGGCTCAGGTGCTGTGAGCTTCAGGAGATGATCGGAATAGCTTTTGCCGAATGGGATTGGACGAAGGAGGCCTCAGTCGCCGGTGACCCCAATGGCCGATTTGGAGAAGAAGATAGCGCCAAAGGGCTATGGGGCATGAGAGCACAATTGAGCTCGGTGGGAGGGAGAGGTGAGTGTGAGGAAGCGATTGGCGGCCTTGGTGGGATTTTAAAGGTGACAAGGCGGGCTATTTGCACGGAGGTGGGGGCGGTATCCATGGCGGGTGACACGAAAGGACGGGTGGCCATAGGGCAACGACAGCGATGGAATAGTGACGGCGTTGTGGTTGACTCCGAGGGATGGCGCGGTAACGTGGGAACGGCTGTGCGAGGGAGCTCAGAGGGGATGGGGGCGGTTGGGAGTACTATGGCGAGCAGGTGGCAGCATGGGCGCAAGGAGCTGGCCGGCGACCAACGGTCCGTAGGGGAAGCCGAGGTGGGGGCCGATGCTTGCGGGGTTCGGGGGCGAGAGGAGAAGGGCCAAACGAGCGCAGGGGAGGGGGAAAAGGGAGAAAGGGGGCGAAGGCCGGGCCGTTGGGCCGGCTGGATCCTCCCCTCTCTTTTCTTTTTTTATTTCTATTAAATTTTTATTTTCACTTTGATTCCCAAGATTTATTTTGGGCATTTGTGGGTATACTTTTCATACATAAAATTTCAAGTAAAGTTCTTCTCAAGTATTCATACCTTTCTTTTAAATTTCCTTTTTTGTTTCTATTTGATTTCCATTTATATTTTTGAGGCATAAGTGCATACATATATTTTTGTGTGTGTGTGTGTATGTATATATATGTATATATATATATACATTTCATGTATATGATTTCAAGACATCCAATTTAGCATTACCACTTTTCATGATATATTTATCATATTTTAAAATCTCATTTTTATATTTAGATGACTTTTGGGAGGCTTTTGGAGGTTTGGAGATTTGAATGGTTTTTGCATAAAATGTAATTTACTTTTATGAATCTTCGGGAAAAGATTTGGATCATCTTTTCAAATTCATATTTTTATTTAAAATTTTCTTTTAAGAATATATTCTTTCTCTTTTCGTATTTCCATTACATTTTGCTTTAACATTACTCATATATATTATTTATACTTTCTTTTTATTTAATGGAGCCTTAACCCAAAAACCAATAAAAATCCAAAAATTTTAAAATGTCAGAACATGCCAAAAATTCAAAAGGCCCCAAATTACACACTATCCATAGTTTCAAAAATTGGAATGTTACACCCAGGAACCTAAGCTCTCTAGAGTGAGGGTGGTTAGTTGAAAATGAATTATGCCAAGGTCATTTCCATAATAGAATTTTACATATTGCATCAATATAGCGTGCTAAATTGCAACTTCTAGATTTCTTTTTCAATCTGTTATTTCTAATGAACTCCACAAATTGGTAGAATAAAAATGTCTGCATTTGTGCATGTATACCATTAGCACATATGAGACTCTTCATTCTCGTCACACCATTTGTTCCAGTCAACTTTGATATATGGATGCTTTTCCTCTGACTTCAACAAGCGCTTCCACCAACCTTTCTTTTCTTTCTGGATCAAACAAATTATGTTTCGCAAGCCCATATTTGCTTTGTTTTACTTCCCTATAGACAAAGCAAAATGATGGTCAACCCACTGCCAATTCACAAAAAGAAATTGATGATCTCTATCATCAAGATTGGCTGGCAAGTTATCCAACAGCTCTAAAAATAAAGTTCTACATCCACTTTAGTTGATTGTTTGTTGAGCTTCCTTTTAATCTCTTTCATTTGTCATTACTCACTGAAATCACAGTTTACAACATGCAAAAGTGAATGCCTCCAAACATAGTATGACATGGATACAAATACTCAGCTATTTAGAAGTGGGTTCTTAGATTCCTACAAATGAAATGGTTTGGTTATTGACCAAAGATGAGTGAGAACATTTTTAGTATGATATATATGACCCTTTCATTGCTTTTTAATGTTCATCCATGCAAGATCAACCCAAAAGTGGAAAATGAACAAAAGTTAATATCAACTAAAACCAGCCCCATATTCCTATCCAGAACTAAAGCCAACAAATACTTACTTTCAGCAATATGGAATCAAAGAGCTCCAAACTGAAGCTAAATGGTTCCCCATGGGCAACAGCTGAGAAGCTAAAGAGGCCTTGTGGTTTAGTCTTCAACACAACATCTTTCTGCATCTGCCAGTGAGATAGTGAGGAGGAGGATGACGGGGCCGATGGTGGCAGCGCGGATCAGGACAGGGGGAGGGGAGAGGACTCGTGGTGGAGATGGTGAGGGACGGGGCCGACGGTGGCAGTGCAGATCAAGACAGGTGGAGGGAGAGGATTTAGGGAGGAGAGATGGTGTGGTGAGGGATGGGGTCGATGGTGGTGGTGTGGATCGAGATGGGGGGAGGGGAGAGGATTGGGGAGGATAACTCGAACCCGATGGTGGTGGTCGGGCGCCCAGAAGAAGGCGACCAAGGTAGTCGGTGTCATAGAGTAGGATGTCACTCACGTCAGGAAGCCGATAACAGTGGGGTAGCTGGAGGTGTTTGGGTCACTGGTAGCGGGGGAGAGCGAGAGAGGTGGGAGAAGTTGGCAGTGGGGTGGAGGATTGAGGGTGGAGCATGAGGAGTCGTGGCTGGCAATGAGGGCGACCGTCGGTGACAGCAGACCTGGCAGGGTCGAGCTGGTGGCAGCTGAGGTGGAGAAATGGAGGAAGAGGATAGCAAGGTAAGCTGCTGGAGGTGGTGGGCTGATGTGATGACCAGATAGGCGATGGGCAAATGCGGTGGGGAGGTGGTGGCAAATGAGGTGGGGAGGGGGATGCGGGCAGGTGTGAGAGGAGGCGTAGGCAGTGGGTGGATGCTGTGGGGTGATGGCAAAAGAGGTAGGGAGGCAATAGGCTGATGGGAGAGGAGGCAGCAGTAGATGAGGCGGGGTGGTGGTAGGCGGATGGGAGAAGAGGCGGAGCAAGTTGGGGGCTGAAGAAAAGAAATCGGGCTTTTCGGATGGCACATGAATCATTACGTGAAAGAGAGGGAGCGGAAGACTGAACACACATACTACCAACTCCTCTTTTTAAGTAGTAGAGATTTTGAGAGAATATTCTAGAAACTATTCTCCTTTCTTTCTCAATTTCTATGAATTTATTTTCCTGGCAAATCTTCTAAGAGTCCATTCTCGTATGTCCGAACTCCGATTGACCCGATTCTTCTTCCTAAATTCATTTGAAATTGAGTTATATCTTTTGGTTCTAGTTTTGCTATTTTTGAAGTATATTTGGATTTTCTTTGAGTTTATTTGAGTTTTGGAGAGTTTACACACATGGTTTGGTAATTTGGAACTTTCAAAACTAGGAGGCTGCTTGACATAGACCTCTTCTTATATAAAATCATTTAGAAAAGCACTCTTGATGTCCATTTGAAACAACTTGAAGCCCTTAGATGCAATAAATGCTAGTAAAATACGACTGGCTTCTAACCTAACTACAAGTGCAAAGGTCTCCTCAAAGTTTAAACCATTTACCTAGAAGAAATTCCAAGCTACAAACCTAGCCTTGTTGCAAACTACCAACACATCCTCACTTTGCTTATTTTTGAAAACCCATTTTGTCCCAACAACATTATGGTTTTGAGGAGGTTCAACTAAAATCTAGACTTTGTTTTCTCTCAAAGTTTTTAAGCTCTTCATGCATGGCATTAATTCAAGAAAAATCAAATAAAGCATGGGTGACATCTTAGGGCTCAAAAGATGCAATAAAAGGAGAATAAGTATATAAATCTAGAGAGATAAACTTGGAGCAGGTAACTCGCTTATAGAGATCCCCAATCATCTACTCTTAAGGGTGTTGTCGCTGAATATGAAGCAGTGATCCTGGTGTAAATATGGCCTCTACCTCATAGGCTATGGAGGTAGGAGCAGAGCCACTCGTAGTGCCAGTGAAAGTAGAAGGAGGCTACTCTGCTGAAGTTGGAGTAGTATAAGCAGATTCTCCAACGTAAGAGGAGGGATTGGATCCCCATCCTCCAAGTCAGAATCATCATCGATGAAGATGCTCTCCTAATCACCATGTACATATGTATATTGTTGCAAATAATGCACAGAAAAATAGAGACAAGAGACACGGATGTTTTACGTGGAAAACCCTTGTGGGAAAAAATCACGGACGCTCAAAGGCAAATCACTATAATGAGGAGAGATTACAATAAAGAGCTTCTCTTGGAGCTTTTTGCCTATGGACTACTAGGATACATATATAGTGTGGGGGAATAGAGTCCCACATGGAGAGAAAACCGAATCAGAGTCCTACACAGACACGGTTACGAACTCGGATCACTTTTCAATAATCTCCACCTTGAGCCGAATTTGGATCACTTTTCAACAATCTCCACCTTGAGCCGAATTCTAATGTGACGATGGCTCGATCTTCCGAAAAGTACTAATAAGTCGATTGTGGAGAACTCGACGTTGATGATCCAAGGGCTTCGACCAAAATAGATCGAACCCCTCGCAATCACTACACCACTACTTCGATGGTTATCAACCGTGCCGAACGCGGTTGACCTCGCCAAGAAGGCTATCTCCTGCAAGCGAATTGAGAACACAAGCAAGAGAGTACAAGATGCAATCTGAAATTATATTGTGAATAAAGATTAAGTGAAGTGAAACTGCTAAGCAGAATAATCTCTTAAGAAAAACCCGAGGAAAATTAAAGGGGTGCGACCTCCTTAAATAGGAAAGGGAAAAGCCGTACTTATCTAATGAAAAGGGGTGTGGTACTATTCACGGTTATTGTTCACGTAAACAGTATGACCGCGGTACTGTTCACCAAATAACCTAGCCCAAATAGCCTAAGTGGTGGTACAAGGCCCTCGGCCCAAAAGGTGTATCAGCACCATAGATAATAAATCTAAATTCGTCAATCTGATGAACTAGACTTGATGAATGCAGCCAAATTGGTGAAAATGGATGAATTAGGTGAAGTCCTTAATGTGTTCCTCTTGCCGTGAGTTGTCTCCTCCTTTCCATGATTCCTAATAACAAGAAAATCACAAGTCTTAGAAAGTATCGAATTCTCAGCGAAAATATTATTGACTCCTAAAAACGAGTTTACCTGATAGTTGAGTTGCCAAGCACGTGCCCGAGTAATTGGACCTTGCCCATCATTCATGGAAGTAGTAAGAGGAGTGTTTATATCAGTAGAAGTGATATCATCATCATCCTCCCCTTCCTGAATTGGAGTCGTCCTCGACTTAAGTTCATCTTCCATGCCGAAGAATGGTCGTAGATATGCAATGTTAAGGTGGGGCTAACCCCAAAATCTGCAGGTAAGTCTAACTTATATGCATTATCATTAATACGTGCAAGCACTTTAGAAGGACCATCTCGATTCAGGGAATCGCTCTTTACACAAGTGTAACCACACAAGATCACCAGACTCAAAAGAAACATGCTTGCGTCCCTGACTACCGACAACTTTATATTTAGCATTCATAAGCTCAATGTTCTCTTTAGTTGTCTCATGCATCTTAAGTATCAAATCAACACGTTGTTGAGCATCAAGATTTACCTTCTCTGAAGCGAGAAGAGGCAACAAGTCGATAGGTACACGAGAGATGAAACCATAAACAATCTCAAAAGGGCATGCCTTTGTGGTAGAATGCAGCGAGTGATTATAAGCAAATTCCACATGAGGCAAACATTCTTCCCATATTTTTAAGTTATTTTTAAGCACATCCCTAAGCATAGTAGACAAGGTTCTATTGACTACCTCAGTTTGTCCATCGGTTTGGGGATGACAAGTAGTAGAAAATAACAACTTAGTCCCCAATTTATCCCACAAGGTTCTCCAAAAATGACTAAGAAATTTAGCATCACGATCTGAAACTATCGTATTCGGAATGCCATACAATCGAACAATTTCCTTAAAGAACAAATCAGCAACATTTGTAACATCATCACTTTTATGACATGATATAAAATAAGCCATCTTAGAAAATCTATCCAAGACAACAAAAATACCATCCCTCCGCTTCTTTGTTTTAGGCAGACCTAAAACAATGCCCATAGAAATATTTTCCCAAGGTGTGCTTAGCACAGGAAGAGGCACGTGGTGCAGTGGGCAATGAAGCGTTCGACGTCGCGCCTCATCTTTGGCCAATAAAAGTGGTGGGTCAGAATGTCCTCGGTCTTCTTCATGCCGAAGTGACCCATTAATCCTCTTCCATGCGTCTCCTGTAACAATGAAAGACGAACGGAGCTAGCTGGAGTGCATAGCTTGTTAGCACGGTACAAGAAATTATCATGCACCACAAATTTATTCCAACTCTTTCCCTCCTTACAATTGAGCAACACATCTTTAAAATCAGCATCATGCATATATTGCACCTTCATTGTCTCTAATCCAAAGATTTTGAAGTCAAGTTGTGAAAGTATGGTATATCTCCTAAACAATGCATCAGCTATTACATTTTCTTTGCCTTTTTATGTTTAATAACATAAGGGAAGGACTTAATAAACTCAACCCACTTAGTATGTCCATGGTTCAGATTGGTTTGACTTCAAATATACTTCAAAGATTCATGATCAGTGTAACATCCCAAAATTTTGTTCCTTTATTGAAAATTTAATCTGGAGTTTATTGGATTTTCTGGAGTTATGTTAAAGTCCTGATTTGAGAAAAATTATAAACTTTAATTTATAAAAGTCAAAAATAAATTTATTGCATTACTAAAAGTTAAAACAAATGTATTTTAGCTTCCTTAAGTCAAATATGAGATTATATTAATTTTTCTAGATTTTAGAAGGAATTAAAACCTTCCCTTTAAAATCAAATTGTACCTTTGCAAATTATACTTGTTAAAATGAGTGGGACATATTTTTATTAAGTCTAGAATAGCTCCAGATAGTTCTCTAAATTTTTCTGGATTTTTCAAAATTTATTTAGTATTTTTCGAGTTTTCTAAAGCTTAATAGCATTTCGGAAAATCAAAAGAAAGAAAATCCCAAAAACCCCTCCCGGCGCGGTGTCAAGCATCGGCGTCCCCTCCGCCCGCCGGATTCCCGTCAACCGTCGATCTAACTTAACCCTCTCCCGCCTTCCCTCCTCGCGTGCGGCAGCGTGTCGCGCATCGGACCGTCCACTCCGCGCCGGATTTAATCCTCGCCGCCCGCACCAACTTACCGCTTCACCGCTCCCCTCTCCGCTCCTGCCGCCACGTGGTTTGATCGGGGCCATTCGCCGTTGTCGGATTACATCCCGCCCATCCGTAGTCACTTAATCCCTCGCCCAAGACCCAGCGGCCCAGATGTTTCCCCCATTGCCGGATTGAATCGTGGTCTTCCCCTCCCACTTACCGGTTCGCTCGGATCCAACGACCGCCGCCCCTCCCCTTTGCCACCTGTCGCTCATCCGACCATCACCCCCCGTCCTTTCCGTTTTTCTTCTCTCGCTGACGTGCGGGCCCCACCTGTCAGGCCCTTCGTCCCCGCCCCTTTCCTTTCTTCCTCGCGCGATCACCGCCGCTGCCGCCGCCATTGATTGAAAACCGAAGTTTTGAAAGCTTCCGTTTCTTGCCAATTCATTCCCCCACATCACCGCAGATTCAAATTAACCCCTCCCCCGATCCGTTGCAGGCATAAAGTCCCCCAATTACGCCCCCCTTCACCGGCGCATTCATCCTCCCGGCCGTTTCAAAACCGGCGGTCGTGTGCGCGCCGTTACCCCCTCCCGGCCTATAAAACCCACACCCGAGGTTCCTCCGCCCACACCGCCACCCTCGTGCCTCCAATTCGCGCAAATTGAGCTTGAGCCCCCTGCGCTTGTTTCTCCCCGCGGCCACCGGCAACTCCGGCGAGCAATCGCCGCCGCCTCGACCTCCTCTTGGTGCCTCCCGACCTTCTTTGGTGCCCAGGCGATCCTCGGCGACCACTTCCCGAGCTGCTGCGTCACCGGAGCTACTCCGCCGCCGTGAACCCTCCTCCGGCCGCCGCCCCTCTCGCCGATCTTCCCTCTCGGTCATCCTCGGCGTCGCGCAAAGGTACCGAGTGCTCCCGCGTCCTCCTCTTCATTTGGTACCACCGCCGGCCGCGCGCCGCTCACGGGCGCCGGCGACCATCGATCCTCTGCGCCACCGCCGGCCCCCACCGTCGATCGCCGGGCGAGGTGGCGGCGGCGTGGCCGCCGTGGCGGCGGCACGCGCAGCGCCACTGGCGCCTCCCCGCCACCTCGCGAGTCGCGCGTGCGTCGGCATAAAGCGTGGCGTGGCAGCCACGCGGCGACCACGCGGCAGCCCCGTGGCGCCACGTCAGCGCCACCCTCGCCCCCGAGCGCCCGCCTGCCACCTCACCCACCTCTCGGGTCCATGGACTCGGTCCATGACACCCGGGCCCCACCTGTCAGCCTCTGCCCGATTATATTAATCCTAGGGCTGACGTCATAATCTATAATTTCCTTTAGAAAAATAATTCGTGCTGACGTCATAAATCCTTTTCGGTTTAAAAATAAATCCAGAAAATACCCTTTTTCTTTTATTTTGAATTCAAACTTTGGAAGGCTATAACTTTTGCATTTTAACTCCAAATTGACCCATTCAAATTTCTAAATTTTTCTAAAATCATGATCTATCCATTTCTGGAATAATTTTGAAATTTATTTAAATTTGATTTGAATATATTTTGTAATTCCAAGGTTTAAATTTAAATTAAAACTTCCAACTTCTTTTAAAAGCCTCAATTCCTTTTTAAAAATTGTTGACCCACATCCAAAATTCAAAATTCTGTCTCCCAGTTTATTTTATAATTTTTGGAAGTTATTTGGATTTCGTTTGAATTTTTGTTTTGAATTTGCTTTGAATTGATTATTTCGTTAGATATTGACGATTCCGGAGAGTTTGAATTCGACGAATCGCAGCAGGACTTCGATCAAGGCAAGTTACACCTTTGACCATGTTGAACCTAATATTTTAAATTATTTATATTGTTTTACTGTATATGCATGCGTATCTTTATTCAAATGTAATTCAAATTTGATTTGAATTTTAGATATACCCATGATCCTTTGTATATGGCCAATTTGAATCTTGAATTCATATACCTTGTCACCCTAGCTGAAAACTAGTTAGTACTATAGTATTAGCTAGAAATTTTTTTATAGTAATGCTTAGCCTGGCTTAGTATAATTTTAGGTGGGATCAATCTTTCACATGAAATGACGGATTTTGAAAATTGATATCTTGACTTCGGTGAGTCAAGGGTGGTTTCTGAAATTATTTAAAAATGAAAATAGAAAACATGTTTTGGACTTAGGCTAATGGTTAGGTGGTGGGTGTCGGTATGCCTCGTGTTTGGTGACACTGGTTGATTATCGTGCACGGGGTATGTGGTTGAGCCTAAATCAACTTAAGGACCGTTTACGTGAATTATTTCTGAAGTCACTTCGTACTACCACAAGTCCGGTATGGGACGGACTGGCTAAGTAATTTGTGAAGTTCCAACTATAGTCTCGCTATAAATTTGAATGTGGCGCGGCGTAGGGTGTGGGAAGTCTCACATGGCACAGAGGGCTCCAACTCGTGGATTCGAGTTGTGGTGAAACTTAGTGGCGGCGTGATTATGTTGGCTATGAATCATCGAGCGGCCTTGTCATGAACTCTCGCGCACACCTAAGGCGGTGTGTTGATCGCGTGGCTCAAGTGAGAGGAATGTCTTGTGGGTAAAGTTGTACACCTCTGCGAGTAACAAACTATCTGGATAGCCGTGTCCACGGTCATGGACATCTTGAGTAGAGTCTTCACAGATTAGACTTGAACTTTCATAAAACTTGGTTTTGGCAAACAAGCGTTGGATTTGGTAATGGTCGGGTGGATTCCGTGGATAGGTTAGTGTGGGTTGGAGCCTACACTAACGGTATTACTGTTAAAAACAATGTTTCATATCTTGTATTAAAATTCAGCTTTTAGTATTTACGTTATTGTATTTAAATTCAAGTATTGCTTTCGCACATTACCTATTAAGCTTCCTTTGAAATCCCTTATGCATGCATCAACTCATTATATTTCTGGTGTAACTTGCGTAAGCATTTACTTGCTTACCTTGGGAGTATACGTACTCACCTTGCTAAATCTGTTGCCGGACTTGAGGCGACTACGGCGGTGAGGACTACTTGGTGAGTAGGATCGTCTTCTGATCGTTCTTTGTGGGAGGAATTTGGATGGGTTGTCTTGCCACCTTTACTTTCTTTCGCTATTTTTGTTTATTTTGTTGGCACGGTGCCTTATTGTAAGACTTGGCCTTAAAGCCGTATTTTCGTTTAATAATATCTCGTGGTTATTTTTGCATGATATACATTCTTTATTAAACTGTGTGCACTAGCTTTTCACAGGATAGTGCGATTTACCTGAGAGGGCTCGGAGTTGTTGTTCGGGTCCGAGCGAAATGGTATCGAGCAACAATGACTCTAAGGCGTGACCTTAGCAAGAGACCAGCTTTAAGGATATATTTTAATAAGAAATGCCCTTTTAAATTATCTCTCCCTTTTCTCAAATCTCTTTACCAAAACCGATTACTAACTCCTCTCCCTTCCAAATTTTAGATGGAGCAACCCACCGCGTCTCCCATGGAACCCTTGCCGGACTCTTCGCGACGATCTGTACAACCTCATGCAAGAGCTCAACTTCCGCCCGTACCCCTCTACCGGGGATATGTTGGCATGTATGGAGCGAGGCATTTGGAGGTGGAAGTGAAGATCTTCAAGGATTTCGAGCACACGGAGCCATTTACGTGTTCGGCGCACCCCTACCTCGAGCCACCTTCTTCGATGGAGTACAGGATGCAGCCCAGAGGCCATTCGCCGGTGCGGAACATCTACGCTCGAGACTTGCTGCGCACCGACTTCGCTACTTCCCCATGAAGACTCACAGTGGGCTGCGGCGACTTCGTCACACAGTATGAGAGCAACCCCGCCTCATACGGCGGTGGAGTACACCAAGTCCATGGATCACATGTACGGACCACCACTGGACGAGCTGCACACCGCGCCGTGAAGCTCGCGCCGCGAGAGGAACTTGCCGAGCTCGTGCGAGAAGATGCGAGTTCCACGATTAGGGCCTTTTCAGGAGACTCGGCGCAGCGCTAGTGTATGAACAACCCGAGTCTTAGAGCGCTATCCGTGAGTGTAGACCTTTGTAAACAGCCACGAGACTATTATAATAAAATAAAAAGTTTTATTTGGCTCTTATTCGTGTTTTCCTTGCTCTTGTGTGTTGTTTTGGTGGGATTGTTACTAGAACCTTTCCTTTAGTTCTCTCTCTAAATCTGAAAGTCTCAATAGATGGTGAACACAAGAAGAAACTCCAACATGGACAACGCCAACCCGGAGCACAAGGAAGCGATCGGCTCGATTCCACCACCCCCTTGTGTGGGACGGATTAGGCACAATTGATGGCCAATCAAAACCGATTGATCCAGCTATTAGCGGGACGATCAACAACCCTCGGGCTCATCATCAACCTGCCCAAGTACCTCCCAATCGTCTCTCGAGTTCACGAGGATCAAGCCACCCACCTTCGCCGGCGATCTTTGAGCCGATGGGCGCCGACGACCAGCTCGGTCGATTGGCAAGAAAGCTGGACATCTGCGGTGCAGCGATCGGGGCGAGTCTGTTCGCCTCCCATCGGTGAGCAGGCCCGCATCTCAATGGTGGGACACTTTCACGCCGCACGCCAACCCGCGACGGTGGCGTGGATCGAGTTCGAGCAAAGCTTTACGCAAAGCTCATATCCCCACCGGCACCATGGCATTGAAGAAGAAGGAGTTCAGATCTCTGCGCAAGGAAGTCGTCTCGCCAATGAGTGCGTGCGAAGTTTAACCAAGCGGCCGCTATGCGCGGAGGATGTGGCTTCAGATGAAGCCAAGCAAGAAAGGTTCATGGAGGGCACGAATGACAACATATCGGTACAAGCGATATCGGGTGACTATCTTGACTTCCACCGGCTAGTCGGTAAGGCCATCGCCGGGAGGGCAAACACATGGAAATGGAGACCGGAAGAAAGGATGGCGGACGGAGGAACAACTGCGGAAGTTCTTTCAAGAATCGCAGTACTCCTCCACACTCAAACAAGTTCAGACCCAGGCGGCAACTTCAAGAACGATCCAGCGAGTTCAAGTCCTCAACCGCCGCCCGCCGTTTGGGCCAACGCGGCGATTCCCAAGCAACGCACCCGGCAACGGTGGCGGACACGGAAGAAGCGATCCGCCGTCGGCGGATTGACTGCTACTCTGCAGGAACGGGGCACTTTGCCAAGGCGTGCCTAAGAAGATTCAGCGGCGGCAACCGAGAACCTCGGAAGTCGAGAACCGGGGCGCGAAGCGCGGACCTTCATCAAAGGCGAGTGAACCACGTGGCAGCGGAAGAGGCGAGCTGCACGGATGTCGTCTTTGGGTATGTTCCTTGTCAATTCAGTACCAGCATCAGTTCTTTTCGATTCCGGAGCATCGCATTCCTTTGTGTCAAAAACTTTTATGGATAAGCATGGGTTGGGCAGGGTAACCCTTAGCAACCCTATGATAGTTCACTCCTGGAGCGAGAAATGAGAGCGAGGACCTTGTGCCCCAAAGTGGAATTGCTCATAGATGGGACCCGATTCCTCGCCGATCTTTTGGTTTTGGAATCGCAAGGATTAGATGTCATTCTCGGGATGGCTGGTTGCCAAGAATCGAGTCGGATCGATTGTGCTACAGATCCATCACCCTCACCAATGACCAAGGCGTGGAAGTAATCTTCTCTCCCAGTTCGAAGCGGAAGAATGTGCCCTCTTCCACCTCCAAGTCTTGGAGGAAGTGCCGATCGTGCGGGAATACCGGATGTTTTCGAGGCGCGCGAGGATGCCACCGGATAGGAGATCAAATTTGTGATTGACCTAGTCCCGAGGCACCGCCCGATTTCCAAGAGACCATATCGGATGCACGCTACGAGTTAGCGAATTGAAGAATCAACTCACGGAACTAGAAGACAAAGGTACATCCGACCCGGTTCGTCGCCTTGGGGAGCACCGTCTGTTCGTCAAGAAAAAGGATGAGAGTTTGAGGCTATGTGTGGACTCTGAGCACTCAATGGCGTCACCATCAGAATAAATACCCCCTCCCGGGATCGATGACTGTTCGATCGGTTGAAAGGAGCGGTATCTTCTCCAAGATTGATCTGCGATCGAGGATACCATCGGTGAAGATCCGTGAAGAAGACATTCCCAAGGCGCCTTCTCCACGGATATGGACATTATGAGTTCACGGTCATGTCATTTGGGTGACCAATGCACGACCTACTTCATGAGCATGATGAGCGGTGTGTTCATGAAATACTTGGACAAGTTCGTAGTAATCTTCATCGGCGACATCCTCATCTACTCCAAGAATGAAGAAGAGCACGAGCAGCACCTCAAGATCACTCTGGAAAAGCTTAGAGAGCATCAGCTTTTCGCCAAATTCAGTAAGTGTGAATTCTGGCTAAAAGAGGTTGCCTTCCTCGGACATATCGTAACAGCCGAAGGAATCGTTGTAGATCCTTCCAAGGTAGAAGCAGTAATGGAGTGGAAGCCACCAAAGTCCGTAACTGAAGTCAGGAGCTTTCTTGGACTTGCGGATTATTACCGTCGGTTCATAGCGAGATTCTCGAGACAGCCAAGCCAATGACCCAATTGCTGAAAAAGGAAAAGAAGTTCGAATGGGCGAAGGCTTGTGGCGAGTTTCCAAACCCTTAAGAAGAGACTAGTCTCGGCACCGTGCTTGTCTTGCGGGCGTGCATAAAGGCTTGAGGTTTTACGTGGCGCCTCTCGCCTAGGCTTAGGCGTGTTACGATGCAAGAAGGCAAAGTGGTAGCCTATGCATCGCGTCAACTCAAGCCTCATGAGTGCAATTATCCTACTCATGACTTGGAGTTAGCGCGATGAGTGCATGCCTTAAAAATCGGCGCCACTATCTTATTGGTAACCGTTGTGAAGTATACACGGACCATAAGAGTTTGAAGTATATCTTCACCCGAGAGAACTCAACACGAGGCGGCGAAGATGGTTGGAGTTGATAAAGGACTACGACATCGGTATACATTACCACCGGAAGCGAATGTGGTAGCCGATGCCTTAGCGAGGAAGTCTTATGCAAACATGGTGATATCGGAAGAAGACCGGACCGACTTCGGGAGGAGTCGCGTCTAAGTCTAAACCCAATGGGACCAAGCACCCTCACCACCTTTGGAAGTGCGACACAGCTTGCTGATCAAATTAAGGAAGCTCAGTTGTGGGCGAGGATATTCAAGAAATCAAGAAGAATATGAGAAGAGGCAAAGCACGAGATTAGCGAAGATGAACATGGCGCAGTTTGGTTCGAGAACGCATCTGTGTGCGAATAATCGAAATCAAAACACGATTACGAAAGAGGCTCATGATACCCCATACTCAATCCACCTAGGTCGTACCAAGATGTACGGGATCGAGGAAAGATATTGGTGGGTTAGTATGAAAAGGAAATCGCGAGTTCATTGAAACTGCGACACACATCAGCGAGTCAAAGCTGAACATCGAGAGGCGGCGGGACTCTTGCAACCATTGCCGATTCGAATGGAAGTGGGAAGAAATCGGTATGGATTTCATAACCGGACTCCCAAGGGCGCAATCGGGTTATGATTCAATTTGGGTAATCATAGACCGATTGACTAAAGTGGCTCACTTCATACCAGTCAAGACCACTTATTCGGGAAGCAAGTTGGTGAAATTTGTACATGTCTCGAATTGTGTGCTGTATGGCGTACCCAAGAAGATAGTGTCGGATCGAGGTAGTCGATTTACTTCTCGATTTTGGCAAAGTGCATGAAGAATTGGGTAATAAGCTCGGTTTGATGCGCTTACCATCCCAGACAGACGGTCAAGCGAAAGAGTTAATCGGATACTCGAGGATATGCTAAGGGCTTGTCGCTGGATTTGGGAGCAGTTGGGACCGTTCAACGCGCCTATGCGGAATTCTCGTACAATAACGACTACCAAGCGATCTGCGGATGGCACCCTTGAAGCCTTGTATGGTGAAAGTGCAGAACCCCCTTGCTTTGGGATCGGCAAGGTGAACCCCAAAAGCAGGACCAAACTGCTGCAAAGCGCGAGAAGATCAAGTGAAGAAGATCGAGAGCGGACTAAAGATAGCCCGGTCTCGACGGAAGAGCTACGCGGATAACCGTCGTCGAGACGACCTTTGGTCGGCGACTACGTCTATCTTAGAGTATCCCCACTCGAGGCGTGAAAAGGTTTCAAGTTAGAGGAAGCTAGCACCACGATATGTGGGCCCTTTCAAGATGCGGGACCGAAGAGGTGCGATCGCATATCGATTAGACTTGCCGCCAAGCATGTCGAGGGTGCATAATGTCTTTCATGTCTCACGATTAAAGAAGTGCCTCCGAGTACCCCAGAGCAAGCTGCATGCTGAAACCTTGGACCTCGGGATGACCTCACCTATCGGGAGCAACCAATCAAGATTCTCGAGGCAATGAGCGTCGGACGGAAGGAAGACCATCAGTTACGCAAAGTTCGGTGGAGCAACCACACCGAGGGCGAAGCCACAGGAGTGAGAAGAAGATTTAAAGACCAGCCATCCCCATCTCTTTTGCTAGCGATTGCAAATCTCGAGGCGAGATTTCCTTTAAGAGGGTAGGTTTGTAACATCCCAAAATTTTGTTCCTTTATTGAAAATTTAATCTGGAGTTTATTGGATTTTACGGAGTTATGTTAAAGTCTGATTTGAGAAAAATTATAAACTTTAATTTATAAAAGTCAAAAATAAATTTATTGCATTACTAAAAGTTAAAACAAATGTATTTCACTTCCTTAAGTCAAATATGAGATTATATTAATTTTCTAGATTTTAGAAGGAATTAAAACCTTCCCTTTAAAATCAAATTGTACCTTTGCAAATTATACTTGTTAAAATGAGTGGGACATATTTTTATTAAGTCTAGAATAGCTCGAGATAGTTCTCTAAATTTTTCTGGATTTTCAAAATTTATTTGGTATTTTTAGAGTTTTCTAAAGCTTAATAGCATTTCGGAAAATCAAAAGAAAGAAAATCCCAAAAACCCTCCCGGCGCGGTGTCAAGCATCGGCGTCCCCTCGCCCGCCGGATTCCGTCGGCCGTCGATCTAACAAACCCTCTCCCGCCTTCCCTCCTCGCGTGCGGCAGCGTGTCGCTGCATCGGACCGTCCACTCCAGCGCGGATTTA
The DNA here is from genome assembly GCA_036346265.1 of Melocanna baccifera. Classification (NCBI taxonomy): domain Eukaryota; kingdom Viridiplantae; phylum Streptophyta; class Magnoliopsida; order Poales; family Poaceae; genus Melocanna; species Melocanna baccifera. Next base: position 15,666,322 of record CM070680.1, on the reverse strand, counting down.
ATCCTCGCCGCCGCACCAACTTACGCTTCACGCTCCCCTCTCGCTCCTGCGCCCGTGGTTTGATCGGGGCCGTTCGCCGTTGTCGGATTACATCCCGCCCGTCCGCAGTCACTTAATCCCTCGCCCAAGACCCAGCGGCCCAGATGTTTCCCCCATTGCCGGATTGAATCGTGGCCTTCCCCTCCCACTTACCGGTTCGCTCGGATCCAACGACCGCCGCCCCTCCCCTTTGCCACCTGTCGCTCATCCGACCATCGCCCCCCGTCCTTTCCGTTTTTCTTCTCTCGCTGACGTGCGGGCCCCACCTGTCAGGCCCTTCGTCCCCGCCCCTTTCCTTTCTTCCTCGCGCGATCGCCGCCGCCATTGATTGAAAACCGAAGCTTTGAAAGCTTTGGTTTCTTATAGTCATTCCCACATCACCGCGATTCAAATTAACCCCTCCCCCGATCCGTTGCAGGCATAAAGTCCCCCAATTACGCCCCCTTCACCGGCGCATTCATCCTCCCCGGCCGTTTCAAAACCGGCGGGTCGTGCGCGGCCGTTACCCCCTCCCCGGCCTATAAAACCCGCACCCCGAGGTTCCTCTGCCCACACCGCCACCCCTCGTGCCTCCAATTCGCAAAATTGAGCCGGGCCCCCTGCGCTTGTTTCTCCCCGCGGCCACGGCAACTCCGGCGAGCAATCGCGCCGCCTCGAGCTTCCCGCTCCTCGCTGGTGCCTCCCGACCTTCTTGGTGCCCGGCGATCCTCGGCGACCACTTCCCCAGGCTGCTGCGTCACGGAGCTACTCCGCGCCGTGAACCCTCCTCCGGCCGCGCCCTTCTCCGCCGATCTTCCGTTCGGTCATCCACGGCGTCGCGAAGGTACCCGAGTGCTCCCCGCGTCCCCCTCTTCATTTTGGTACCACCGGCGCGCGCCGCTCGCCGGGCGCCGGCGACCATTAGTCCTCGTGCGCCACCGCCGCCGGCCGCCCGTCGGTCGTCGGGCGAGTGGCGTGGCGTGGCGGCGTGGCCGCCGATCGGCGCCACGCCGGCGCCACTGGCGCCTCCCCTCCACCTCGCGCGTGCGCGCCGCGTCGGCATAAAGCGTGACGTGGCGCCGCGTGGCGACCACGCGGCAGCCCGTGGCGCCACGTCGGCGCCACCCTCGCCCCCGCGCGCGCTGCCACCTCACCCACCTCGGGTCCATGGACTCGGTCCATGACACCGGGCCCCACTGTCGACCTCGCCCGATTATATTAATCCTAGGGCTGACGTCATAATCTATAATTTCCTTTAGAAAAATAATTCGTGCTGACGTCATAAATCCTTTTCGGTTTAAAAATAAATCCAGAAAATACCCTTTTTCTTTTATTTTGAATTCAAACTTTGGAAGGCTATAACTTTTGCATTTTAACTCCAAATTGACCCATTCAAATTTCTAAATTTTCTAAAATCATGATCTATCCATTTCTGGAATAATTTTGAAATTTTGAAATTTATTTAAATTTGATTTGAATATATTTTGTAATTCCAAGGTTTAAATTTAAATTAAAACTTCCAACTTCTTTTAAAAGCCTCAATTCCTTTTTAAAAATTGTTGACCCACATCCAAAATTCAAAATTCTGTCTCCCAGTTTATTTTATAATTTTTGGAAGTTATTTGGATTTCGTTTGAATTTTTGTTTTGAATTTGCTTTGAATTGATTATTTCGTTAGATATTGACGATTCCGGAGAGTTTGAATTCGACGAATCGCAGCAGGACTTCGATCAAGGCAAGTTACACCTTTGACCATGTTGAACCTAATATTTTAAATTATTTATATTGTTTTACTGTATATGCATGCGTATCTTTATTCAAATGTAATTCAAATTTGATTTAAATTTTAGATATACCCATGATCCTTTGTATATGGCCAATTTGAATCTTGAATTCATATACCTTGTCACCCTAGCTGAAAACTAGTTAGTACTATAGTATTGGCTAGAAATTTTTTTATAGCAATGCTTAGCCTGGCTTAGTATAATTTTAGGTGGGATCAATCTTTCACATGAAATGACGGACTTTGAAAATTGATATCTTGACTTCGGTGAGTCAAGGGTGGTTTCTGAAATTATTTAAAAATGAAAATAGAAAACATGTTTTGGACTTAGGCTAATGGTTAGGTGGTGGGTGCTAGGTATGCCTCGTGTTTGGTGACACTGGTTGATTATCGTGCGGGGTATGTGGTTGAGCCTAAATCAACTTAAGGACCGTTTACGTGAATTATTTCTGAAGTCACCGTACTACCACAAGTCCGGTATGGGACGGACTGGCTAAGTAATTTGTGAAGTTCCAACTATAGTCTCGCTATATAGGTGAATGTGGCGCGGCGTAGGGTGTGGGAAGTCTCACATGGCACAGAGGGCTCCAACTCGTGGATTCGAGTTGTGGTGAAACCTTAGTGGCGGCGTGATTATGTTGGCTATGAATCATCGGAGCAGCCTTGTCATGAACTCTCGCCGCACACCTAAGGCGGTGTGTTGATCGCGTGGCTCAAGTGAGAGGAATGTCTTGTGGGTAAAGTTGTACACCTCTGCGAGTAACAAACTATACGGATAGCCGTGTCCACGGTCATGGACATCTTGAGTAGAGTCTTCTGATTAGACTTGAACTTTCATAAAACTTGGTTTTGGCAAAACAAGCGTTGGATTTGGTAATGGTCGGGTGGATTCCGTGGATAGGTTAGTGTGGGTTGGAGCCTACACTAACGGTATTACTGTTAAAAACAATGTTTCATATCTTGTATTAAAATTCAGCTTTTCGTATTTATGTTATTGTATTTAAATTCAAGTATTGCTTTCGCACATTACCTATTAAGCTTCCTTTGAAATCCCTTATGCATGCATCAACTCTGTTATATTTCTGGTGTAACTTGCGTAAGCATTTACTTGCTTACCTTGGGAGTATACGTACTCACCTTGCTAAATCTGTTGCGGACTTGAGGCGACTACGACGGTGAGGACTACTTGCGAGTAGGATCGTCTTCTGATCGTTCGCTTTGTGGGAGGTTGGATGGGCTGTCTTTGCCACCTTTACTTTCTTTTCATTTGTTTTGTTTATTTTGTTGGCACTGGTGCCTTATTGTAAGACTTGGCCTTAAAGCCGTATTTTCGTTTAATAATATCTAGTGGTTATTTTTGCATGATATACATTCTTTGTTAAACCTGTGTGCACTAGCTTTTCCTGGGATAGTGCGATTTACACAGAGGGGCTCGGAGTTGTTGTTCGGGTCCCAACAATCAGAATGTACTACGAACTCTTTGGGCCATAAATAATGTTGCCATGTTTCTAAAGTTCGAACTAAAGCATATAATAAAGGAATACGCGTAGGCTACGGAAGCAGAAAACAAAACTTTTCTACCGCGCACCCAAGAACATCATGCTAAGGAAGGATCATGGATCGTTACCACTTAGACGCGCAGCGCAGCGGAAGAAGAATTGGAAACCGATCCAATCACGCGCGTCGAGGTAGTAGTGGAAGTAGCCGATCGTCCCGAACAGATCGTCTCCTCCACGCACGCCGATCAACACTGCAACGAGCAGCGCCTCCACCGGTATCCACACGTCCGGGTGGGCGCCGATCGCGAGTGTACTAGCACTCGTGAGCAGCTAGGGTTTGGCTCGGGAGGTGGTGGCTAGGGTTTTGCTAGATGTTAACAGGGACGAATCCCCTCAGCCCCTCGCCTCCATATATATAGACCTCCTCACGTGGGCCTTGCGGACCAAGGCCCATTAGGAGTCTATTCGGATCTTTATCCGAATTGAGCCCATATCCGAATCATATTGAATCGGTGTTCCAACCCGTTAAGCGTGCGACACAGCAGGTTCACGTATACTTGGTCGTGACCGAAACGCCTTTCCGGTCACCATGTTAATAGCGGCCTCTAGTAAGACATATTAACCCCAAAGTATATGTAAAGATCATATCGGTGAACTCGTAATGTTCTCTCATGTACGAATCCCTTTGCCTCACGATATAGATTGAGCTCAAGGCGAGACCTGTGTCATCCTCTTAATAGCTCAATCACTCTCTCGATTCCGTGATGGATTATAAACTTGTGATTGACTCCTCAATCACCTTGGCATGGCCATGCACTTTCATAATCCATTACATCGAGGGCCAGAGATATCTCTCCCATAAGGAGGGCAAATTCTATCTTGATCATTCACATCCCACTACATGTTTCATGGCAAATCCGAAGACTACTTTTATGACTACCCGATTCACGGAGTAGTGTTTAGTAGTCCCAAAATAAGCTACTACTCATGTTGGGAACCATGATGATCTCAAGTCTAAGGATTCTACATAAACACTACTTGAGACCAGCTGATGACACATGGAATCTCTGCGGTGTCTCATGGCAGTCTATCAACATATGTTCACTAACACATGTCCATATTATTGATTTGGTATCACCATACCATGATCCATGAGACATGATCATCAATCAATACATATGCTGATCTTTGTCTTTGAATCATATTTGTTCCTCATATGATATACGATCAGGGATCATTTAGAAATAGCAACATTTTAGTATTTAAGAGTCTCATGAATAAGTCACATACTCATTGATCAATAATGATGATGTCTATTCCAAGGAACAAAGTAATGTATCATAAACATAGTATGTGATATATACAACATCTCCATGTTGCCTCTAGGGCATATCACTAACAGTCTCTCACTTGCACTAGAGTCAACCATGTAGGTATCTAATACCCATTGCCCTAGTGTGAGCCTCATGCTTTGGCTGGGGAAGCGGCTTTGTCAACGGATCTGCAATGTTCAAATCCGTTTGTACTTTGCATATCTTCACATCGCCTCTCTCCACTATCTCGCGAATGAGATGAAATCGCCGTAAAATGTGCTTGGACTTCTGGTGCGATCTAGGCTCCTTGGCTTGCGCAATGGCCCCACTATTGTCACAGTAGAGGTCCATTGGGCTGGAGGCACTAGCCATCACACCAAGCTCAGAAATAAATTTCTTGATCCAAACAGCCTCTTTGGCGGCTTGAAGTCGCTATGTACTCGGCTTCTATTGTAGAATCAGCAACCGTCTCACGCTTGGAACTCTTCCACTTACCGCACCGCCATTCGAAGAGAACACAAATCCAGTTGCGATCTAAAATCATCTTTGTCGGTTTGGAAGCTAGCATCGGTGTAACCATTTACAACGAGCTCTTCCTCACCTCCATAGACAAGGAACACATCTTTAGTTCTTCTCAAGTACTTCAAGATGTTCTTTACGGTAATCCGGTGACTTTCACTGGATCGATAGTATCTACTCGTAGCACTTAAAGCATCTGAAACATGCGGGCGTGTACAAAGCATGGCATACATAATGGACCCAATAGCCAAAGCATATGGAATCGCATTCATTTTATCCCGCTCATCGGTGTACTAGGACACCGATTCTTGCTAAGATTTATACCATGTGACATAGGTAGAAAACCTTTCTTGGAATCATGCATATTGAACCTTTTCAACACCTTGTCAATGTACGTATCTTGGCTTAATCCAATTAGCCTTTTGATCTATCTCTATAGATCTTGATGCCCAGAATATATCTGCCTCTCCTAAGTCTTTCATAGAGAAACTATTTTTAATGAAGACTTAATGATTCGAGCAAAGGAATGTCATTTCCGATCAGTAATATGTCATCCACATATAAGACCGTAAATACGAGTGCGCTCCCACTAGCCTTTTGTAAACACAAGGCTCTTCTTCGTTCTTGATGAAACCAAACCCTTTGATTACTTCATCAAAGCGAATGTTCCAACTCCGAGATGCTGCTTTAATCCATAAATGGATCTTTGGAGCTTGCATATCTTTCCAAGCGATTGCGGATCGACAAAACACGTGGGCTGTGTCATGTACACATCCTCACTCGATTTCCATTAAGGAAAGCTGTTTTGACATCCATTTGCCATATTTCATAGTCGAAATATGCAGCAATCGCTAGAATGATCGAATAGACTTTAGCATTGCGACAGGCGAAAAGTTTCATCATAATCAATACCTTGAATTTGTTTGAAACCTTTGGCCACCAATCGCGCTTTATAGATGTGAACATTTCCATCTATGTCTATCTTTTCTTGAAAACCCATTTGCATTCAATGGTTTTAACACCATCAGTGGATCAACCAAGTTCCAAACTTGATTCTCGTGCATGGATTCAATTTGGATCTCATGGCTTCAAGCCATTTCTCGAGTCTGGTCCCACCATTGCTTCTTCATAGGTCTTAGGCTCATCGTTGTCTAACAACAATATGTCCCGTTGTTGAGTAGTCAAGAACATGTACCTCTTAGGTGCGAGCGTGACCTTTTCGACCTACGTGGTTTGGTGTGTCCACAACAGTTCTTCAACAGTTTGTTCATCTGTTGTGGTTCTGTAGGAGCTGAAACGTTATCGGTGTTTCTTGAATTTCTTCAAGTTGCCTTTGTGCTCCCACTATCCCTTCTTGAGAGAAACTCTTTCTCTAAGAAGACACCATGCCAGGCGACAAACACTTTGCCTTCTCCTCGATTATAAAAGTAATATCCTTTTGTTTCCTTAGGATACCCGATAAAGAAGCATTTATCAGATTTAGGAGTGAGCTTATCAGATTGTAAACGTTTTACATAAGCCTCACATCCCCAAATCTTAAGAAAAGACAAGCTAGGACGTTGTCTGTCCACATCTCATATGGTGTCTTTTCTCACGATTTTGATGGAACCTGTTTAGTGTGAGCGCGTTTGTTTCAGAGCGTACCCCAAAAAGACAATGGAAGATCACTTTGGCTCATCATGGGCGCACCATATCTAATAAGGTGCGATTTCTCCGTTCGAGATACCCCATTCCATTGAGGTGTTCTGGCGAGTCAATTGTGGAACAATTCCACAATCCTTTAGATGATTGCCAAACTCATGGCTCAAATACTCGCCTCCACGATCAGATCGTAGAAACTTGATTGTCTTGCCTAAATGATTTTGCACTTCATTTTGGAATTCTTTGAACTTTTCAAAGGATTCGGACTTATGCTTCATCAGGTAGATATACCCATATCTACTAAAGTCATCAGTAAAAGTTATGAAGTACTGAAAACCACCTCTGGCTGTTAAGCTCATTGGTCCACATACATCAGTATGTACGAGTGCCAATAAGTCATTTGCCCGTTCACCTTGACCGGTGAAAGGTGCCTTTGTCATCTTGCCAAGTAAACAAGATTCGCATGTCTCTAATGATTCAAAATCAAATGAGTGCAAAATACCATCTCTATGGAGCTTCTGCATGCGTTTCTCATTTATGTGACCTAGCGGCGAGTGCCAAATAAACGTGGGATTCAAATCATTCGGACGTTGCCTCTTTGCATTAATGTTATAGACCGGTGACCCTTCAAGAGTAAGAACGTATAACCCATTCACCAATGGAGTATGACAATAGAACATATCTTTGAAATAAAGAGAACAACCATTGTCCATAGATTTAAAGTCATAACCTTCTGCTTGCAAACATGAAGCAGAAATAATGTTCTTTGAAAGAGATGGAACACAATAACAATTATTCAATTCCAAAACTAATCGAAGGTAAAGACAATGGCATGGTGCCAACAGCTACCGCAGCAACTTTTGCTCCATTGCCAACGCGAAGATCCACTTCGCTCCTCCTCAAACTTCTACTTCTTATTAGCCCCGCAACGATTTGCGGATGTGAGCAACCGATCCGGTATCAAATACCCAAGAATTAGTGGAAGAAGTAGCAAGATTGATTTCTATAACATTTATAAACTGGAGTGGAAGTCATACTTCCCTTCTTCTTCTCAAGATCCTCCAAGTACTTTGGGCAGTTCCTTTTCCAATGTCATGATTGCTTACAGTAGTAACAATCTGCATCGGAGATGAGCATCGCCCTTCTTGTCTTTCTTGGCCTTAGAACCGCTCGCGATCGCATCGGGAGCTTTCTTTCTTTTGACGCGCTTCTCTTGACATAGGGCTTGCCCTTGCCTTTCTGCATCATCATCACATGATTGCTGCTTTTCTTAATGCTATCCTCGGCAGATTTTAGCATCCCATGCAACTCGGCCGTGGTCTTGTCCAGTTGTTCATGTTAAAGTTCATTATGAATGGCTCAAAGCTCGGGGAGCGATCGGAGAATCACATCGTAGCCAACTCTTGGCTAAGGGAAAACCAAGCTTTTCGGACTCTCAATGTAGCCAATCATCTTAATCACATGAGGGTCGTGGGATTCCTTCTACGCAAGCTCGCACGCAAATAAGGACTTTGAAGTATTGAACCTCTCGGCCCTTGCTTGGTTCTCAAACATACCACGTAGCCCCACAATGATATTGTAGGCATCTGTGTTCTCATATTGCTTCAAGCTCGAGAGGACATTGTGGCAAGCATGAGACAGCTCACATCAAGGCAATCATTCGTTTGCTTCTCATAAGCTCTCCGTGCAGCCACAGTAGCATTATCGAGCAAGTCTTGGGGTAAGGAGACTCAAGGACATACTCCTTGCGCTCTTGCTTGAGAACAATTCTCAAGTTGCGATACCAATCCAAAAGTTTGTTCCATTGAGTTTTCTTTCTCAAGAACAGATCGCAAATTAAAAGTATTGGATGCGGCGTTAGTGACATGATCTACAACACAAGAATATGCAAAGTTTAGCACTATGTTTATGTTCATCTTTTATTAAACTATTTAGCAAAAGACTCCCACTATGAGTTTTGCAACAAAACTCTCTCTAAGTTACATAGTGGGTAAAGATCCTCATTTCACTAATTCCTAGTGAGCTTTGGCATCACGGCTAGAAAACTAGTAACATGGGTAAGCAACACCTTGCTAATCACATCCCTATGTGACTCTACTTTGGGTGACATCGGTATGCCTCGGCCCCAATCTATGCCCCAAGGTCCAAAACTATTTTGATAACCTTGTTAAGTAAATCAAATACTTCCGCATGTAGATGTCCGACATCTACCCCAAATGATGATGATAACCGATGGCACTCTACTTTGGTAGACCTACCATGCGGTGATCATTATCTTTGGTGCAACATATGGAAGGGCATTAACACCTAATTTTAAGAGGATTCTATCCTACCAAAGCAACATATCACATATATCATTGCATAAGAATAAGATAGATAACATCATAGATAAACACATTTAAGCGTGAAGTAGTATGGCCCAAAAATGGTGATATCCATCTCCAAGTAGGTGTAGACGATCTCCATCCTCCACATCACTCCTTTAGGCCACCATGCTTAAAAGCTTGTAACCTCAAAACTAGGCTACTACCTATAATAGCTAGAAATTGAAGATTACAAAGATAGATTCAAGCATTAAGGTCGACACGCAGGTCGTTAAATACAATATATACAGCTAACAATAGCTGAAATAATCATGACACACAGGCCATGAACGAATGTTACATGCATCACATACATCTCATACATTCAAATAAGTTATAGGGCCATACTATTCACACCATTCCCTGCAAAAACAAGTTAGATGTAGAATCGCATTCTACCTAATGATGTGAACCCACGACGCTATACAAGGGGGGATACACACGGCGGTCCCGCTGGCCGGTCAGCGGGCGGGGGGTCGAGGGGGGAGCCGCACAGAATTACATAGATCGCATCTATGAAATCGCTATGAAAATCTTATCGAGCCGATCAAATCAACCCAAATCCGAGCCATTCAAAATGTCTCAATTTTCATTAGATCAATCATATTGATCATCGCGATCGGTATACTTGAGGAGACCACAACACAAGACCTCGATCTGTTGGCTCGATCTATTGATTGTGCGCGCAGTTAGCCCCGATGGTGATTCCAGCCGGTAGGGGCAAGTCGCGCGTACATCAAAGAAGGAGCACGAACTAATCTTTTTGGCCTTATGATGCTATCAACTCATACCTATTTCAACCCCTTATGACCGATTGATCTCATCAACCCGTGCTACCTGATTTAGACTGTAATAGATCCAATCTACTACTATCGCATATCAACATATGCGCTGATCCAGATTGCAAACTAAGCAAGATGGCTCTGATACCACTAAAGGAATACGCGTAGGCTACGGAAGCAGAAAACAAAACTTTTCTACCGCGCACCCAAGAACATCATGCTAAGGAAGGATCATGGATCGTTACCACTTAGACGCGCAGCGCAGCGGAAGAAGAATTGGAAACCGATCCAATCACGCGCGTCGAGGTAGTAGTGGAAGTAGCCGATCGTCCCGAACAGATCGTCTCCTCCACGCACGCCGATCAGCACTGCAACGAGCAGCGCCTCCACCGGTATCCACACGTCCGGGTGGGCGCCGATCGCGAGTGTACTAGCACTCGTGAGCAGCTAGGGTTTGGCTCGGGAGGTGGCGGCTAGGGTTTTGCTAGATGTTAACTGGGACGAAGCCCCTCGCCTCCATATATATAGACCTCCTCACGTGGGCCTTGCGGACCAAGGCCCATTAGGAGTCTATTCGGATCTTTATCCGAATTGAGCCCATATCCGAATCATATTCGAATCAGTGTTCCAACCCGTTAAGCGTGCGACCCTGTAGGTTCACGTATACTTGGTCGTGACCCAGAAATGCCTTTCCGGTCACCCTGTTAATAGCGGCCTCTAGTAAGACATATTAACCCCAAAGTATATGTAAAGATCATATCGGCTGAACTGTAATGTTCTCTCATGTACGAATCCCTTTGCCTCACGATATAGATTGAGCTCAAGGCGAGACTGTGTCATCCTCTTAATAGCTCAATCACTCTCTCGATTCCGTGATGGATTATAAACTTGTGATTGACTCCTCAATCACCTTGGCATGGCCATGCACTTTCATAATCCATTACATCGAGGGCCAGAGATATCTCTCCCATAAGGAGGGGCAAATTCTATCTTGATCATTCACATCCCACTACATGTTTCATGGCAAATCCGAAGACTACTTTTATGACTACCCGATTCACGGAGTAGTGTTTAGTAGTCCCAAAATAAGCTACTACTCATGTTGGGAACCATGATGATCTCAAGTCTAAGGATTCTACATAAACACTACTCGAGACCAGCGATGACACATGGAATCTCTGCAGTGTCTCATGGCAGTCTATCCAACATATGTTCACTAACACATGTCCATATTATTGATTTGGTATCACCATACCATGATCCATGAGACATGATCATCAATCAATACATATGCTGATCTTTGTCTTTGAATCATATTTGTTCCTCATATGATATACGATCAGAGATCATTTAGAAATAGCAACATTTTAGTATTTAAGAGTCTCATGAATAAGTCACATACTCATTGATCAATAATGATGATGTCTATTCCAAGGAACAAAGTAATGTATCATAAACATAGTATGTGATATATACAACATCTCCATGTTGCCTCTAGGGCATATCACTAACATATAATTCTTTACATAGGTAGAATAGTTCAAAATAGGCCCACTTAATTTTTCAATGAAGTAAGCAACAGGTTTTCCTTGAATTAACACACCACCAAGACCTGTGCTACTAGCATCACATTATAATTCAAAAGTCTTGCAAAAATCAGGGAGTTGAAGCAAAGGGGCGTGTGTCAACTTATCTTTGAGAGCGTCGAAAGCATGTTGTTGCATAGTGCCCCAAGTAAAAGGAATACCCTTCTTTGTAAGCTCATTCAGCGGTGCAGCGATGGTGCTGAAATCCCGAACAAAACGCCGATAAAAGCCAGGAGCCCGAGAAAACTCCGCACTTGTGTGACTGTTTTAGGAGGCAGCCAACTCTGCATAGCGACGATCTTAGCCTGATCAACTTCAATGCCCTGTGGAGTAACAACATAGCCAAGAAATGATACTCGATCAGTGCAAAAGGTGCACTTTTCAAGGTTACCAAACAAACGTGCATCTCATAAAGCATTAAAAATAGCACGTAAGTGATTCATGTGTTTTTCATATGACTTGCTATATATCAGAATATCATCAAAATAAACCACCATAAATTTTCCAATGAAAGCACGTAAAACTTCGTTCATCAAACGCATGAAAGTGCTAGGTGCATTAGTTAAACCAAAAGGCATCACCAATCACTCATATAGCCCGAAATTAGTTTTAATTGTCATTTTCCATTCATCTCCTAATTTTTCATTCTAATCTGGTGGTACCTACTACGCAAGTCAATCTTTGTGAATAATAGAACCACTCAACTCATCTAGCATGTCGTCCAACCTAAGAATAAGATGACGATACCGTATTGTGATATTATTAATGGCCCTACAATCAATACACATACACCAACTACCTTTATTTTAGGAACCAAAAGAACAGGAACAATACAAGGACTCAGGCTTTCTCGTACATACCCTCGGTCCAAAAGATCTTGGACTTGTCGTTTAATTTCCTTGGTCTCCTCCGGATTGGTTCTATACGCCGCACGGTTTGGCAAAGTCGCTCCCGGAATTAAGTCAATTTGGTGTTCAATCCCTCTAATAGGTGGTAGTCTCGGGGGTAGTTCAGCTGGAAACACGTCCTCGTATTCCTGTAAAAGATTAATGACAGCAGACGGCAAAGAACTAGATACATCATCAAGTGAAAATAAAGCGTCTTTGCATATCAAAGCATAGCATGGCATCTCGTTGTCGACAATTTCAGCAAGATCAGATTTGGTTGTAAGCATGACACAACCCTTTAATTTAATTCCCTTAGTCCTAAAACTAGGTGGCAACTTCTCTTTCTTGGGTGGGAAAATGTTCTTTACTACTTGCTGATTTTCAGATTCATGTTCATGTTCATGTTCTTTCCTCTCATTTGCAGCTATCTCTTTTTCACATTGCATAATTTCAGCAGGTGTCAAAGGTAGCAAAATTATTTTCTTTTCTTTGTGCATAAGAGAGTACTTATTACTTCTACCATGATGAGTTGTGTTGGTATCAAATTCACATAGACGACCTAATAAAAGTGAGCAAGCTTACATAGGCACTACGTCAAAATCAGCACTCTCACAGATTGCGTTACCTTTACCTTACCACTGTTGTTAAACCACTGAATGTGGTATGGATGAGGATGTGCACATGTGGTCAAGCCAAGCTTCTTGACCAAATCAAAACTCACCAAGTTATTACAACTCCCACCATCAATTATGACACGAACACGATATTCCTTGACGATGAGGAACAACTGAAACAAATTATGGCGTTGTAGCTTCTCCGCTTGCTCCCTTTGAGTGCTCAACACTTGCTATACAATTATGGTCATATAATTCTCCATAGCAGCGGTACCTAAAATTTCCTCTCCTTTGCTATGTTCCTCTGGATCATCATCATTACCTACAAGGTTAGCTGCAAGAGCATATTAATACTCAACATCACTAGCACTTACATATCCACCGTCTTCTATCGCAATGTACGCTCGCTGACTTGAGCAATTTTTCATGACGTGTCCCATCTCTTTACAACGGTGGCATATAATCCCCGTCTTACGACCCGTGGAAGCAACCGATGAAGAGCTCTGCGCTGGTGCCTGCACACTAGTGGATTTGCTCGTCTTGGGTGCATGTGATGGTGGTGGCGGTGCTACTGAACGCGCCCTACTCACGGAGGGGGCAGCAGACCAGAAAGTAGGAGGTGGAGCTGTCTTGGATTGCCTCGACGTTGATCTCAATGTAGACGTACTTCTAAAATTGCTCCTAGTTCTTTGTTGCCTACCCTGCAATTCCTTTTCTGCCAAACAAGCAAGCTGGAACAACTTATTAATATCGTTATACTCTTTGTAATCAACTAAGCCCCCATAAAAATGAGCCATCTTACCCTCCTCATTCTCTACAACATTACAACGCACTATGTCTATTTGTAGTTCTTGATAATATTTCTCGACAGATTTATTACCTTGGTCTAAGCGTTGTAATTTCTTACGCATATCACGTTTAAAAGCTGGAGGAACAAATCTAGCATACATAGCTACCTTCAATCTATCCCATATATCAGGTGCTAAATCAGAATTAACTACTTGACTCCACCAAAGGATAGTAAAATCTTTAAATTCACTAGTAGCTTGTCTGACTCTATGCACTTCAAGAACTAGATGGGCATTAAATTTTTGTTCAACTGTCATCTCCCAATCTTGATAAATTTTAGCATCATAAATATCCGCAAAAGATGGTATGGTAAATTTAACTTTAGCAAATGGGTCATCATTAGCATGAGCATTGTGGTGCTAAATATTATTACCTCCCATACCGTGACGGTTTTGATGTAGACGGTGTCGTTGACGTGCATTTTGGGTAGTAAAAACAGCGCCAGTGTCATGGTTTTATCGCTCATTATCATCTCCCTTCTCAAGATCTTGGCCTGCATCGTGATCATGCTCGCGTCCATTGTTTGGTGGCCGATTCACCATTCTTTCAAGGCGTGTAGTAAGTGCTGCAATACTCTCATTGATGAAGCGCTGCAATGTATCCGTCGTAGCTTGAAACTTCATATCGATGTCCTTATTAATGGTAGTGCGTTGTTTATCCAAGAGCGGCATGAGCTCTCCCTTTACAACACACTCTTGTGCATCAAACGACTCACCTGTCATGGTTAGTAAAAAATAAAAAATAACACAAAGGTATTATCCCTATCAACTACTAGGTGATGGAAGGTGGAATCACACTCTCAAGCGCCTTACCACACTCTTACAAGTGTTCTTACCAATGCAGTAGGTGGTACAACCGGTGGCTGGATCGTAATACCGTGTCGAGCGTGGGTACGATTGTAAGAGGGGACCTGTTTTGATTAAGAGTAGGTGGAGCTTGGAAGGCACAATATAGTAGCATGTAGGATCGAAAATGGCAACAGAGGGGGGGTGAATGGTGCCTTCAAAAATTGCCCCAAGTATTCATACATAGATCCTCTCCTCCGATAGCTATAGTAGCTATAAAGACAGAAGTGATTCGCTCAAAGGTAGTCAAAACAATTTTGCCCATTTACCGAAGAAACTCACAGAAGATGTAAAGCAAGATCAACACATACTTCCTGAAAGACACACTTGATTTCAGGAAATTTCAACATATACCTCAAAGCAATTGCATATCAAATAGCACTGACAAAAGAGCAAGAACTGCTGCTCCTCAAAACACACACAGACAGTTGAGCATCCACATCTACTAGCAATCACACACAAAAGGAAATTCAAGAAGAGCCTGCCAACCTAGGCTCTCACTTCATACCAGAAAAGGAAAAACACAAAACCCTACTACCAAAGGTCACATACACTCAAGACAAAAAAAACACACCCTTCTCCTCTCTCTTTTTGTATACGTACCCACTCTCCTGAACCTACTACTTGTCCCGCTTGAGGAAGCACACAGCATCCTACTTGAATAGAGGAGGCTCATGCCTCATAAGGAAAATCAAGAAGAGGCATACTACATCTACTCCCTCACCTCACCTCCATATGAGGCAAAGATGAAACACCTGTAGAGAAGTGGAGGCAACCAGCCATTTCACAAAAACTTGAGTCAATTCTTCAAATTGCCCTCAAGCACCTTCCCAGAAGCTTACCGCAACCGGCATCCTGACTGTCTGGACCTCGACTCCTCCCTGAGTCTAGTCCTAATCTGTTCCGTCATTATCTGTCGTGTCCTCCACCGGTAGCTCCGGTTTCTCATCTCTCGGCTCGCAACCATCTTAGCAGCCTCGATCATCTTCAGCATCTTTGACCATCTGGACCTCAACACCTCCTATGCCTAGTCCCGGTCCTCCTTACCTCACCATGACCTAGCTCCAAAGTCCTGCAGCCACACAGATAAGCAAACCATCACATAGCACCGTACGAAACAGCATAATCAACATTAGCACAAGTAAAGGTACTCAACCCTAGAATACCTAAAACAAACTCAAACTCACTAAACCAGCTGTCAATTACTCATCACAAACATGGGGATACCTCCATATGGTCTCTCAATCTCCCCCTTGATGAGTATATCGACAAACACAGAAAAAACATAAGATTGAGTTTGTTTGAAGAGTCATACATGGTCTAAGAGAAAGAAAATGATGCTAATGACCATGTTGACACAAGGAGCAAAAGAAAGAGCAAGTTTTCCTCAAACGCTCCCAAAGCTCTCAAAAGTGGCTTTTTCTCCAACAATGTTCTCCCCCTTTTGGCAATAGAATCATCAAGATGCAAAAGAGAGAATATAGCATGGTGTGGTTAGACTTGATGCAATGCTAAGCAATGGGAGCTATGAAGATTATCCAAAGTGACCATTAAGTATTACACCAAGCCATAATGCATATGAAAGCTATCAAGATCATGACAAGATATGCATAATCAAGCCAAGCCACTTAAGTAACAATCTGAATATTAGATGAATTTGTTAGCATGTTAAGCCACTCAAGAGTATAGTCTAGCTAAAGATATCCAAGAATGATGCAAGCCATGCCAATAATCTAAGTGGAACCAAGAAGCTAGAATTGAGTCATGTTAGAGTGCTACAAGTTCAAGAATAAACCATTTTGTTCAAGTACTTGATTCTTTTGGTAGTTAAACAGATTTAGCACAATTCACATGTTTTCTTTTGAAACTCATGGTTGTCTCCAACCAAAATTTCGGTGATGTGCTAGATCTCAAGCCTTATGCGACCATTCCAAACGAAAAGCTTAAGGAGATGATCTTGGTCATCCAAAACTCCCCTTGAGTTGATACCTAGTGCAATGGCAAGCAGTCTCATGAGAAATAATTGGTGAGATCAGTTCTTTCGCACATAAAAGAGATTTTTTTGCTTTCTTAAATAATTGTACTAACGCATGCTTCATCAAGAAACTAGCAAAGTTCAATCTAAAGCTCAATTAAAGATTCAAAACTCAACTTAGCCTATTTGACATGGTATGAATCATAAAAGGATAACTAAAGACAGACTAGTCTCAAGAGCTAATATGACATGATTTAATTCAAGTTGAGCAATTTTAATCAACTCATCATAGCAAAGGCTTGACTACACATATAAAGTCATGATATTTCTAGCATGTAAGCATAAATTATGGTAAGATGTAATGCATTGTAAACATGTCAAATAAGGATAATAGTCAAGGCTTCAACAGTTATATTACAATGCAGAATGCTGAAATGAAATACAAGAAATCCAGCTCCCCCTCAACATGTAAAGCACTTTTTAGTTCAAGTTGAGTTATGTCAATATTAAGCTCCAGAAGCTCCCAAATGAACTCCCCGTAAACCAAAGCTATAAAACGAGAAGCTGGCAAAGAAATCAGAAAAGGTAGTCCTTAAAGCATAAACAAGATATAGAGGATACTATGGCTCAACTGACTCTCATCTGCCCCATATGACACTAGGACTATCAACTGCCCAACTAACACACTAAGGAGCAAACACGTTCTCTATCTACCCAAGGGTGGCCCAACCCTTGCTAGAACCTATAAGAAGTGAGTGAGCTCAACCTAGTGAGAGGAGAAATAGCTAATAAGCAGCATCCGAGAACCACAAGATGAGAGGAAGAAGTCTAAGCATCTAGACAAGAGAACCACTCTAATATATGCTTGAAAGACTAACCCGAATGCACCCAAATGCAATGCAATAAAAAGGAGCAAGAGTATAATACACATGATAAAACAGTAAAGCACAAAGCTCCCCCTCACTACAGTCCATAAGGACAAACCACCATAAGTTCTCCCTGCAAGGCTGAAAATCTAGAGTTATCCAAAGGCTTGGTAAAGATATCAGCCAACTGGTGGTCACTCTCCACAAATTGGAGCACTATATCACCCTTCTCCACATGGTCTCTAAGGAAGTGATATCGAATATCAATATGCTTGGTCTGAGAGTGCTGCACTGGGTTCTTAGCAATGTTAATAGCAAAAGTGTTATCACAAAAGAGTGAAACACTTTCTATAACTAACCCAAAGTCCCACAGGGTCGAAGCCATCCAAAATATCTGGCTACAGCAACTGGCGGTAGCAACATACTCGGCCTCTGCGGTGGATTGTGCAACACCGGACTGCTTCCTGGAAGACCAAGAAACGAGAGAAGTGCCAATGAATTGGCAGGTGCCAGATGTGCTCTTCATATCTATCCTACAGCCAGCAAAGTCTGCGTCCGAATAGGCTCTGAGGGAAAGACATGATGAGGAAGAGTATCAAATACCATAGTCAATGGTAGCTCGAAGGTACCGAAGGATGCGCTTCACCACCTAGCGGTGAGATACGCGAGGAGAAGCCTGCAATCGAGCACACAGACACACGGAGAAGTGTATGTCCGGTCTCGAGGCAGTGAGGTACAAGAGGGAGTCAATCATGCTGTGATACTCCTTCTGATCAACTGGCTCGCCGTCCTCATCTGGGTCGAGTGAAGCTAATGAAGCCATGGGAGTTCACACTGGCTTGCCATCACTCATGTCAAAGCATCTCAGGAGGTCACGAGTGTACTTGCCCTGATGCAAAAAAGTACCCTCCCGAGTCTACTTGATTTGGAAGCCAAGGAAGAAACTCAACTCACCCATCATGCTCATCTCAAACTCTGAGCTCATAACATCGGAGAACTGAGAAACAAGAGTATGAGATGAGCCACCAAAGATGATATCATCCACATAAATCTGGACGAGTAGAAGGTCATTGCCATGCCTACGAATGAACAAGGTCTTGTCTACCTTACCCATCTCAAATCCATGACTCAACAAATAGGACTTAAGCCTCTCATACCAAGCTCTAGGGGCTTGCTTAAGTCCATACAGGGTTTTGGAAAGCTTGTAGACATGGTTTGGGTATTTGGGGTTCTCAAAACCTGGAGGTTATCTTACATATACTTCTTCCTCAATAAATCCATTGAGGAAGGCACTCTTGACATCCATCTAGTAAAGCTTAAAACCCTTAGAAGCTGCGAAATTAAGCAGGATTCTAATGGCCTTAAGTCTAGCAACAGGGGCAAAGGTCTCCTCAAAATCTAGACATTCAATCTGGGAGAAACGCTGAGCTACTAGTCTAGCCTTGGTGAACTTGGAGCATTTCCACACTCTACTTGTTTTAAAAAGTTGATGTTGAGTTAGCGTGACTCTATCAGTCTTTTGGGATTTGAAAATATGTGTTATAAAGAGTATGCATCCTACTAGGATTAGCACTCCTAGTCATATTTAGATTAGGATTTCTATTCTAAATTGAAGAAGAGATAGAAGGGACTATATAAACCATGAGGGTGAACATGGAAAGTAAGCAAGCAATTAAACCTACTCATTCAAAAAGAGGATGCACGAGAGGAATACACTACCACACAAACCATCATCACATACGATTTCTGAACCGTCTGAATTTATGTATCTGTGATAATAGGCAGTTATCACAGATGGTTTATATACTGTCTGTAAAAGGTCGACTATCACAGACGATTGTGACCAAAACCCGTCTGTGATATGTAATACATCACAGGCGGTTCTATGTACGAACCATCTGTGATGTATTACATATCACAAACGGCTTTTGATCACAGCCGTTTATGATAGTCGACCTTTACAAACGGTTTGTACTATAAACTCATCTGTAATAGTTCATTATATATCTAAAATTTTATCTGCATACCCAGCGGTGCCAAGTCTATGAGGGTGAGTGTTTTGTATCCTGAGAGCCTTATGCACCATACTTTGCTGTTGAAATTCGATCGTCATCTACATCCGCACAAAGACATGACATCAAAGGATCTCTCATGAAGGGTGTGTGATTCTTGGTCACGTACTGCGTGACAAGCGTGCTCTTGAAGGTTTTCTATGCTTTTCCCATCACTGTAATATCCCAATTTTGAATTTCTGTTTGGGGGGGGGGTTTGAATATTTCCGGCAAACTGGGCCTGGGCCAAGGTCCAGAGGGGAAACCACCTAAAGGGGGGAGAGGAGCCCACCCCTCCAGCCCTAGCCACCCCTCCCTCTCTCCCCCTGCCCTAGCCGCCCCTTCCCCCTCTCCCCCTGCCCTAGCCGCCCCTTCCCCCTCCCCCTGCCTTGCGCCGCCCCTTCCCCCTCCCCCCTGCCTTGCGCTGCCCCTTCCCCTCCCCTCTGCCGTGCGCAGCCTCCCCCTCTCCCCCTACCGTGCGCAGCTCCTCCCCCCCTCCCTGCCCTTGTGCGCCTCTCTTCCCTGCGGATCCGGAGGAAGGGAAGAGGAAAGGAAAGAAAGAAAAAGGGGAAGAGGAAAAGAGAAGGAGTTCGCGGGGTGTTCCTCGTGTTCTTCAGCAATTCGTCAAGGGTAACCCCTGTTTTTCCCCCAACTAGATGTATATTTTTAGTTGTGGTAGCAATGTCGGTACTCTAAACTGCTAGGACAGATTTCGTTGGACAGCTATTTTGGGTTAGTTTCGTGGGGATTCAGGTCTGGATCTCTCCTAGAGAGTTGTAGAGGACGTCATTATCTTTCCATTAAATGCTAGAACGTGTCGATCGGACCTTTGTAGCAGAAGTTATGATTTTTTCTTGTAAGGACTGTTCTGCAGATCGGGAGTTTTTGTCAGATTTTGGTAGATTGGATTGGGCGACTAGAAAACGGGAGAAACAGAGGATCTCCATATTATTAAAGTTGTAGATAATTGTTGTAGATTTCCAGTAAGGTCAAGAAATTATAATTTGGACATCCGGGCTGGAAGTTATGGCATTTTTAGTGCTCTGTCCAGAGAACCCGACGTGAACATTGATGTTTTAGAGAATTGGATGGTGCGGGTAGAAGGTGGCCGAATCAGGGAGGCTCACCAACTAGGTTTAGTCAGATAATTTAATTATCTTTCCAGAAAGTTAAAGAACACCCTATTCGAACTCCTGTACCAATAGATAGGAATTTTTGAAGTTGACTGTCCACAGAGGTAGGCGGGATGACCTGTAGGATTTGGGAATTGGAACCGAGAGAGACGAATTTACTAGTTCGTGTTTGTTTTTATTTGGGCAAAGGTCCGCTACTAGTATCTTAGCAAATATTATAATTATTATTCTGGTGGAGGATAGATCCCAGAGGCGGCACCTTCTTCACGTTCCCCATTTTCTCGCGGTTAAGGCAAGTATAACGATATAGTATGAATATATGCGTGCTCATGGTTGTGATAAGGATGTTTTGGTACTATTTATGAGTGATTGCAATTCATATTGTTCATGAGAATTTTGGGTGCATAAATAATGTGAATGTAAGATTTATTTTATTGAGACATTCACGCATATGCATCATGTTGATTTATTGAAGTCTTGGTCATGAGGTGACTAAGCGCCGAGATCCCTGTCATGTTGAGGACATGACGGGCTAAAGGTCCCCATACTTGTGGAGTATGGGAAATTGGTCCCTGTACCAGGTGGTATAGGCATGGGTGTGCATCGACGGATGCACGCTTTGATTACCGGTAAGATGCAAAAGAGAAAGAGATAAAGAGATTTTTGATCATCTTGCATAGCATGACTTGGTTATATGGTTGATGGATGGATCTATGAAGTGATGTTTATAAATGTACATGTTACCATCAATTATATTTGCTGAGTTGTTGGACTCACTCTTGTTGTTGTTGTGTTTTTTTAGGTACCATTATGAGATCGGTCGGAGGTGGCGGCTAGGGTTTTGCTAGATGTTACCAGGACGAAACCTCAGCCCCTCGCCTCCATATATAGACCTCCTCACGTGGGCCTTGCGGACCAAGGCCCATTAGGAGTCTATTCGGATCTTTATCCGAATTAAGCCCATATCCGAATCATATTCGAATCAGTGTTCCAACCCGTTAAGCGTGCGACCCTGTAGGTTCACGTATACTTGGTCGTGACCCGGAAACGCCTTTCGGTCACCTGTTAATAGCGCCTCTAGTAAGACATATTAACCCCAAAGTATATGTAAAGATCATATCAGTGAACTCGTAATGTTCTCTCATGTACGAATCCCTTTGCCTCACGATATAGATTGAGCTCAAGGCGAGACTCGTGTCATCCTCTTAATAGCTCAATCACTCTCTCGATTCCGTGATGGATTATAAACTCGTGATTGACTCCTCAATCACCTTGGCATGGCCATGCACTTTCATAATCCATTACATCGAGGGGCCCAGAGATATCTCTCCCATAAGGA
Organism: Melocanna baccifera; assembly: GCA_036346265.1. Classification (NCBI taxonomy): domain Eukaryota; kingdom Viridiplantae; phylum Streptophyta; class Magnoliopsida; order Poales; family Poaceae; genus Melocanna; species Melocanna baccifera. Next base: position 15,644,259 of record CM070680.1, on the reverse strand, counting down.
GGGGCAAATTCTATCTTGATCATTCATATCCCACTACATGTTTCATGGCAAACCCGAAGACTACTTTTATGACTACCCGCCACGGAGTAGTGTTTAGTAGTCCCAAAATAAGCTACTACTCATGTTGGGAACCATGATGATCTCAAGTCTAAGGACTCTACATAAACACTACTTGAGACCAAGCGATGACACATGGAATCTCTGCAGTGTCTCATGGCAGTCTATCCAACATATGTTCACTAACACATGTCCATATTATTGATTTGGTATCACCATACCATGATCCATGAGACATGATCATCAATCAATACATATGCTGATCTTTGTCTTTGAATCATATTTGTTCCTCATATGATATACGATCGGGGATCATTTAGAAATAGCAACATCTTAGTATTTAAGAGTCTCATGAATAAGTCACATACTCATTGATCAATAATGATGATGTCTATTCCAAGGAACAAAGTAATGTATCATAAACATAGTATGTGATATATACAACATCTCCATGTTGCCTCTAGGGCATATCACTAACAGCTCTCCCACTTGCACTAGAGTCAACCATGTAGGTATCTAATACCCATTGCCCTAGTGTGAGCCTCATGCTTTGGTGGGAAGCGGCTTTGTCAACGGATCTGCAATGTTCAAATCCGCTTGTACTTTGCATATCTTCACATCGCTCTCTCCACTATCTCGCGGATGAGATGAAATCGCCGAAATGTGCTTGGACTTCGTGCGATCTAGGCTCCTTGGCTTGTGCAATGGCCCCACTATTGTCACGATGAGGTCCATTGGGCTGGAGGCACTAGCCATCACACCAAGCTCGTAAATAAATTTCTTGATCCAAACAGCCTCTTTGGCGGCTTGAAGTCGCTATGTACTCGGCTTACGTTGTAGAATCGCAACCGTCTGCGCTTGGAACTCTTCCAGACTTACCGCACCGCCATTCAAAGTAACACAAATCCAGTTGCGATCTAAAATCATCTTTGTCGGTTTGGAAGCTAGCATCGGTGTAACCATTTACAACGAGCTCTTCCTCACCTCCATAGACAAGGAACACATCTTTAGTTCTTCTCAAGTACTTCAAGATGTTCTTACGCAATCCAGTGACTTTCACCGATCTCGATCGTATCTACTCGTAGCACTTAAAGCATACTGAAACATCGGGACGTGTACAAAGCATGGCATACATAATGGACCCAATAGCTGAAGCATATGGAATCGCATTCATTTTATCCCGCTCATCGTGTGTACTAGGACACCGATTCTTGCTAAGATTTATACCATGTGACATAGGTAGAAAACCTTTCTTGGAATCATGCATATTGAACCTTTTCAACACCTTGTCAATGTACGTATCTTGGCTTAATCCAATTAGCCTTTTTGATCTATCTCTATAGATCTTGATGCCCAGAATATATCTTTGCCTCTCCTAAGTCTTTCATAGAGAAACTATTTTTAATGAAGACTTATGATTCGAGCAAAGGAATGTCATTTCCGATCGTAATATGTCATCCACATATAAGACCGTAAATACGAGTGCGCTCCCACTAGCCTTTTGTAAACACAAGGCTCTTCTTCGTTCTTGATGAAACCAAACCCTTTGATTACTTCATCAAAACGAATGTTCCAACTCCGAGATGCTCGCTTTAATCCATAAATGGATCTTTGGAGCTTGCATATCTTTCCAATCGATTGCGGATCGACAAAACTCGTGGGCTGTGTCATGTACACATCCTCACTCAGATTTCCATTAAGGAAAGCTGTTTTGACATCCATTTGCCATATTTCATAGTCGAAATATGCAGCAATCGCTAGAATGATCCGAATAGACTTTAGCATTGCGACGGGCGAAAAAGTTTCATCATAATCAATACCTTGAATTTGTTTGAAACCTTTGGCCACCAATCGCGCTTTATAGATGTGAACATTTCCATCTATGTCTATCTTTTTCTTGAAAACCCATTTGCATTCAATGGTTTTAACACCATCAGTGGATCAACCAAGTTCCAAACTTGATTACTATGCATGGATTCAATTTCGGATCTCATGGCTTCAAGCCATTTCTCAGAGTCTGGTCCCACCATTGCTTCTTCATAGGTCTTAGGCTCATCGTTTTACATAAGCCTCACATCCCCAAATCTTAAGAAAAGACAAGCTAGGACGTTGTCCTGTCCACATCTCATATGGTGTCTTTTCTACTGATTTTGATGGAACCCTGTTTAGTGTGAACGCGTGTTTCAAGAGTGTACCCCAAAAAGACAACGGAAGATCACTTTGGCTCATCATGGAGCGCACCATATCTAATAAGGTGCGATTTCTCGCTCGTATACCCCATTCCATTGAGGTGTTCTGGCGGAGTCAATTGTGGAACAATTCCACAATCCTTTAGATGATTGCCAAACTCATGGCTCAAATACTCGCCTCCACGATCGATCGTAGAAACTTGATTGTCTTGCCTAAATGATTTTGCACTTCATTTTGGAATTCTTTGAACTTTTCAAAGGATTCGGACTTATGCTTCATCGTAGATATACCCATATCTACTAAAGTCATCGATAAAAGTTATAAAGCATCGAAAACCACCTCTCGTCGTTAAGCTCATTGGTCCACATACATCGGTATGTACAAGTGCCAATAAGTCATTTGCCCGCTCACCTTGACCGTGAAAGGTGCCTTTGTCATCTTGCCAAGTAAACAAGATTCGCATGTCTCTAATGATTCAAAATCAAATGAGTGCGAATACCATCTCTATGGAGCTTCGCATGCGTTTCTCATTTATGTGACCTAAGCGGCAAGTACAAATAAACGTGGATTCAAATCATTGGACGTTGCCTCTTTGCATTAATGTTATAGACCGTGACCCTTCAAGAGTAAGAACGTATAACCCATTCACCAATGGAGTATGACAATAGAACATATCTTTGAAATAAAGAGAACAACCATTGTCCATAGATTTAAAGTCATAACCTTCTGCTTGCAAACATGAAGCAGAAATAATGTTCTTTGAAAGAGATGGAACACAATAACAATTATTCAATTCCAAAACTAATCCCGAAGGTAAAGACAATGGCATGGTGCCAACAACTACCGCAGCAACTTTTGCTCCATTGCCAACGCCAAGATCCACTTCGCTCCTCCTCAAACTTCTACTTCTTATTAGCCCTGCAACGATTTGCAAATGTGAGCAACCGATCCGGTATCAAATACCCAAGAATTAGTGGAAGAAGTAGCAAGATTGATTTCTATAACATTAATACCTGGAGTGGAAGTCATACTTCCCTTCTTCTTCTCAAGATCCTCCAAGTACTTTGGGCGTTCCTTTTCCAATGTCCCGATTGCTTATGAGTAACAATGCATCGGGATGAGCATCACCCTTCTTGTCTTTCTTGGCCTTAGAATTGCTCGCGATCGCATCGAGCTTTCTTTCTTTTGACCGCGATTCTCTTGACATAGGGCTTGCCCTTGCCTTTCTGCATCATCATCACATGATTGCTTTTCTTAATGCTTTCCTCAGATTTTAGCATCCCATGCAACTCACCAGGTCTTGTCCAGATTGTTCATGTGAAAGTTCATTATGAATGGCTCAAAGCTCTGGGAGCGGCGGAGAATCACATCGAGCCAACTCTTGGCTAAGGAAAACCAAGCTTTTCCGGACTCTCAATGTAACCAATCATCTTAATCACATGAGGGTCGACGGATTCCCTCTCGCAAGCTCGCACGCAAATAAGGACTTTGAAGTATTGAACCTCTCACCCTTGCTTGGTTCTCAAACATACCACGTAGCCCCACAATGATATTGTAGGCATCTGTGTTCTCATATTGCTTCAAGCTCAGAGGACATTGTGGCAAGCATGAGACACTCACATCAAGGCAATCATTCGTGCTTCTCATAAGCTCTCCGTGCAGCCACAGTAGCATTATCGAGCAAGTCTTCGGGTAAGGAGACTCAAGGACATACTCCTTGCGCTCTTGCTTGAGAACAATTCTCAAGTTGCGATACCAATCCAAAAGTTTGTTCCATTGAGTTTTTCTTTCTCAAGAACAGATCGCAAATTAAAAGTATCTTGGATGCGCGTTAGAATGACATGATCTACAACACAAGAATATGCAAAGTTTAGCACTATGTTTATGTTCATCTTTTATTAAACTATTTAGCAAAAGACTCCCACTATGAGTTTTGCAACAAAAACTCCTCTAAGTTACATAGTGGGTAAAGATCCTCATTTCACTAATTCCTAGTGAGCTTTGGCATCACGGCTAGAAAACTAGTGACATGGGTAAGCAACACTTGCTAATCACATCCCTATGTGACTCTACTTTGGGTGACATTAGTATGCCTCGCCCCAATCTATGCCCCAAGGTCCAAAACTATTTTGATAACCTTGTTAAGTAAACCAAATGCTTCCGCATGTAGATGTCCGACATCTACCCCAAATGATGATGATAACCGATGGCACTCTACTTTGGTAGACCTACCATGCGGTGATCATTATCTTTTGGTGCAGCATATGGAAGGGCATTAACACCTAATTTTAAGATTCTATCCTACCAAAGCAACATATCACATATATCATTGCATAAGAATAAGATAGATAACATCATAGATAAACACATTTAACTGTGAAGTAGTATGGCCCAAAATTGGTGATATCCATCTCCAAGTAGGTGTAGACGATCTCCATCCTCCACATCACTACTTTAGGCCACCATGCTTAAAAGCTTGTAACCTCAAAACTAGGCTACTACCTATAATAGCTAGAAATTGAAGATTACAAAGATAGATTCAAGCATTAAGGTCGACACGCAGGTCGTTAAATACAATATATACAGCTAACAATAGCTGAAATAATCATGACACGCAGGCCATGAACGAATGTTACATGCATCACATACATCCCATACATTCAAATAAGTTATAGGGCCATACTATTCACATCATTCTCTGCAAAAACAAGTTAGACGTGGAATCGCATTCTACCTAACGATGTGAACCCAAGACGCTATACAAGGGGGGATACACACGGCGGTCCCGCTGGCGGTGTGCGGGGTCGAGGGGAGCGCTCATGGCTTCGTGGCAGCGCCAAAACCTCGCAATTACATAGATCGCATCTATGAAATCGCTATGAAAATCTTATCGAGCCGATCAAATCAACCCAAATCCGAGCCATTCAAAATGTCTCAATTTTCATTAGATCAATCATATTGATCATCACGATCGGTATACTTGAGGAGACCACAACACAAGACCTCGATCTGTTGGCTCGATCATCGACAGCGCGCATTAGCCCCGATGGTGATTCCAGCCGGTAGGGGCAAGTCGCGCGTACATCAAAGAAGGAGCACGAACTAATCTTTTTGGCCTTATGATGCTATCAACTCATACCTATTTCAACCCCTTATGACCGATTGATCTCATCAACCCGTGCTACCTGACTTAGACGTAATAGATCCAATCTACTACTATCGCATATCAACATATGCGCTGATCCAGATTGCAAACTAAGCAAGATGGCTCTGATACCACTAAAGGAATACGCGTAGGCTACGGAAGCAGAAAACAAAATTTTTCTACCGCGCACCCAAGAACATCATGCTAAGAAGGATCATGGATCGTTACCACTTAGACGCGCAGCGCAGCGGAAGATGAATTGGAAACCGATCCAATCACGCGCGTCGAGGTAGTAGTGGAAGTAGCCGATCGTCCCGACAGATCGTCTCTCCACGCACGCCGATCAAAGATCGCAACGAGCAGCGCCTCCACCGTATCCACACGTCCGGGCCGAACGCCGATCGCGAGTGTACTAGCACTCGTGAGCAGCTAGGGTTTGGCTCGGGAGGTGGCGGCTAGGGTTTTGCTAGATGTTAACAGGACGAAAACCTCAGCCCTCGCCTCCATATATATAGACCTCCTCACGTGGGCCTTGCGGACCAAGGCCCATTAGGAGTCTATTCGGATCTTTATCCGACTGAGCCCATATCCGAATCATATTCGAATCAGTGTTCCAACCCGTTAAGCGTGCGACCACCAGAGGTTCACGTATACTTGGTCGTGACCCGAAACGCCTTTCCGGTCACCATGTTAATAGCGCCTCTAGTAAGACATATTAACCCCAAAGTATATGTAAAGATCATATCGGCTGAACTCGTAATGTTCTCTCATGTACGAATCCCTTTGCTCACGATATAGATTGAGCTCAAGGCGAGACTGTGTCATCCTCTTAATAGCTCAATCACTCTCTCGATTCCGTGATGGATTATAAACTCGTGATTGACTCCTCAATCACCTTGGCATGGCCATGCACTTTCATAATCCATTACATCGAGGGCCAGAGATATCTCTCCCATAAGGAGGGGCAAATTCTATCTTGATCATTCATATCCCACTACATGTTTCATGGCAAACCCGAAGACTACTTTTATGACTACCCGCCACGGAGTAGTGTTTAGTAGTCCCAAAATAAGCTACTACTCATGTTGGGAACCATGATGATCTCAAGTCTAAGGACTCTACATAAACACTACTTGAGACCAACTGATGACACATGGAATCTGCGCAGTGTCTCATGGCAGTCTATCCAACATATGTTCACTAACACATGTCCATATTATTGATTTGGTATCACCATACCATGATCCATGAGACATGATCATCAATCAATACATATGCTTGATCTTTGTCTTTGAATCATATTTGTTCCTCATATGATATACGATCAGGGATCATTTAGAAATAGCAACATCTTAGTATTTAAGAGTCTCATGAATAAGTCACATACTCATTGATCAATAATGATGATGTCTATTCCAAGGAACAAAGTAATGTATCATAAACATAGTATGTGATATATACAACATCTCCATGTTGCCTCTAGGGCATATCACTAACATATGCATGGGGAAAAGGACCGATTAGTATCGTTGCACCTTACACAGACTATCCACAATAGAAGAGGAAAGAAAATAAAAAGCTTTTTGCCCGAATTACTTAAGTAGTAAAGGATTATTGATTGTCGAATTCAAAATTGTAATAAAGGATTAGAACTCTCTTAAGATGTTTCCCATCTTTATTTAATTGTTATAATTATGAACGATTTAGAAAACTTAAACCATTCTGCTTAGATCTTATTATATTCTTAATGTCTTTCATTTCTTCTACTTTATACTTGTTGCAATCTCTGTATTGAACTACATTATAGGGGAGGTTATGCTGAATTTTTTGTGCCTAGCATAGTTAATTTACTCTTGTTTTGTTTCTAGTTGAGTAGCATTCCGGGTCTTTGCTCGACTAGGGTGTTACAGTTGGTATCAGAGCGGGCTGTAGGTCCGTGGTTAACAAAATATTAAATTTGACACACTAAGCACTGTAGTGGGAATGGGGTTTGCATTGCATCTATGTTTCTGTTGATTATCATAATTGATTGTGTACTTAATATTTGACTTTGCAATTGATTATGTTATAGAGATGGCAAGGGGTAGAGGCTGTGGTTGTGGTCGGCAAGGTGCCGGACGAGGCCAGGCTGTGCCCCCGCCTGAAGTCCAAAACTCTGTAGCCGGGGAGGCCAATTCGGTGGGATCAGAGGAAGAGGTTGCTTCAGCGGTTCAGGAGAGCCAGGCTCCACCAACTGCACCTATTGCCGCACCTGTGGTGGTACCTGCGACAGTACCAGTGATGGGTGCTATGGGTCTACACTAGTGGAATGCGTTGAGGTTGGACACCTTCGATGGATTGGGTACGCCAGTGGATGCAGCACACTGGCTGCGGCACATAGAGAGGCATTTGGGAGTGTTGGGTTTGACTCCAGAGCAGAGGGTTCAGTATGTGGCCTTTCAGCTGAAGGGACAAGCGGATATCTGGTGGGAAGGAGTCCTGTCAGCCAGAACCGCTGCCCAAGGACCAGCGACTTGGAAAGAATTTGTGGAGCAATTCAGGAGGAGGTTTTACCCTACTTCATTTGTGGAAAGAATGGAAGTGTCATTAAGCAATTACAGGTAGGGCAAGATGTCAGTGTCAGAGTACGAAGTGGGTTTCAATAACTTAATCCGCTTTGTTCCATTTGTGGCTACCAATGAGGTGGAGAAAGCCAAGAGGTTTCGAAGAGGGCTCAGGCAGGAGTTTCGCCAAGTGTTGGGGGCCTTGGAGCTCTGTGATTTTGGCTCCTTGGTGGAGCAAGCTAGGGGCATGGAGCTAGATATGCAGCTTGGAGAAGGATTGCAGGGTACATGAGGTTTTGTGGCTACTGAAGGTTCAGAGGGCATTCAGAAGAAGAGTTTTGGAGGAGGTAGTGGGTCATCGCTGAAGCCAGTTCCCAAGAGGTTTAAAGGCCCACAAAATTCATTCAAGTCCAAGTTCACCAAGCCCCAGGCATCATCTACCTTTCGATCTTCAGCAAATACTCCTATGATGCGTCCGGTCCCCGGACAGGGAATGAAATGTTTCAAATGTGGAGATGGTCATCGAATGACTACCCCATCCTCACTCTGCTTGTTTTTGAACACCCACTTGGTACCAATGACATTATGACCTCTAGGGGGCTCAACAAGCGACCAGACCTTGTTTATCTCAAAGTTCTCTAATTCCTCATGCATGGCATTGACCCAAGACTCATCAGAAAGAGCAGGACTAACATCCTTGGGCTCGAAAGAAGCAACGAAGGCAGAGTGGAGACAGAAGTGAGACGTGCAGATTTTGAGCGTGTGACTCGCTCAAAAAGATCTCTAATTATCTGCTCAAAAGGATGATGTTCTTGGATTTTACGGGGAGGTCCTTGATGAGAAGTAGGAGAAATGGCCTCTACCTCATGAGCTGATGAGGTAGGAATAGAGCCACTAGCTCCAGAAGAAGTGGAAGGCATGGGCTAATCTTCTCGAGGTGCGGTGGTAGAAGCAAGCACCTCAAGGGGAGGAGGAACTGGATCAGGTAAATAACCCTCATCTCCATCCTCCTCATCATCCACAAATATGGTCTCGGACTGCTCTACAGAAACTGAGATATTGGGCCTAGTCCCCGGACTGGCCTCATCGAAGGTCACCTCACAGGTCTCTTCCAATTTACTAGACTCGTAGTTCCAAACCTCAAATTGTTTTTTGGAGGCTTATGGATGTATAAAGAAGGACTCCACCAAATTTCACTGGATTTGGAAAAGGTTTGATAACCTTTCAAATTTCGGACAGAGGGGGCACTCTTTGTTTTTTTTAAACCCCAAAATCAAACTCTCTCTCTCTCTTCTCTTCTCTTTTCTTTTCTTTTTTTCTAAGTCCGAAACCCTAATTTTTTTTGTCGCGGAGGATGGCAATGCCTGGGTGGTCGCGGCAAGGGTTGGTGGCAGAGAGGGGGCACCGGATGGAAGGCCGTGTCAAGGATGGAGGCGCGACAAGGAAGGTGGTTGCGGCAATGAACAAGAACACACAACAATGAAGCTATGCAAAGGAACACGAAATGCAACTAGACAATGACAAGCTAGACTCTGACTAAACTAGCAATCAGCAACTTGAACACGACAATGTAACCAAAATTTCAACGAGCAGTATTGAAAAGAAAAATTGCAATGGCACAAGAGGTGATGGGACAGCGGAAACACACGACGAACAAATTATTATTATTTGGCTAATTTTCTGGAGTTTTTAGGGCGATGAACATAACTAATCCAAAAGGGATGAATTACCTGATAAGTCGATTGTGGAGAACACGACGTTGATGATCCAAACGCTCCGACCAAAATAGATCGATCCCCTCGCAATCACTACACCACTGCTCCAATGGTTATCAACCGTGCCGAATGCGGTTGACCTCGTCAAGAGGGCTATCTCCTGCAAACGAATCGAGAACACAAGCAAGAGAGTACAAAATGCAATCTGAAATTGTATTATGAAGAAATATTAAGTTCACAAGTTGGGATTCCTCAACCGGACATGCGTTGAAACTGCTAAATAGAATAATCTCTTAAGAAAAACCTGAGGAAAACTAAAAGGGTGCGACCTCCTTAAATAGGGAAAGGGGAAGCCATACTTATCTAATGAAAAGGGGTGTGGTACTATTTATAGTTACTGTTCATGCGAATAGTATGGCTATGGTACTATTTACATGAACAGTACCGGCCCAAATAAGCCGCCCAAATAGCAAGTGGCGGTATAAGGCCCACGGCCCAAAAGGTGTTACAGCACCATGGATAATAGACCTAAATTCGTCAATCCGATGAAGTAGACTTGATGAATGCAACCAAATTGGTGGAAATAGACGAATTAGGTGAAGTCATTAATGTGTTCCTCTTGCCGTGATTTGTCTCATCTTTTACATGATTTCTAATAACAAGAAAATCACAAGTCTTAGAAAGTATCGAATTCTCAACGGAAATATTATTGATTCCTAAAAATGAGTTTACCTGATAGTTGAGTTGACCTTACCCATCATTCATGGAAGCAGTAAGAGGAGTGTTCATATCAGTAGAAGTGATGTCATCATCAAATTCCCTCCAGTAGTCTAAGAATGTCATTAACTCCTCTAATAAAATCAGCATGTACACCTTAAGCGCCGAAAGTCCAAAGGACTAGTAAGTAATACCAACTAAGTTTAAGAAAAACTCAAACTTAGATGCTGGAACTGGCTTTGTCAACGTATCAGCTGGATTATCATGAGTACTTATCTTGCAGACTTTAGTATCACCTTGAGTAATGACACCTCGAATGTAGTGATACCTAATATCAATATGTTTTGTTCTCTCATGGAACATTTGATCTCTTGTAAGGAAAATATCACTTTGACTATCACAAAATATTGTAGTGCAAGATGTAATTCCACAAAGCTCAGTAAATAAACCTCTCGACCAAATAGCTTCTTTGTAAGCTTCAGAAATAGCCATATACTCAGCTTTTGTAGTAGACAAGGTAACAGTAGCTTACAAACTTGCTTTTCAGCTTACGGCACACCCTCCAACAGTGAATACATAACCAGTGAGAGACCTTCTTTTATCCAAATCTCTAGTAAAATCAGAATCCACATAACTAATGAGTCCATCTCTTGTCCTCCCAAACTTTAAACAAACATTAGATGTGCCCCGCAGATATCTGAAAATCATTTGAACTACTTTCCAATGCTCGTTTCCAGGATTAGCCATGCATCTACTAACCACACTTAATGATTGAGATAAATCGGGGCGAGAACATACTATGGCATACATAAGCAAACCAACTGCACTCGTATATGAGACTTTAGACATATACTCCACTTCATCATTAGATTGTGGACATGACGCTGAAGAAAGTCTGAAATATGCAGCTAAGGGAGTACTCACAGGTTTGGCCTCACGCATATTGAAACGACGAAGAACTTTATCAATATACCCTTTTTGACTTAGATATAATTTACCAAATTGTTGGTCTCTAATGATTTCCACACCAAGAATCTTCTTAGCTGCACCGACATCTTTCATCTCAAATTCACTACTTAATTGTGCCTTCAACTTTAAAATTTCAGCATTATCTTTTGCAGCAATCAACATATCATCAACATATTGGAACAAATAAATAGCTGAACCAGTAACAATCTTCAAATAAACACAGCTATCATAATTAGATCTTTTAAAATCCTGACATATCATAAAGGAGTCAAATCTCTTATACCATTGTCTAGGTGACTGTTTCAAACCATAAAGAGATTTCTTTAATTTGCAAGCAAAATTCTCTTTTCTTGGAATGACAAAACCTTTCGGTTGCTCCATATAAATGCCTTTTTCTAATTCCCCATGTAAGAATACAGTTTTCACGTCCATTTGTTCAAGCTCATAATCATACATAACCACAATTCTGAGTAAAATGCGAATAGAACTATGCTTCATAACAGGGGAAAAGACATCAGTGAAATCAATACATGGAATTTGACTGTATCCTTTAGCAACTAACCTTGCTATGTGTAACACCCGAGGACCCACATTACCCTGAGATGCCAGTAAACCACTCTACCGCTAGCCAATTTACGAGATAACATAAACTGGCAACAATTTCTAAATCATGATAAGCTAAGCGGAAGCATACTAAAGCAAGGTATTGGAACACTATTAATTAAAGAACAACTGCTAAAAGGTTTAACCAATTAAAACAAACTACTGTCTAGCATTATTACCTTGAAACAAACATCAATAAGGGAAATAAATTCATGATTAAGACTACACAACTATTACAACATTAATTATGATATGATTTGTGATAGTGATGTGCCGCTCTACCCTTCCCATGCAAGCTCGAGAATAACTTGAAGAGGGGAAAAAGCAAGAGTGAGATAAAAATCTCAGCAAGCAAACTGTTTAACAAGCTAATTAAACTACAATGTTGTTAAGCATCAATAATTATTTTCCACAATGACCACAATTATAGCCTTAACCACATGTTCTACCAACAATAATAAAACATTAGCAAATGAATATTGATTGACTACTTCATATCCTCAACCACTACCACTACCAATGATAGGAAAACATTAACAGATTTTACCTCACTATTTTTATTGTTTCTCACATCCACAACTGATATCAATAGTTACCACAAGAGAAAAGAATCTCGTACCACAATCTCAACCCCTATCATACCACAAGGGGTGAACCCCCCTTCCACGACCACAGCCACATTCCTCATACCACAAATGACTCACATGAGCCAATTCCACATTACAACTATGGAGTTGCGTTTGTTTGAAAAATAACTTCACCACACTACATTGCAAAGTATGCAAATGATCTTTCCACATGCAATGCATATGAATGCGTATGCTCCATTGCACCATTACCCAACAAGGTAAGAGTGTGCATCGTACTACGGCAATGTACGATACTGTACCGGTACGGTCACGGCTATAAGTGGTGATATCCACAATGCAAATGTCATGACATGATATGAATGTTATGATAATCATAAACCACAAGAATTTAACCACAAAGATCAACAACATAATGATCATGAATACTTCCTCATAATCCACATGTGTCTCAATAAGCACAATGCAACTGTTTCATAAGATCATTACCACATAGCCCATATTCAGTTCACCAAGATTATAAACAATTGATCTATAGGGAATTCTACCACATAGACCATAATATATTTTATCAAGAATGCTACCACCACAACCACAAATATTCAATAAGAATATTACCACCTATACCACAATATATTCATAAAGAATACTACTCTACAACTATATTTGTTTCATCAAGAACAATTTCACATACCCACAAATAAACCATCAAGATCATAAACAGTTGAGTTCTTAAAATACTACCACATGGACCATATTGAGGAAACATGTAACAATGTCATAGCACCTCAAATTAAGAGAATAAATAATTGTGAAGGTAGAATAATTAACAAGTTAAACATGTAGCACAACCGCTACGTTTACTTGTCTATACCGTTGAAGCGAAGCAATCACGTGCATTCAGGAGTAAAACCACCTGTCCAAAAATACCTCTTAGCACAATCCTATAGCAAGGAAATCGCGACTTAAGAAGTAAAGACGATACTAATCCCCAAAACCCCAGAACAATCCTCTCCGCTTAACGGTTTTCTACTCTACCCACTACAGCACTGCTACTTAACATTTTTATATCTTTAAGATTACTAAACCTTTTGCAGAGGGGAATATATTTCTGGTTTCCTTACTCATTTTCTTTCATTTTATGTAGATCACATATTTTAATTTTGTTCTTAGCATGGTGTAACTAAATGCTCAAAACAGAGAACATCCTCTGCTCTGTTTGTCCGGACAGTCAGGTTCCCAACAGAGTAGGGCTCTACAAATTTTGATTTTTATACAGCAGCTATCTTACTAAATTCCCTACAACTTTCTCAATGGTGGCCAAAAATATAAAATTATCTACTATCCCTAATTCCCATCTGAACAGCGGTCTATCCCTGTCTGTAACCCTGACAGACATCGAGATTCCAAACCTTGGTACGTCTAAATTACGTGGCTAAACAATCTAAAAAAATACAGTAGATGCGTATAGTCGTCCTCTACGTTTTTCCTTTTGGGGAGACCCTCGGGAAAAATCGTCTTAGGGGTCTAAACGGCACAAACAGTAACACCGCGCGATTGGATCTGCAGACAGTCATTCGGGATTCTCTAATCGGGGGTTTCTAAAATGCTAATCCCCACAAAACTTGAACTAAGAACCCTAAATTCAGTAGAAAACAGAGGAATTGGGGTGAGGGAGAGTTACCTAGGGGATTGGGATCACCCTCTTCTTCCTCTCCTTCTCCTTCCCTTCTTCCCCTTCCCTCTCTTCCTCTCCTTCCTCTTCCCTTCTTCCTTCTTCTCCTTCTTCTCCTTGCAGCAGCACTTGGGCAGAGGGGAGGCGCAGGAAAGGAGCGGGGGTGACGGCTTGGGGGTGGGAAAAAGGGGGGAGGGGCCAAGGGAGGGGGTTTATAAAGGGGGTGCTAGAGTTTGGGAGGGGGTACGAGCCCCCGTTTGGGCTAGCTGGCCCAAAGTGGCTGGCCCACCCCACCGGACAACCAAAAACCTCTTAATTAATTATTTTAATTCTCTTTTTATTATTTTAGATTATTTCAAAGAGTTTATTTTCACCGCCCGTGATTTACCAAAAATCCGAGCGACTCCGTGATTAATTTAAAAACTGACACCGAAACAACGTTCAGGATATTATATTCTCCCCACCTAAAAAGAATTCGTCCTTGAATCTAACTCCTCAACCCACGAGACAAAAGAACAATTAAGGAAAGAACAACCAAAGGATAGAGCATCCCAAGGGAACCACAACTACAGGTGCTCTTCCTCCTCGAAGAGCTCGGGCTCTTCTTAAGCATCCGGTCTTCAAGCTTCCACGTCGCGTCCCACTCGGACTGGTTCGTCCAGAGGGCCTTCACATACTTGATGGCCCTCTTACTCCCGGCCAGTTCCGGTGAGTCCACGATTCATGTTGGTCTACGCTGATCGTCCGCAAAACTCTTAGGCCAGCTCTGAGCAGCTAACAGGTGCTGCCATTTTCGCAAAATTTTTCTACGACAACTATTAAACCACTTTCTAATACCATCCTCCTTCTTAGAACTTCTTTTCTCTATTTATTATAATTGGGATAATACATTGTACCCCTTTAAAAGAATTTGACCACAGATTCCATTTACAACATTCTACTCGAAGCACAAACAATATCTTTTACAAATAGAACCCAATAAAAGAAGAATAAAGGATTCTCAAGTGACACACTAGCAACTAACTTTCCTTTCAAGGACCACAATCCAAATCAAAGGATTCACCACAAAATATTTTCCACTCTCCAAGTAGACAATTGAAGAAACCACACCACATAAGCCAAGAGTGAAAATCACTCGACAGACCAAAACAATCATTTTTTCCCAGCCGGAAAAGAATACGCTTCAACATAAAATAATTCAATTTGCAGATGACCTCTGCCAAAGACGCACAGTATAAGCAAGAATCAAGCGAGCATCTCACTACTCGAGATAACAAATATTTTCCTCTATTTCTTTGAATAATTTAACTTCCTTAAACCAAGGATTTCCAAATTATCGCCCAACACACCAACTCATTTATTGCACCTCAAAGATGCTATCCACGATCCTCACACTATTGGAATACCACTCTGATCCACTATTCGCACACGGAGACACTGAGTTTCTAAGGTTCTAACATAACAAAAGGTAAAACTCCGACTCAACTTTCAAGACTCTTACAACAACTCCCCGTATAAGATAGGGAAATCCTCTGGTGAAAACTCTACTATTCCACAATTAACATACACTCAATCCTTAACATCGACAAATTATTTGACTCCAAGACAATCATTCTATTTAAATCATATTCTTCCCAAGGATTATCCCACGAGAATAATATATCATCCAATATACCATAAACATCGTGATATTTAAGGCTTTTACAAAAATATCTACTATACCACCACTATCCAGTTTCCATCACGCAACAAAGGAAACTTCGCAACTCAAATCGGTTACCCTTTTCTTAGGAGAAGAGGTAAGAAGAAATAAATTCTAGCACACAGAAATTTGCTATCATTCACAGTAGCCAAAAGAAAAAGAGAAAATAAATAGCAATAAGGTTGGAAAACACAAGATGAGATCATCTGTATGTCAAATACTTCTAGTATAACTCTTTCTTTTAACAAGAAATAATTTTCTTTCATTACAGCATCCCGCCAATTCCAACAAAAGATGTTTGAAGTTAACAATGCAAGATTCAGATAAAACCAACACAATCATTCAACACGCCGCTTTACTCAAGGCAATAACGGCTACCACACAAGTCATAACGTCCAAAAAGATCCCAGCCGCAAATCTCAAATCCTTTACTTCAATTAGTGTCATAGAACTAACAAATTCTTTTATTTATAAAACATTCAACACAATCACAACTACGTACCGTCAATTGTATCAACAATAAGATAAAACATTCTTTGTAAGAATAATCAAATCCTCTTACTCCTTCATATTTTCCAAAAGGAACACCATAAATCACTTCATCATGTTCTTATTATCTAAATAAGGTTCCTACTACTTAATCTAGGAAAAACCTAGTGCATAAGCCACCATATTAAAACAAAGCTCTTTAACAAGATGATATTAGAACATGACATCCTCGCAAACATGGTAGTATAAATCTCTTATTAGATTTCATACATTTAACTTCTTCCTGATGCTCAACTCTAATTTAGCAAAAATTAGGTGCACTCTAGCTATTACTATCAATAATTGATTATTATTCTTCATCATCGTATCATTAATGATCCTATCTCTCTTTTGCAATCGCAAAACAATTATGAGCACAGATTCAATATTCCACCTAATGTTCAGAAATTAGAACAAAATAAATTTAAACCTCAATAATACTAGCTTAATAAGATAAGATTACGTAAGTCAATACATCAGCCTTCATCTATTTCTTTATGCATGTTTCAATAATTTAGAAGTTGTACATGCTCATCAAGTATGTAAAGAGAGCACATACTAAAGGTTAATATTATTAAGACAATATTCCAACAACTCCTTACTCAACCATCCCTAGTGGTCAGATTAATTACTTAAGATCAATCAATCCAATCTATCCAACAAGTTGGGAAATTTAAATAATCATAATAATCAAACCAATTCTTCTTTTTTCTCAATTCCTCAATAAATGCATGAGTTCTAAACATGAATCGACAAGTTCTGAACCACACTTCTCAAACTACAATAGGACAATATCATATTAATCAACTACACTTCCAAGTATGCTAGTAGAAATTGATTTTGCACCACGCTAACATTTCAACTTGATAATTCACAACTTATCAATGATTTACATAAATGCCAACTCCTACTTAGATACAACAAAACATCACAAAGGGTTTTAACACTTCCTTTTAGAAAAGAGAGGATTCAAACTTCAATAGCCAAAATAACTCAAAAGAAATGCATAGAGCCAAGACTTCCACAAGTTAACGAACTTCCAACATAAAACTTTGATTTCTTTTTAAAATATCAACTAAATAATGAGTCACATTTTCCAGTAAGAAAGATAGAACAACATGAAAAACCAATCTCATCAATTAACAGTGCTCACGCGCAGCAAAAGCAACTCATCAATCAGAAGAAACAATATTTGGTCTCAAGAACAATTAGAGGCCTATTGGCACCCAACAATTGCATTGAACCGCTAACCCGAGAGAAAACTCATTAACCGCAATAGGCCAAGAATTGGCAAAATCAACTCCAAGGGAATAACACCTTTTTTAAGAAACTCACCCTCGACATTTCTAACTAAGTTACCCGAGGTAACTACACAACTATCCCCATACCACGAACGGTGGTATAAATTATCAATGCCCAAGGCAACAGCTACAACCTCTATCTCTTATCAAAAGCTATCATCACTCATAGCGGTCATAGAAATAAATCATAATCATATAACATTGTCTCATAACATAAATCATCAGTACAACATGTCAAAAGCATAAATGCAATGCTTGACCCATCCCATCCTACTGTGCACCAGTGTGTAAATTTAATAATTTAATTACCACAGACCTAACGCCTGCTCTAATACCAACTGTAACACCCCAGGATCCACATTACCCTGAGATGCCACTAAATCACTCTACCACTAGCCAATTTACAAGATAACATAAACTGGCAACAATTTTTAAATCATGATAAGCTAAGCGGAAGCATACTAAAGCAAGGAATTGGAACACTATTAATTAGAGAACAACTGCTAAAAGGTTTAACTAATTAAAATGAACTATTGTCTAGCATTATTACCTTGAAACAAACATCAATAAGGGAAATAAATCTATGATTAAGACTACACAACTATTACAACATTAATCATGATATGATGTGTGACAGTGATTGTAATATCCTGAACGTCGTTTCAGCGTCAGTTTTTAAATTAATCGCGGAGTCGCCCGGATTTTCGGTAAATCGCGGGAGGTGAAAATAAATTCTTCAGAATAGTCTAAAATAATAAAAAAAATTATAATAATTAATTAAGAGGTTTTGGGATATTCGGAGGGGCGGGCCAGCCAGCCCAAACGGGGGCCCGTACCCCTCCCAAACCCTAGCACCCCCTTTATAAACCCCTTGGGGAGCCCTCCCTCCCCCTTTTCCCACCCCAAGCCGCCACCCCACCCTCCTTGCGCCCTCTCCCTCCCCTATGGTGCTACCCTTGTGCAAGGAGAAGAAGGAGAAGAAGGAGAGGAAGAGAAGGAGGAGAAGAAGAGGAAGAAGAGGGGTGATGCCAAATCCTTAGGTAATTCTACCTTATCCCAATCTCTCTGATTTCTGCTATTTTAGGGTTCTTAGCCCAAGATTTTGGTGGGGATTAGGATTTAGAACCCCCGATTAGAGAATCCCTGCTGCCTGCCTGTAGATTAATTCGTGCAGTATTTCTGTTCATGCGGTTATGACCCTGAAAACGATTTTTCCCGAGGGTCTCCCCGAAAGAAAAAATGTAGAGGACGTCGATCCACATCTACTGTATTTTTTCCAGATTTTTTGGCTATGTAATTTAGGTGTACCAGGGTCTGGATTCTCGCTGTCCGTCAGGGATGCAAACAGGGACAGACCGCTGTTCAGATGGGATTTAGGGGTAGAAGATGATTTTTAAATTTTTTGTCATAATTTAGAAAAAGGTAGGGAATTCAATAATATAGCTTCTGTAAAAGAACCAGAATTTTTAGAGCCTTGATCTGTTCTGGGGACGCGTTATAAGTCGGCTGTCCAGACTTTCAGAACAGAGTACGTCCTCTGTTTTGTGCATTATATATCACCTTGTTAATGACAAGATAAGAATATATGATTTACATGAAAAGTGTAGATATTTAAGTGAGGAATCCAGAGATGTATCTTTTGCTGTGATTAGTTTTATATTTTTAAAGATAAAAAATGTTAAGCAGTGCCGCTGCAGTGGGAATATTGTAGAACCGTTACGCAGGGAAGGATGTTATGGGGTTTTGGGGCTTAGCGATATCTTTTCTTCGAGAGTCGCATTTTTATTGTTGTAATGTGTGCTGAGAGGTACCTTTTTGGACAGGCGATTTCGTTTCTGAACACGCCTGATTTCGTCGCTTCGTCGGTAAAGGCAACTATAACGATGGTTTAAATTTGATAGTGTTGAATGGCGATGTTTGATCCATATTATGAACATATATATTTGTCGTGGTTATGGGAAGAATGTATGGGTGCTGTTTATGGATGATTACAATTTACAATGTTCATGAATAATTCCGGTGCATGGATAATGTGAACGCAAAAATTTATTTTATTGAGACATTCACGCATATGCATCATGTTGATCTATTGAAGTCTTAGTCACGAGTTGATTAAGTGCCGAGGTCCCCGTCATGTTGATGACATAACAGGCTAAAGGTCCCCATACTTGTGGAATATGGGCAATTGGTCCCTGTACCAGGTGGTACAGGCATGGGTGTGCGTCGACGGATGCACACTCTGTATTACCGGTAAAATGCAAAAGAGAAAGAGATAAAGAGCTTTTTGATCATCGTGCATAGCATGGCTTGACTATATGGTTGATAGATGGATTTGTGAAATGATGTTTATAAATGTACTTGTTACTATGCATTATATTTGCTGAGTCATTGGACTCACTCTTGTTGTTGTTTGTTTTTTTAGGTACCTTTATGAGATCGACATGCTTGGGGAAAGGGAAGGAATAAATTAGTTGCACTGGCACGTTCCACACATAATGGAAATAAAGGAAGAGACTTAAACATAGGACGCAAGGACTATTTAAGAATCATTTGTTTATTACCCTTGGATTTTAATTGTAATAAGAGTTTAGATTATTCATGATACTCTTGCTCTTTCTCTAGGCATTATATCCATAAATGATTTAGTACTTTTTAATCTAATTGCTTAACTTTGAATTTGTTGTTTTCTTTTGATTGATGAGATGCTTTTGCTGCTCGTGAGCGCTGTTAATTGGTGAGATTGGTTTTCATGTTCTTCCCATTTTTTCCTACTAGAAAATATGACTCATTTATTCGTTTGATATTTTGGAAAAAAAACTTTATGTTGGAAGTTTGTTGTTTGCGAAGCCTTGGCTTTATGCATTTCTTTTGATTTATTTCGACTATTAAATATTGATTCCTCTCTTTTCTAAAAAGAAGTGTTAAAACCCTTTGGGATGTTTTGTTGTGTCTGAGTAGGAGGTGGCAATTATGCAAGTAATTGATAAGTTGTGAATTATCAAGTTGAGATGCTAGCGTGGTACATAATTAATTTCTACCAATATCCTTAGAAGTGAGGTTGATTAATATGATATTATCCTGTTATAGTTTCTTGAACAATTGTAACTAAGAATTTGTCTATGCATGTTTAGAACTCATGCATTTATTGAGGAATATGAAAAAAAAAGAATTGGTTTGATTATTATGATTATTTAAATTTCCCAACTTGTTGGATAGATTGGATGGATTGATCTTAAGTAATTAATCTGACCACTAGGGATGGTTGAGTAAGGAGTTGTTGGAATATTGTCTTAATAATATTAACCTTTAGTATGTCCTCTTTTTACATACTTGATGAGCATGTACAACTTCTAAATTATTGAAATATGCATAAAGAAATAGATGAAGGCTGATGTATTGACTTATAAAATCTTATCTTATTAAGCTGGTATTATTGAGGTTTAAATTTATTTTGTTCTAATGTCTGAACATTAGGTGGAATATTGAATATGTGCTCATAATTGCTTTATGATTGCAAATCAGAGATAGGATCATGAATGCTGCTATGATAAAAAATAATAATCAATTATTGACAGTAATGGCTAGAGTGCATTTAATTTTTGCTAAATTAGAGTTGAGCATCAGTAAGAGTTAAATGAATGAAATCTAATAAGAGATTTATACTAGCATGTTTGTGAGGTTGTCATGTTCAATATCAGCCTGCTAAAGAGTTTGTTTTCAATATTGTGGCTTGTGCTCTAGGTTTTTCCTAGGTTAAGTAGTTGTAATCTTATTTAGATAATAAAAACATGATGAAGTGATATATGGTGTTCCTTTTGGAAGATATGAAGTAGTAAGAGGATATGATGATTCTTTTAAAGAATGTTTTATCTTGTCAATACAATTGACAGTAGGTGGTTGGGAGTATTGTGTTGAGAGTTTTATAAATAAAAGAATTTGATAGTTCCATGACACTAATTGAATTAAAGGATTTGAGTTCTATGGTTGGGATCTTTTGGACCTTATGACTAGTGTGGTAGCCGTTATTGCCTTAAGTAAAGTAGCGTGTTGAATGATTTTATTGGTTTTTATCTGAATCTTGCGTTGTGGACTTCAAACATCTTTTGATGGAATTGGCGGGATGCTGTAATCAAAGAAAATTATTTCTTGTTAAAAGAAAGAGTTGTACTAGAAGTATTTGAGGTTCAGGTGATCTCATCTTGTGTTTTTTCAACCTCATTGCTATTTAATTTTTCTCTTGGTCTTTTGGCTGCTGTGAATGATGGCGGATTTCTGTGTACTGGGATTTATCTCTTCTTACCTCATTTTCTGAGAAAGGGTAATCGATTTGTATTACGAAGCCTTGTGTTGCGTGATGGCAACTGGTTAGTGGTGATCTAGTAGATGTTTTTGTAGAAGTCTTAAATATCACGATGTTTGAGATGCATTGGGTGATATATGGTTTTCGTGGAATAATCCTTAGGAAGGATTTGATTTAAATAGAATGTTTGACTTGAAGCCAAATAATTTGTTGATGTTAAGAATTGAGTGTATGTTAATTGTGGAATAGTAGGGTTTTCACCTGAGGTTTCCCTATCTTATACGGGGAGTTTGTTGTAGGATCTTGAAAGCTGAATCTGGTCTTTACCTTTTGTTATGCTAGAACCTTGGAGGCCCAGTGTCTCTGTGTAGGAGTAGTGGAACAGAGTGGATACCAAATAGGGTGATGATTGTGGATAGCATCCTCGAGGTGCTACTAATGATTATGTGTGGGTGTGATAAGAATTTCGGGTCGTTATCCTTAAGGGATTGAGGCTCATTAGGAATTATTTCTCAAAATAATTCCGTTGGTCGAGGTCTTGGCTGGAGTATGTTTTTTTGAGCAATGAGTCTCTCTACAAGGGTGTAGATGATGTACTCAGTTTGGGCTTATTGTTGAGGTAGCCAACTTGAGTTAAATGAGAGGGTGTGTTGGGCGATGAGTTGGAAATACTTTGTTCAAGAAAGTGAAAATTTTGAAAGGGAATGGATTGGGAAATTAATGATATCTCGAGTAGTAAAATGCTCGCTTGATTCTTGTTTATGCTGTGTGTTTTGGCAGAGGTCAACTGCAAATTGAGTTGTTTATTGTTGAGACGTAGTCCTTTCCAGTTGGGAAGAGAAAATGATTGTTTTGGACTTTCGAGTGATTTTCACTCTTGACTTATGTGGTGTGGTTTCTCCAATTGTTTACTTGGAGAGTGAAAAATATTTTGTGGTGAATCTTTGATTTGGATTGTGGTTCTTGAAAGCAAAGTTAGTTGCTAGTGTGTCGCTTGAGAATCCTTTATTCTTCTTTTGTTGGGTTTTATTTGTAAAAGAAAATATTTGTGCTTCGAGTAGAATGATGTGAGTGGAATTTATGGTCAAATTCTTTTGAAGGGGTAAAATGTATTATCCTGATTATATTTAATAAGAGGTTTAATAGTTGCGGCGGGGAATTCTGGTGAGAACGGCAGGACCTGTTGACCTCTCAGAGCCGACCGAAGGGCTGCGGGTGCTCGGTGTCGATCAGCATGAATCGTGGACTCGCCAGAACTGGCCGTGAGGAAGAGGGCCATCAAGCGTGTGAAGACCCTCTGGACGAACCAGTCCGAGTGGGAGGCGATGTGGAAGCTTGAAGACCAGATGCTTAAGAAGAGCCCGAACTCTTCGAGGCGGAAGAGTACCCGTAGTTGTTATTCCCTTGGGATATTCTATCCTTGGGATACTCTATCCTTTGGTTGTTCTTTCCTTAATTGTTCTTTTGCCTCGTGGGTTGAGGAGTTAGATTCGAGGACGAATCCTTTTAGGTGGGGAGAATGTAATATCTTGAACGTCGTTTCAGCATCAGTTTTTAAATTAATCGCGGAGTCGCCAGGATTTTTGGTAAATCGCGGGAGGTGAAAATAAATTCTTCAGAATAGTCTAAAATAATAAAAAATTATAATAATTAATTAAGAGGTTTTGGGATATTCGGAGGGGCGGGCCAGCCAGCCCAAACGGGGGCCTGTACCCCTCCCAAACCCAAGCACCCCCTTTATAAACCCCTTGGGAGCCCTCCCTCCCCCTTTTCCCACCCCAAGCCACCACCCCCACCCTCCTTACGCCCTCTCCCTCCCCTATGGTGCTACCCTTGTGCAAGGAGAAGAAGGAGAAGAAGAAGAGGAAGAGAAGGAGAAGAAGGGAAGGAGAAGAAGAGGAGGAAGAGGGGTGATCCCAAATCCCTAGGTAATTCTCTCTTATCCTAATCCCTCTGATTTCTGCTATTTTAGGGTTCTTAGCCCAAGATTTTGGTGGGGATTAGGATTTAGAACCCCCGATTAGAGAATCCCTGCTGCCTGCCCGTAGATTAATTCGCGCAGTATTTCTGTTCATGCAGTTATGACCGTGAAAATGATTTTTCCGAGGGTCTCCCCGAAAGAAAAAATGTAGAGGACGTCGATCCACATCTACTATATTTTTTCCAGATTTTTTGGCTACGTAATTTAGGCGTACCAGGGTCTGGATTCTCGCTGTCCGTCAGGGATGCAAACAGGGACAGACCGCTGTTCAGATGGGAATTAGGGGTAGAAGATGATTTTTAAATTTTTTATCATAATTGAGAAAAAGGTAGGGAATTCAGTAATATAGCTTCTGTAAAAGAACCAGAATTTTTAGAGCCTTGATCTGTTCTGGGGACGCGTTATAAGTCGGCTGTCCAGACTTTCAGAACAGAGTATGTCCTCTGTTTTGTGCATTATATATCACCTTGTTAATGACAAGATAAGAATATATGATTTACATGAAAAGTGTAGGTATTTAAGTGAGGAATCCAGAGATGTATCTTTTGCTGTGATTAGTTTTATATTTTTAAAGATAAAAAATGTTAAGCAGCGCCGCTGCAGTGGGAATATTGTAGAACCGTTACGCGGGGAAGGATGTTATGGGGTTTTGGGGCTTAGCGATATCTTTTCTTCGAGAGTCGCATTTTTATTGTTGTAATGTGTGCTGAGAGGTAGCTTTTTGGACAGGAGATTTCATTTCTGAACACGCCTTATTTCGTCGCTTCATCGGTAGAGGCAACTATAACGATCGTTTAAATTTGATAGTATGGAATGCCGATGTTTGATCCATATTATGAACATATATACGTGTCGTGGTTATGGGAAGAATGTATGGGTGCTGTTTATGGATGATTACAATTTACAATGTTCATGAATAATTCCGGTGCATGGATAATGTGAACGCAAAAATTTATTTTATTGAGACATTCACGCATATGCGTCATGTTGATCTATTGAAGTCTTAATCATGAGTTGACTAAGTGCCGAGGTCCCCGTTATGTTGATGACATAACAGGCTAAAGGTCCCCATACTTATTGAGTATGGGCAATTGGTCCCTGTACCAGGTGGTACATGCATGGGTGTGCGTCGACGGATGCACACTCTGTATTACCGGTAAAATGCAAAAGAGAAAGAGATAAAGAGCTTTTTGATCATTGTGCATAGCATGGCTTGACTATATGGTTGATAGATGGATTGTGAAGTGATGTTTATAAATGTACTTGTTACTATGCATTATATTTGTTGAGTCGTTGGACTCACTCTTGTTGTTGTTTGTTGTTTTAGGTACCTTTATGAGATCGACATGCTTGGGGAAAGGGAAGGAATAAATTAGTTGCACTGGGACGTTCCACACATAATGGAAATAAAGGAAGAGACTTAAACATAGGACGCAAGGACTATTTAAGAATCATTTGTTTATTACCCTTGGATTTTAATTGTAATAAGAGTTTAGATTATTCATGATACTCTTGCTCTTTCTGTAGGCATTATATCCATAAATGATTTAGTACTTTTTAATCTAATTGCTTAACTTTGAATTTGTTACTCGAGGTTTGTCCATTATAATTGTTACTGTTTGTGAAATCCCTGATTTTGATGGATAAGCAGGGGAGGCTCTGCCAAAATTTTGTTAACGTAATTAGTTAACTTTGTTTTACTTCTAGTTTGGTAGCATTCCGGATCTTTGTTTGACTGGAGTGTTACAGTGATGTGTCGCTCTACCCTTCCCATGCATGCTCGAGAATCACCTGAAGGGGAAAAAAAGCAAGAGTGAGATAAAAATCTTAGCAAGCAAACTGTTTAACAAGCTAATTAAACTACAATGTTGTTAAGCATCAATGATTATTTTCCACAATGACCACAAATACAGCCTTAACCACATGTTTTACCAACAATAATAAAACATTAGCAAATGAATATTAATTGACTACTTCATATCCTCAACCACTACCACAACCAATGATAGGAAAACATTAACAGGTTTTACCTCTCTATTTTTATTATTTCTCACATCCACAACAGATATCAATAGTTACCACAAGAGAAAAGAATCTCGTACCACAATCTCAACCCCTATCATACCACAAGGGGTGAACCCCCCTTCCACGACCACAGCCACATTCCTCATACCACAAATGACTCACATGAGCCAATTCCACATTAGAACTATGGAGTTGCGTTTGTTTGCAAAATAACTTCACCACACTGCATTGCATAAATATGCAAAAGATCTTTCCACAATGCAATACATATGAATGCGTATGCTCCACTGCACCCTTACCCAACAAGGTAAGAGTGTGCATCGTACTACGGCAATGTACAATACTGTACCGGTACGGTCGCGGCTATAAGCGGTAATATCCACAATGCAAATGTCATGACATGATATGAATGTTATGATAATCATAAAACACAAGAATTTAACCACAAAGATCAACAATATAATGATCATGAATACTTCCTCATAATCCACATGTGTCTCAATAAGCACAATGCAACTGTTTCATAAGATCATAACCACATAGCCCACATTCGGTTCACTAAGATCATAAATAATTGATCTCTAGGGAATTCTACCACATAGAACATAATATGTCCATCAAGAATACTACCACCACAACCACAAATATTCACGAAGAATATTACCACCTATATCACAATATGTTCATAAAGAATACTACTCCACAACTATATTTGTTTCAACAAGAACAATTTTACATACCCACAAATAAACCATCAAGATCATAAACAGTTGAGTTCTTAAAATACTACCACATGGACCATATTGAGGAAACATGTAACAATGTTATAGCACCTCAAATTGAGAGAATAAATAATTGTGAAGTTAGAATAATTAACAAGTTAAACATGTAGCACAACCGCTACGTTTACTTGCCTCTACCGTTGAAGCGAAACAATCACGTGCATTTAGGAGCAAAACCACCTATCCAAAAATACCTCTTAGCACAATGCTATAGCAAGGAAATCGCGACCTAAGAAGTAAAGGCGATACTAATCCCCAAAACCCCACAACAATCCTCTCCGCTTAACGGTTCTCTACTCTGCCCGCTACAGCACTGCTACTTAACATTTTTATATCTTTAAGATTACTAAACCTTTTATAGAGGGGAATATATTTCTGGTTTCCTTACTTATTTTCCTTCACTTTTCATGTAGATCACATATTTTAATTTTGTTCTTAGCATGGTGTAACTAAATGCTCAAAACAGAGAACATCCTCTGCTCTATCTGTCCAGACAGTCAGGTTCCCAACAGAGTAGGGCTCTACAAATTTTGATTTTTATACAGAAGCTATCTTACTAAATTCCCTATAACTTTCTCAATGGTGGCCAAAAAAATAAAATTATCTACTATCCCTAATTCCCATCTGAACAGCGATCTGTCCCTATCTGTAACCCTTACGGACACCGAGATTTCAGACCCTGCTATGTCTAAATTACGCAGCCAAACAATTTAAAAAATACAGTAGATGCGTATAGTCGTCCTCTACAGTTTACCATGTGGGGAGACCCTCGGGAAAAATCGTCTTAGGGGTCTAAACCGCATGAACAGTCATCCGGGATTCTCTAATCGGGGGTTTCTAAAATGCTAATCCCCACAAAACTTGGACTAAGAACCCTAAATTCAGTAGAAAACAGAGGGATTGGGGTGAGGGAGAGTTACCTAGGGGATTGAGATCACCCTCTTCTTCCTCTCCTTCTCCTTCCCTCTCTTCCTCTCCTTCCTTTTCCCTTCTTCCTTCTTCTCCTTCTTCTCCTTGCAGCAGCACTTGGGCAGAGGGGATGCGCAGAGAAGGAGGGGGGTGGCGACTTGGGGGTGGGAAAAAGGGGGTGGTGCCAAGGGAGGGGGTTTATAAAGGGGCTGCTAGGGTTTGAGAGGGGGTACGGGCCCCCATTTGGGCTGGCTGGCCCAAAGTGGCTGGCCCACCCCTCCGGACAGCCCAAAATCTCTTAATTAATTATTTTAATTCTTTTTTTTATTATTTTAGACTATTTTGAAGAATTTATTTTCACCTCCCACGATTTACGGAAAATCCAAGCGACTCCGCGATTAATTTAAAAACTGACGCCGAAACGACGTTCAGGATATTACACTATTTATCTAACCTCTTCGGTTGGTGAAATATCTTCCTTTTTCTTGAAGATCTATTTGCAGCGAATAGGTTTCTTCTCAAATGGCAATTTGACTAGCTTCCAAGGGACATTCTTGTCAAGAGATTCTATCTCATCATGCATGGCAACCATCCATCTTTCTGAATCATTAAAAGAGATAGCTTCTAAATAAGATCAAGGTTCTGCAGTACTTTCAATTTCTTCTGCCATATTTAGACAATAAGCCACAAAGTTGGCTTCTTCAATCAATCTCTTAGGAGGCTGAATGTTCCTCCTTTCTCTATTAACTGCAATGGAACATTGTGTTGATGGCGCAACAATAGAAACTTCTGGAATATTTTCTTTGTTGATTTCTGGTGTAGATCCTGAATCAATAATATGCTCCACCTGCATGCTTGATTGCTTCTCAACGGGAACATTAATAGATGGTTTATCATGCAACATAGCAGACTCATCAAAAGTAACATGTCTACTAATAACCACCTTTTTAGTTTGAGGATTCCACAATTTATATCCTTTTACACCAGTTTTATAACCAAGAAAAATGCACTTAACTGCTCTAGGTTCTAATTTACCATTGTTGACATGAACATAAGCAGGACAACCAAATATTCCCAAGTTTAAATAATTTACTAAGAGCTAGACCACACCTCAACTGGAGTCTTCTTATCAATAGCCAAATTTGGTGACCAATTAATCAAATAATAAGCAGTAAAAACGGCTTCAACCCAATAACTCTTTGATAATCCAGAATTTGATAACATGCAATGTACCTTCTCCATGATGGTTCTGTTCATGCGTTTGGCCACACCATTTTGTTGAGAAGTGCCTGAAACGGTGCAATATCTCACAATACCTTCTGTCTTGCATAACGCTTCAAATTCTCCTAAACAAAACTCCAAGCTATTGTCCGTAAGAAGTTTCTTGATATGCTTGCCAGTTTGTCCTCAATCATAGTCTTTCACTCCTTGAATATGTTGAATACATCCGATTTTTGCTTGATGAAGTATGCCCAAACCTTTCTTGAGTGATCATCAATAATGGTCAACATGTAGGTTGCACCTCCAAGTGATGGGACAAGGGATTCTCCCCACAAATCGGAGTGAATATAATCCAATATACCTTTTGTAAAGTGAGTCGCAGTACTGAACTTCACCCTCTTTTGCTTGCTGAAGACACAATGTTCATAAAACTTTAACTTGTTGATGTTATTACCATTAAAAAAACTCGACCTGCGGGGGGGAAGAAACCCCCCGAATATTATGCTTAAGAAGAAGATCCTCTCACGCAGATCAAGAAAACCCCCAAACCCCTGCTCCACCCTTACACAGTGGCCCACACACCCGTGTGAGAACAACCTGGGTGGGGCCTGAGGCCTGCACGCCCGCGACCTGGGTGGGGCCTAACATCCTGTGCTTTGATGTGGTAGCAGGCGAGGGGATTTTTTTTCCCTCAGCCTGAATTCGCTCACACTGGAAGTCGAACCCAGGACCTGAGAGGTGCTACTAGAGCACTCTAACCGTTGAGCTAGAGGCCCGTTCGCTGTTATTACCATTAAGAAATCCTATTTTGTATAGTTCCATCATTCCAACTTTAGTCATATGCCCCAGACGTATATGCTAAAGATTAGTAGCATTAGAATCAAATGATTTATTTAAGACAACAGCAACATTACCTAAAACTGTAGTGCCTTATAGATGATATAAGTTAGCTACTTTCATATCACCTTTCATCACAACAAGAGAACCTTTGGTCACCTTTAGAACTCCACCTCCACCAGAATAGTTGTATCCTTTAGCATCAAGAGTACTTAATGAGATAAGATTTTCCTTTAAATCCAGAATATGATAAACATCTGACAAAGTCCTAATGGTGCCATCAAAGATCTTGATCTGGATAGAACCAATACCTGCAACCTTACAGGGTGTATTATCACCCATCAATATGGATCCACTTGGTGTAGCCTCATAGGTAATGAACCACTTACGGTTCGGGCTCATGTGGAAAGTACAGACTGAATCAAGAATCTATTCATCGTCGATTTTGCAATTACCACCAAAGGCAACGAGAATATCTCCATCAGAACCTTCTTTGGTGACAACGGTGGCTCTAGCTTCATCCTCTTGTTGATCCTTCTTGAAATTATTATTCCTCTTCTCATTGTTTTGCATCTTCCATCACTCGGATATGTCATGTCCATCCTTCTTACAATACCTGCATGACTTCCTGTTCCTGAATTTAGATCTGCCTCTAGATCTGCTTTTGCTTCTACCTCTTGAATTGTCGTATGAACTCTTCTCATATTGCCTGCCGTGGACAGACAAACCTTCTGTATGCCTACTTGAACTCCCACCAGGAACCATAAATTTCATTTTTTTTCTTTCGTATGCAGAGCTTCATAAACTTCACTGAGAGTAAGAGTATCTCAGCTATATAGAATAGTATCTCTAAAAGTAGAGTACGAACTAGGCAGAGAGTATAACAAAATAAGACCCAAATCTTCTTTATTATATTTTACCTCCATAGACTCGAGGTCAGAAACAATTTCCTTGAAAGTTGTTAGGTGGTTCAACAATGACGCTCTCTCCACCATCTTATGTGAATAAAGCTTCTGCTTCAAATGCATCTTGCTAGTCAGATCTTTGGTCATGCAAATCTACTCCAGCTTTAGCCATAATGCGGCAGCGGATGTCTCCTTCATAACCTCTTGTAAAATATTATTTGATAGATGAAGATGAATTTGAGATAAGGCCTTACGATCTTTACGTTGCTTCTCGTCAATGGACAGTGTCGCTAGCATCTTGTCGATCCCCAAAAGAGCATCATCCAAATCAAGCTGTGATAAAACAGCTCACATCTTGACTTACCAAAGAAAAAATCTCGTATCGCGATCCAACAGCGGAAGATCATACTTTAGAGTAGCCATGTGGAAGAAAACTAAAATTTGCTGGTACAAATTTGTGTGTACCTAACAAAATTCTCACAAAGGAAAAACTCCTGATACGATTTTAGTATGCACTTAGCAATTTTGATAAAAACAAAATAAAAAAATCACACCAAGACACCAGATCAGATAGCACTTATCTTTCTTTGGCCTTGAGTTGTGTGCCATTTTTTTCCTTCTCTCTGTTCAACTTGACTTGTTGGCTTTTCTCCGACGTTGATATTTTTTTGATGTTGCTCCCTCCTGTGTTGGCACTTCTTTTTCCTCTACTGCTCACGTTGCACGACAAAGCGCGAGATGAAGACGCACTGCGCCGACTTAAGCCAAAACATGAATTCGGCAACATTGCTCCTGACGGAGAAATTTTTTTTCTCAAACTCTAATCTCCTGTGCTCTGATACCACTTGTTGCAAATAATGCACAAAAAAATAGAGACAAGAGAGATGGATTTTTTAGTGGAAAACCCTTGCGGGAAAAAATCACGGGCCCTCGAAGACAAATCACTATAATGAAGAGAGATTACAATGGAGAGCTTCTCTTGGGGCTTTTTGCCTATGGACTACTGGGGTACGTATATAGCGTGGGGGAATAGAGTCCCACATGGAGAAAAAACCGAATCAAAGTCCTACACGGATACGGTTATGAATTCGGATCACTTTTCAATATATATCTATAATGTCATGTCTAATACCATGACTAGCCCCATCAAAGGCAACTTTTGTTAGTGATATGCCCTAGAGGCAACATGGAGATGTTGTATATATCACATACTATGTTTATGATACATTACTTTGTTCCTTGGAATAGACATCATCATTATTGATCAATGAGTATGTGACTTATTCATGAGACTCTTAAATACTAAGATGTTGCTATTTCTAAATGATCCCTGATCGTATATCATATGAGGAACAAATATGATTCAAAGACAAAGATCAGCATATGTATTGATTGATGATCATGTCTCATGGATCATGGTATGGTGATACCAAATCAATAATATGGACATGTGTTAGTGAACATATGTTGGATAGATCTGCCATGAGACACTGCGGAGATTCCATGTGTCATCGATTGGTCTCAAGTAGTGTTTATGTAGAGTCCTTAGACTTGAGATCATCATGGTTCCCAACATGAGTAGTAGCTTATTTTGGGACTACTAAACACTACTCCGTGAATGGGTAGTCATAAAAGTAGTCTTGGGTTTGCCATGAAACATGTAGTGGGATGTGAATGATCAAGATAGAATTTGCCCCTCCTTATGGGAGAGATATCTCTGGGCCTCGATGTAATGGATTATGAAAGTGCATGGCCATGCCAAGGTGATTGAGGAGTCAATCACAAGTTTATAATCCATCACGGAATCGAGAGTGATTGAGCTATTAAGAGGATGACACAGTCTCGCGCTTGAGCTCAATCTATATCGTGAGGCAAAGGGATTCGTACATGAGAGAACATTACGAGTTCAGCCGATATGATCTTTACATATACTTTGGGGTTAATATGTCTTACTAGAGGCGCTATTAACATGGTGACCGGAAGGCGTTTCGGGTCACGACCAAGTATCGTGAACCTCTGTGGTCGCACGCTTAACGGGTTGGAACACCGATTCGAATATGATTCGAATATGGGCTCAATTCGGATAAAGATCCGAATAGACTCCTAATGGGCCTTGGTCCGCAAGGCCCACGTGAGGAGGTCTATATATGGAGGCGAGGGCTGAGGTTTCGTCGATTAACATCTAGCAAAACCCTAGCCGCCACCTCGAGCCAAACCCTAGCTGCTCACGAGTGCTAGTACACTCGCGATCGGCGTTCGGCCGGGACGTGTGGATACGGTGGGGCGCTGCTCGTTGCGATCTTGATCGGCGTGCGTGGAGAGCGATCTGTTGGGACGATCGGCTACTTCCACTACTACCTCGGCGCGAGATTGGATCGGTTTCCAATTCTTCTTCATTGCGCTGCGCGTCTAAGTGGTAACGATCCATGATCCTTCCTTAGCATGATGTTCTTGGGTGCGCGGTAGAAAAGTTTTGTTTTCGCTTCGTAGCCTCGGCGTATTCAATAGTGGTATCGAGCCATCTTGCTTAGTTTGCAATCTGGATCGCGCATATATGTTGATATGCGATAGTAGTAGATTGGATCTATTACGTCTAAATAAGGTAGCACGGGTTGATGAGATCAATCGGTCATAAGGGTTGAAATTGGTATGAGTTGATAGCATCACAAGGCCAAAAAGATTAGTTCGTGCTCCTTCTTTGATGTACGCGCGACTTGCCCCTACCGGTGGAATCACCATCGGGGCTAAGCTGCGCGCACAATCGATGAGATCGAGCCAACGGATCGAGGTCTTGTGTTGTGGTCTCCTCAAGTATACCGATCGCGATGATCAATATGATTGATCTAATGAAAATTGAGACATTTTGAATGGCTCGGATTTGGGTTGATTTGATCGGCTCGATAAGATTTTCATAGCGATTTCATAGATGCGATCTATGTAATTCATGCGGCTCCCCCTCGACCCCCCGCTCACGACCGGCCAGCGGACCGCCGTGTGTATCCCCCTTGTATAGCGTCTTGGGTTCACATCGTTAGGTAGAATGCGATTCTCGTCTAACTTGTTTTTGCAGAGAATGATGTGAATAGTATGGCCCTATAGCTTATTTGAATGTATGAGATGTATGTGATGCATGTAACATTCGTTCATGGCTGCGTGTTATGATTATTTCAGCTATTGTTAGCTGTATATATTGTATTTAACGACTGCGTGTCGACCTTAATGCTTGAATCTATCTTTGTAATCTTCGATTTCTAGCTATTATAGGTAGTAGCCTAGTTTTGAGGTTACAAGCTTTTAAGCATGGTGGCCTAAAGGAGTGATGTGGAGGATGGAGATCGTCTACACCTACTTGGAGATGGATATCACCATTTTTGGGCCATACTACTTCACGATTAAATGTGTTTATCTATGATGTTATCTATCTTATTCTTATGCAATGATATATGTGATATGTTGCTTTGGTAGGATAGAATCCTCTTAAAATTAGGTGTTAATGCCCTTCCATATGTTGCACCAAAGATAATGATCACCGCATGGTAGGTCTACCAAAGTAGAGTGCCATCGGTTATCATCATCATTTGGGGTAGATGTCGGACATCTACATGCGGAAGCATTTGGTTTACTTAACAAGGTTATCAAAATAGTTTTGGACCTTGGGGCATAGATTGGGGCCGAGGCATACTAATGTCACCCAAAGTAGAGTCACATAGGGATGTGATTAGCAAAGTGTTGCTTACCCATGTCACTAGTTTTCTAGCCGTGATGCCAAAGCTCACTAGGAATTAGTGAAATGAGGATCTTTACCCACTATGTAACTTAGAGGAGTTTTTGTTGCAAAACTCATAGTGGGAGTCTTTTGCTAAATAGTTTAATAAAAGATGAACATAAACATAGTGCTAAACTTTGCATATTCTTGTGTTGTAGATCATGTCATTCTAACGCGCATCCAAGACTTTTAATTTGCGATCTGTTCTTGAGAAAGAAAAACTCAATGGAACAAACTTTTTGGATTGGTATCGCAACTTGAGAATTGTTCTCAAGCAAGAGCGCAAGGAGTATGTCCTTGAGTCTCCTTACCCGAAGACTTGCACGATAATGCTACTATGGCTGCACGGAGAGCTTATGAGAAGCAAGCGAATGATTGTCTTGATGTGAGCTGTCTCATGCTTGCCACAATGTCCTCTGAGCTTGAAGCAATATGAGAACACAGATGCCTACAATATCATTGTGGGGTTACGTGGTATGTTTGAGAACCAAGCAAGGGTGAGAGGTTCAATACTTCAAAGTCCTTATTTGCGTGCGAGCTTGCGAGAAGGAATCCGTCGACCCTCATGTGATTAAGATGATTGGCTACATTGAGAGTCCGGAAAAGCTTGGTTTCCCTTAGCCAAGAGTTGGCTACGATGTGATTCTCGATCGCTTCCCGAGCTTTGAGCCATTCATAATGAACTTTCACATGAACAACTGGACAAGACCACGGTGAGTTGCATGGGATGCTAAAATCTGCGAGAAAGCATTAAGAAAAGCGAGCAATCATGTGATGATGATGCAGAAAGGCAAGGGCAAGCCCTATGTCAAGAGAATCGCGGTCAAAAGAAAGAAAGCTCTGATGCGATCGCGAGCGGTTCTAAGGCCAAGAAAGACAAGAAGGGCGATGCTCATCTCGATGCGATTGTTACTCTGTAAGCAATCGGGACATTGGAAAAGGAACGCCCAAAGTACTTGGAGGATCTTGAGAAGAAGAAGGAAATCGACTTCCACTCCGGTATAAATGTTATAGAAATCAATCTTGCTACTTCTTCCACTAATTCTTGGGTATTTGATACCGGATCGGTTGCTCACATCTGCAAATCGTTGCAGGGGCTAATAAGAAGTAGAAGTTTGAGGAGGAGCGAAGTGGATCTTCGCGTTGGCAATGGAGCAAAAGTTGCTGCGGTAGCTGTTGGCACCATGCCATTGTCTTTACCTTCAGGATTAGTTTTGGAATTGAATAATTGTTATTGTGTTCCATCTCTTTCAAAGAACATTATTTCTGCTTCATGTTTGCAAGCAGAAGGTTATGACTTTAAATCTATGGACAATGGTTGTTCTCTTTATTTCAAAGATATGTTCTATTGTCATACTCCATTGGTGAATGGGTTATACGTTCTTACTCTTGAAGGGTCACCGGTCTATAACATTAATGCAAAGAGGCAACGTTCGAATGATTTGAATCCCACGTTTATTTGGCATTGTCGCTTAGGTCACATAAATGAGAAACGCATCGAAGCTCCATAAAGATGGTATTCTGCACTCATTTGATTTTGAATCATTAGAGACATGCGAATCTTGTTTACTTGGCAAGATGACAAAGGCACCTTTCACCGGTCAAGGTGAGCGGGCAAATGACTTATTGGCACTTGTACATACCGATGTATGTGGACCAATGAGCTTAATGACCAGAGGTGGTTTTCGATGCTTCATAACTTTTATCGATGACTTTAGTAGATATGGGTATATCTACGATGAAGCATAAGTCGAATCCTTTGAAAAGTTCAAGGAATTCCAAAATGAAGTACAAAATCATTTAGGCAAGACAATCAAGTTTCTACGATCGATCGTGGAGGCGAGTATTTGAGCCATGAGTTTGGCAATCATCTAAAGGATTGTGGAATTGTTCCACAATTGACTCGCCGGAACACCTCAATGGAATGGGGTATCTGAGCGGAGAAATCGCACCTTATTAGATATGGTGCGCTCCATGATGAGCCAAAGTGATCTTAGTTGTCTTTTTGAAGTGCGCTCTTGAAAGCGACCGCGTTCACACTAAGCAGGTTCCATCAAAATCGATAGAAAAGATACCATATGAGATGTGGGCGGGACAACGTCCTAGCTTGTCTTTTCTTAAGATTTGGGGATGTGAGGCTTATGTAAAGCGTTTACAATCTGATAAGCTCACTCCTAAATCGATAAATGCTTCTTTATCGGGTATCCTAAGGAAACAAAAGGATATTACTTTTATAATCGAGGAGAAGGCAAAGTGTTTGTCGCGGCATGGTGTCTTCTTAGAGAAAGAGTTTCTCTCAAGAAGGGATAGTGGGAGCACAGTGCAACTTGAAGAAATTCAAGAAACACGATAACGTTTCAGCTCCTCTGAACCACAGCGGGATGAACAAACTGTTGAAGAACTGTTGTGGACACACGGCACCACGTAGGTCGAAGGTCACGTCGTGCACCGAGAGGTACATGTTCTTGACTACTCAACAACGGGACATATTGTTGTTAGACAACGATGAGCCTAAGACCTATGAAGAAGCAATGGTGGGACGGACTACGAGAAATGGCTTGAAGCCATGAGATCGAAATTGAATCCATGCACGATAATCAAGTTTGGAACTTGGTTGATCCACCTGATGGTGTTAAAACCATTGAATGCAAATGGGTTTTCAAGAAAAAGATAGACATAGATGGAA
Organism: Melocanna baccifera; assembly: GCA_036346265.1. NCBI lineage: Eukaryota > Viridiplantae > Streptophyta > Magnoliopsida > Poales > Poaceae > Melocanna > Melocanna baccifera. The sequence continues at coordinate 15,607,115 of CM070680.1, read as the reverse complement.
ATGTTCACATCTATAAAGCGCGATTGGTGGCCAAAGGTTTTAAACAAATTCAAGGTATTGATTATGATGAAACTTTTTCGCCCGTCGCAATGCTAAAGTCTATTCGGATCATTCTAGCGATTGCTGCATATTTCGACTATGAAATATGGCAAATGGATGTCAAAACAGCTTTCCTTAATGAAAATCTGAGTGAGGATGTGTACATGACACAGCCCACAGGTTTTGTCGATCCGCAATCAGTTGGAAAGATATGCAAGCTCCAAAGATCCATTTATGGATTAAGCGAGCATCTCGGAGTTGGAACATTCGTTTTGATGAAGTAATCAAAGGGTTTGGTTTCATCAAGAACGAAGAAGAGCCTTGTGTTTACAAAAGGCTAGTGGGAGCGCACTCGTATTTACGGTCTTATATGTGGATGACATATTACTGATCGGAAATGACATTCCTTTGCTCGAATCATTAAGTCTTCATTAAAAATAGTTTCTCTATGAAAGACTTAGGAGAGGCAGCATATATTTCAGGCATCAAGATCTATAGAGATAGATCAAAAGGCTAATTGGATTAAGCCAAGATATCGTACATTGACAAGGTGTTGAAAAGGTTCAATATGCATGATTCCAAGAAAGGTTTTCTACCTATGTCACATGGTATAAATCTTAGCAAGAATCGGTGTCCTAGTACACACGATGAGCGGGATAAAATGAATGCGATTCCATATGCTTGGCTATTGGGTCCATTATGTATGCCATGCTTTGTACACGTCGGATGTTTAGTATGCTTTAAGTGCTACGAGTAGATACGATCGAGATCGGTGAAAGTCACTGGATTGCCGTAAAGAACATCTTGAAGTACTTGAGAAGAACTAAAGATGTGTTCCTTGTCTATGGAGGTGAGGAAGAGCTCGTTGTAAATGGTTACACGATGCTAGCTTCCAAACCGACAAAGATGATTTTAGATCGCAATCTGGATTTGTGTTCTGCTGAATGGCGGTGCGGTAAGTGGAAGAGTTCCAAGCAGCAGACGGTTGCTGATTCTACAACGAAGCCGAGTACATAGCGGCCAGAAGGCGCCAAAGAGGCTGTTTGGATCAAGAAATTTATTTCGAGCTTGGTGTGATGGCTAGTGCCTCAGCCCAATGGACCTCATTTGTGACAATAGTGGGGCCATTGCGCAAAGCCAAAGAGCCTAGATCGCACGAAGTCCAAGCACATTTCGGCGATTTCATCTCATCCGCGAGATAGTGGAGAGGCGATGTGAAGATATGCAAAGTACAAACGGATTTGAACATTGCAGATCCGTTGACAAAGCCGCTTCCCGACCAAAGCATGAGGCTCACACTAGGGCAATGGGTATTAGATACCTACATGGTTGACTCTAGTGCAAGTGGGAGAGCTGTTAGTGATATGCCCTAGAGGCAACATGGAGATGTTGTATATATCACATACTATGTTTATGATACATTACTTTGTTCCTTGGAATAGACATCATCATTATTGATCAATGAGTATGTGACTTATTCATGAGACTCTTAAATACTAAGATGTTGCTATTTCTAAATGATCCACGATCGTATATCATATGAGGAACAAATATGATTCAAAGACAAAGATCAGCATATGTATTGATTGATGATCATGTCTCATGGATCATGGTATGGTGATACCAAATCAATAATATGGACATGTGTTAGTGAACATATGTTGGATAGACTGCCATGAGACAACTGCAGAGATTCCATGTGTCATCGGTTGGTCTCAAGTAGTGTTTATGTAGAGTCCTTAGACTTGAGATCATCATGGTTCCCAACATGAGTAGTAGCTTATTTTGGGACTACTAAACACTACTCCGTGAATCGGGTAGTCATAAAAGTAGTCTTGGGTTTGCCATGAAACATGTAGTGCGATGTGAATGATCAAGATAGAATTTGCCCCTCCTTATGGGAGAGATATCTCTGGGCCTCGATGTAATGGATTATGAAAGTGCATGGCCATGCCAAGGTGATTGAGGAGTCAATCACAAGTTTATAATCCATCACGGAATCGAGAGAGTGATTGAGCTATTAAGAGGATGACACGAGTCTCGCCTTGAGCTCAATCTATATCGTGAGGCAAAGGGATTCGTACATGAGAGAACATTACGAGTTCAAGCCGATATGATCTTTACATATACTTTGGGGTTAATATGTCTTACTAGAGGCGCTATTAACAGGGTGACCGGAAAGGCGTTTCGGGTCACGACCAAGTATACGTGAACCTCTGGTCGCACGCTTAACGGGTTGGAACACCGATTCGAATATGATTCGAATATGGGCTCAATTCGGATAAAGATCCGAATAGACTCCTAATGGGCCTTGGTCGCAAGGCCCACGTGAGAGGTCTATATATGGAGGCGAGGGTGAGGGTTTCGTCCCGATTAACATCTAGCAAAACCCTAGCCGCCACCTCCCGAGCCAAACCCTAGCTGCTCACGAGTGCTAGTACACTCGCGATCGGCGTTCGGCCCGGGCGTGTGGATACGGTGGAGGCGCTGCTCGTTGCGATCTTGATCGGCGTGCGTGGAGGAGCGATCTGTTCGGGACGATCGGCTACTTCCACTACTACCTCGGCGCGCGATTGGATCGGTTTCAATTCTTCTTCATTTGCATTGCTGGCGTCTAAGTGGTAACGATCCATGATCCTTCCTTAGCATGATGTTCTTGGGTGCGCGGTAGAAAAGTTTTGTTTTCTGCTTCCGTAGCCTACGCGTATTCCAATAACTTTACAGGTCTCAACAATTTTATTAGTATCGAAATTAAAAACACGAAAGCCTTTAGAATGAGCAGGATACCTAAGAAAAGTGCCATTATAACATCTAGATTCAAATTTATCTAATTTGCCATATTTTAGAATGAAACGCTTACAACCAAAAATCTTGAAATAAGGGACGTTAGACTTACGATCGAATCTCAACTCATAGGAAGTATTCCATAAGGATGATCTCAAGAACACCCTATTAGACAGATAGTAAGAAGTGAAAATTGCATTAGCCCAAAACCTTCTAGGGTGCTATACTCACCTGGTATGGTCCTAGCCATCTCTACAAGAGTCCTATTTTTCCTCTCTACAACTTCATTCTATTGGGGGACTGTAGGAAAAGAGAACAAGTGCTCAACAAAAAGTGGTAAAAGATGAGTTCTTCAATTTAGTGTCGTTATCACTCCTAATGACTCTTAAAGCTCTTGGCAGATCAACAGCTGATCTAAGGGCCAACTTTCTAAAGTAGCCAAAGACCTCATCCTTAAAAGAGAGATAATATAGCCAAGAATATCTAAAGAAGTCATCTACAATAACAAGCACATACTACTTTTCTCTTATAGATTGGACTCTAGAAGAACCAACTGTATCTAAGTGTAAAAGTTGTTTAGAGGTATCGGTCATCAGCATAGTAAGAGGCGGATTAGAAGAAGAAACCATCTTACCATGTCCATAGGGTGTGCATAATAGATCCTTGCTACTCTTAAGCTTAGGCAAGCCTTTAATGACATCTAAGATGCTGACTCTAGACAGGTGGTCGAATCCTATGTGACCTAGCATACATGCATACGAGAACCACCTAGACCTCTCCAAACTGACCTACCAAAACACTAGTACTCCCCCTTTCTAGATGCAAGACGTGGTTTGTCCTCATGATATCCTAACCCAAAGCGCTGCTTAGCTCCACCAAAAGGAGTCAAAGAAATTATCTACGAACCTAAGCTTAACTCTTGAAGCAAAAACTAGAGGCCTGGCTCTAGAGACTCACATAGGTGAAGGAACTCCTCTAATATACTTCAAAGCACGTATCCTTTCTTTTCTCTTATACTTGACCCTATGGAAACAGAACTCAATAATATGGCAATCCTTCTTGTAGAAGGTGCAATGGTGCTTGACCTTTTGAGGGGTTTGACCTGCTAAAGTAGGAGCACTTGACTTGCTATATGGGGTTTGAGTAAATCCAAGTGACCTAAACATAGTCTTGGAAGGCTTAGGGGGTTTGACCTCAAACTTGCCACTCTCCAGAACTTTCACCATCTTAGGTGGGTTGTTCTTGGAATGTTCTAGGGAGTTGAAACCTAGACCTCTCTTCTTTGTACTCATCTTAGATTGGACAAGGATCATGTTGAGGTTCTTGTTTCCACTAAAAAATCTCTCAAGTGTTTTTTTGAGGTAGTCATTTTCTTGAGCTAGGTTTTCACATAAGGTATATTCGGTTATCTTGGTTGCCCTAACATATCTATCTTTATAGACAACTACCTCAAGTCTCATACTCTCATAAGACACACAAGGGGTTTCTCTAGTTCTAGCCAACCGCTCCTTGAACTTGATTCTAAATGCCTCATGCAACTCATCTAAATCAGTTCTAATCTCAATACAAAATGCATGACAAATAGAATCAATAACTTTCTTAGATACGGCCATGGACAAGAATTTTTTATTTTTACATTTATCCTCAAGTATCTTGTTAAGAGCATAAATTTAAATTTTGAGCTTAGAGCAGTTTTCACATGATTCAATCCTAGAATGAAGAATCATTTCAGTCATTTCTTTCAACTTATGTTAGATATCTTCACAATGAGAGCAAGTATGATTAGGATTAAACATTAGAAATTCTTTAGTAGAGCTATCAAGTTTTAGTTCAAGTAAATCATAGCTTGAGTATGATGAAGAAACAACATCCAGGGGAATAAAATCTAAGGCAATAGCATACATGCAATCATTTTTATTACTAGATTTGAGTTTTTCTAGCTCATTTAGAATATCTTTGGGTTGCATATAACCGAAGAATGTGTAGATCTAAGCTTAGCCAACTGATCATGCAAAGAAAAGCAAGATTCATAATTTTCAACATCAGGAATTGTGGACTAGAGCATAACAATGTCTAGATTCAATTTGTCAATCATAACATCCTGATTCTTGATTGTCTTAGCTTGTTTCTTTAGGTTTAGTTTAGTTGCAGCAAGAGCGCGCTTCATTTGTTGATTCGAGGGATGTACCACATCGGGATCATTGTAGGAATCATCGTCGTCACATTGGACTCCTTTACAATTTTTTCATATGGTTCACATTGGTATTTACAAAATGCATTAAAAACTATGGACTCCTTTACAATTTTTTCATATGGTTCACATTGGAGTATCTTATAATTAGTATACGAGTATATCCAAGGTGATAAAGGAGTATTTCAAATTCTTATTGGTGGTATATTAGAGATGAGTGTAATTACACCCAGGTGTAAAAGATATTTTCCTATATATATATATATATATATATATATATATATATATATATATATATATATATATATATATATATATATATATATATATATATATATATATATATATATATAGACACACACACACATATATATATATAGCCAATTTACAGTTACAGTAATTGTGCAGAAATACAGAAGAATAGAAAACCATATACATATACATGTATATATATACACATATATATGTATATATACGTATATTCTGCATATACGTACCGGAAAGCTACTGTCGTACTAAGTGAAGTAGAGTTGCTGCTAGTTTTGTAGTGTTACAACTCACAGTAATATTTAACAATAACTTCACTTATACATAACATTAATTTTTAATATGTATTTTACAGCTACGCGTAGAATAGTATATATATACAAACACGCGGACGCAACGCACATCCTCTTGTAGGGATCCATGCATGCAGTACCCCGTCCCACCTACGAGTGTCACTATGGTACTTTAAAAGATAATTTTAACAGGTTAATTATAACAGTAACAATATTGTAATCCTTAAGACACAAAATTTTAAGCACACTTATCTCAAATTATAGTTTTAGAACTAGAAATTCCGAGAAAAAATTCAAGTTTAAAACAAAGAAAAGCTATGTTACACTAATTTTATATCATTAATTCACACATAGAATAGTGATAGCTATATATATGTTTAATGTATGAATAATTGTATATAGCCAATAGCTTATGTACATATCCTGGATCTCCCATCATTACATGCATAAACCAAATTTACATGCACGCTAGCTTGTTTTTTCTAAAGAATATATCGTAGGGATTCTGCATCGTCTTCCATTGTCTGCATAGCCTGCATGAAACATCTAGCTAGTGGCCTGCTTGAAAAGGCAAAACAGGACAAGCTACGTTTCTTGAGGAAAAGTTTTGTTGGGCCGGTTGATGTAACTGTTGTCACTGGCGTGATATAGCGTCTGTTCTAGGTATTTTAATAGGTGTTGGATCTGTTACTAAGAAACTTAGCAGAAGCATCTTCGGTTCATAGCTAGAACACTTAAAAATAGAGAAAATTGCATTTGCAAGCCTTAAATTTGAATGGTTGTTTGCTGTGTCACTTAGGCTACGTTTGGTATTGCACTGGGATCATGGTAATCTCGTTGGTTGAGCCACTTTAGATATAGCTCTGTTCTTTACAGCTTCTAAAAGTCGCTTTTGGCTTTTACTACAGTAACTAACTTTTAAACGAAGTATTATTTTAAGATAGGATTTACAAGTTAATTGTAGTACACGTTAAAAAACTAATATCTGTACCATCAAAAATCGCAAGCGAGTATCTCTCTTCCGCAATCTCTGTCGCAAACAGCCAAAAAGCCATCAGCCGCAGCTAAAAGTCATCAGCCATAGCCATCAGCAAACAGGCCCGGGGGCTTTGGTTGGCTACTTTTTTATTAATCGAGTTGCAAATGAATATATATTATTACTTTCTACAACATATAAGATGAAAGTAAGAGGACAACCATTGGATCAAAGAATTTACCTAAGAAAGTAACAGACTTTTCACATCAGCTTAAAAAATGTACACAACATAGGCATCACTAGTCACTACATCTGTTTGAATTATGAAGTTTGCTCGTAAGGAAAGGGAATTTTGAGATGAGATCAACGTTCATATGACATATAATACAGGTGGCTGACCTGGCATTTGCTGCCATATGTCAATGGAAGCTTTTATTTGTCGTGTGCCATATATTGACCGAAGTGCTTCGAAGCTTTGATGAGTTCAATTAGCACATGCATTGTGTATATACTTCAAATCAACCTCTTCTGAGCTGTGCGCTAGCTAGCGCATGCGTTCCCATGTAGTATATACTCCTTTCGTACCGTAAAGGTAGCTGAAATGAAACTGAATTTTGCAAAATTTCAAAAACTTGAATTCTTGTTTTTCTTGGATCCTTGCCAGCTCCTAGCCCTTCTCAGCCCAAATCCGCACCTAGTCCAACCCAATCCAGCCCAGGAACCTTGCCGATACCGCCTCAGTTCGTTGCTCCCGCGCGGTTACTGTTCACCATCCGAAAAATCCCACCGCCGCCAGATATTTTCGCCGCCCACGCCCTCTCGCGCCTTCTGCCATCTTCCACCGCCAAGCATCCGAGTCAAAAGGTTGTACTCCCTCCCTGCCACGCCCCTGTCACCCCTAGACCCCCCTCCCTGCCAGGCGTCGCGCCGTCCGCCCGAAGCCACCCGCCACCGCCGTTTCTTCTCTCCCAAGCCGGCGTCGCCTCTCACAGCCAATCCGATTTCTCTGACACCCTTGACCGCCGCGCAATTATCTCTGACACCGGCAGTAGCTCACCCTTGCAAGCCAATCCTCCTCCCCACGCCAGCCCGACCCCTTCCGCAAGCCGTCGGACCAGGACAAGCTCGAACCGCCTCTCTTCGGCTATATAAACCCTATGACCCCCTCCATACCCCAGCGCACACCAACAGCCAGCATTAGCCGTGCCTAATTGCCCTGAGACCCCTCCATTGCTGAGAAACTCGAGAGGACCCGAGGTATGTTCAAATCTCAAATCCCTCGATCCAGCCGATTAGAGTCCAATTCCTCTCTTGATTAGCATCGCTAAGCCTTTAGGAACCTCCCCGAAGCATCGTCTTGAGCTCCCATTGCCTCTTCTGCCCTGTCCGCGAGCGCCGCCGTGCGGCCATTGAGGGCCGCAGTGGACAACTCAAACCCGACCTCCTCCGGCCAAGCCACCACTGCCATAAGCTCTACCGTGTTCCCTAGATGCTCAAGCCAAACCCAATTGACCCTAGAGCCCCTAGAACCTCCCTAAGCCGCCAAAGAGCCGAGAGCGCTCATGGCATCGCCGCCAGTGATCGCCGGAGTTGTAGCCGGAACCAAGCACAGAAATGGAACCCTGGCACCCCCTTCGACCCGTACCCATCCTTAAATTGCGTCGCGAAAACCCGTAGCACCACCAGTTGCCGTCACCTCTTTCCCCTGTCCTTGGCCCGAAGTGGCTGGCCAGAGGAAGAAGACGAAGACGCGGCGCAATCCTGGCCCTTCGCTGCCGAGCCGTCCGATGGCCGCTTAAACCACGACGCGCCCCACCGTTTGATCGGGATCGAACGGCCATCGCTCCGCGCGAATCGCCCACCGGGCCGACCCGAGTGCCTCGGCCCACAACCGCGAGTGCGCGCGTGCGTGCGCGTGCGTGAGGAGAATGGGCCGAGCGGCCAACGTGGGCTGGACCGCGTAGCACTGTAGCTAACCCGTGAGCAACAGTGGCCGCCCGCGATGAACAGTGCCCCGACCCGTTACTGTTCACCCCGAAACCCGATACCCAAAAAGTAAGTTTATACTCATTTGAACCATTTCGAGCCCCTGAATCCATTTCCGGTATCCATTACCCCATATCCAGCACCTAAAAGCCCAAAACCTTTATTTTAAGTTTTCGTTCAAGTTTGTTTTTGCTTTTTTGGTCCAATTTCAGTCCTTTGAAAACGGGCCTAATTTTATTTATTTTGCGCTAGCTTCCGACGTCGCCAACCCATCAACACAGGAGGAGAAGGTCCCAGTCCCAGTTCAAGATTTCACGAAGTACGAGTTAATTGAAATTCCTGAATCGCAAGGCAAGTCGCATTATTTTTGATCATATTGAGCCTATGTCCTTTAATTATTTAAATACGCCATATTTTCATTACATTATTTTAATGCTGTTATTTTATGTACAATTAAGTTCATATTAACATGTTTTAGTTATAACCTACCACCGATAATGATGCCAAATTTTGTATTGCTGGCCACTTTCATTTGACAAACCCTAGTAACATAAAATATAGTAGTAATAGTATTACATGATAGTATAGGAATTCATGTTTTATACTATTAAGTGATCCGATACTTGTCGATAGAATTTCTGAAAAAAAGGTAGAGGATAAAGGTGCATTTCACGGGAAGCCACAAGTTGGCTGGGTCCCTTGACCTTTGTCCGAGAAGGAGGCTTAAGCAAGGAGACAGCATAAAATAATGCTGGCCTAGTATCAGTGGATACTAGTGTATGTTTGAGATGATGCCTCGGCAAGAAAATAAGGACAACATCCTTATGCCTAATAAAGAACATAGTACACGCTCAACCACAAGCGTTGATTCGTCAAACCTGGATTAGTAGCTACTCAGTTCAATTGAATCTTTACACCAGAAAAGAAAGAATAATAATAAAAGGTAATGCGTTACAACGGTAGACTCTCATGGATCGGGTACATTCACTCGACGACGGCCAGTTCGAGGTGCCCGAGGAAGTGTTGATCAATTGTCTATCGGGTAAAGAGTATATATAGAACTGAGTATGCAAAAACCCTTGTTTTCTTATCTCTGGCGCAAGAGTTTAAGAAATCTTGTGGGTAAAGCTGAGCAGCTCTGCAGAGTGAAATAAATGGTATTCGAATACGCCGTGCTTCCGGTTAATGAAGTTGTGTTTATTTGGGTGATTCCATAAATGAAGCATAAATAGATTTGAAAAGATTTTGGTAAAGTGGAAAAGTTAACAATCAAGTTTGAGACCCCAAATTAATAAGAAGTTCTTGTTTAGTTTGCTTTGAACTCAAAATGTTTTATAAAAATAAAACTGCATCCACATAAAATAGTATAACCATTATCCCATGTTCTTTGAAATCCGTTCGCATGTAGTTATTCAGTATTTTCCCATGCGACTTGTTGAGTACAGTGGTTGTACTCATACTTGCTAAACAAACATAAACAGAAATTGCACCGCAAGAAATCGAAGTCTTTGAAGAAGCAGGTGAAGACGGAGGCGTTTTCGACGAAATCGACGTTTGGTTTTAAAGGTTGTTCTCCGCTCAGTCCTGCCTGTGTTACCTTTTGGTTTTATGTATGTTTAGGGCTGTCGCCCGCTGTAAGACTTGCTGTTAAGCTTCTATATTGTAATAAAGCGGGTTTGTACCCCTTTTTAAAGCATGTGTCTGCAATGATGTACACTCGATTACCGTGCCTCGCAGTTGAACAGTCCTGGGCAGCTGCGAGATGAACAGTAAAGTACCACCCCTGGAAATGGGGGTGTTACAGAGTGGTATCAGAGCAGGCTGCTTGACCGTAGGACAACCCTAAGTATGTTAGGATGTTTGCATATATATATATATATATATATATATATATATATATATATATATTATAAAAGTAAAAAGTGGTTACATAAAATGTTGGTATTATTCCTATATTAATCCTTTTCTTGTCTATCTTTCCTAATTCTCTAGTAAGTTGGTTTTGATTTCAAAAATAATTAATCTTCCCCTTGTCTAACTCTCAAAATTTCGATGTATGTAGATAATGCGCGGCAAGTAATCCGAAGGATGAAGCGTTGTACGTTATAGATTACGATAGTATAGAAGTAGCACCTTTTTCAGTAGTTAAATCTTTTGATTGTGTAACACAGGTTGTACTATATACCTCATATGTATGGTGTATGTTCAACATGTTTAATAAATAAAAGCTATATTTGTTTTGCGTATGTCAATAATTTGTTTGCCATTAATATCTTTACCTTACCTCTTCAAAAATTTCTATCTACCTTGTTCATTCTAGCTTCTCACCTCATTCAATCTATCCGCACCTAAGTCCCAAATTCTTACTTGTCCAATCAGCTTCCTAAAACTGCTGCAGAACTAATTCTGAATCCTACTGAACTTCAGATGGCTGCAAGTGGAACACAAGGACAAGGAAGCCCCCGACAGGATGTACCAAGGCAACCTGGCATAATGGATTTGTTAGCAAGAATGGAGGAAAACCGACACATGGCAGAAATGACTCAGGCCAGAATGATGGAACAGCAAGCTAGAATGATGGAACAGAATGCTAGATTATTAGAGCAGATAGCTTCAAGGGGTGAAGCATCATCGTCAACCAACCAGCAAGGGATGTCAAGATGGAATGATTTTCAGAAGACTAGACCTCCAGTCTTTTCTTCTTCCCCTGATCCTATAGCTGCAGAGGATTGGTTAAGGGATGTTGAACGCAAACTCACCACGGTACAGTGCAATGACAAAGAGAAAGTCTTGTATGCCTCACACCAGCTGCAAGGGCAAGCTGCAGCATGGTGGATAAATTACCAGACGATGAATGAAGGCAAGGATATTACATGGAAAGAATTTGACGAGGCCTTCCGTCAAGCTCACGTTCCCACGGGCGTGATGGAAGCCAAAAAGCGTGAGTTCCTCGCGCTTACTCAAGGTGGACGTACGGTGTTAGATTATCTGCATCAGTTCAATTATCTAGCCCGATATGCCCCATAAGAAGTTAAGACAGAAGAGAATAAAATGGAACGATTTGTGGAAGGATTAAATAAATCATTGAAATATCACATTTCTGCTACAGATTTCAAGGATTTATCTGCCATGATAAATAAACTGATCAGGTCCGAAGCAGCACAGAATGAGTTAGAAGAATCCTGAGGAGAAAAGTTTGTACAGAAGACATCACAGAAAGGCATGTCCCGCAAGCGAATGTTTGTACCTACGCAGTCAGGAGACCAACCGAACAAACGGACAGTACTTATTCCAAGTCCACAATTTAGTACCAGTCAGACTGCATCAGCACCTCAGTTCAACACCTCACAGACAGTAAGAGTACGATGTTACATCTGTCAAGGAAACCACTATTCAAATAATTGTCCAGTGAAGTCCACTGCCTGTTTCCACTATGATCAGCTTGGACACTTCAAACATCAATGCCCAAAAAGAAATGTACCTTCTGAAGTGGCAAAAGCCCAAGTGAAGGCGTAGTCCCAACCACAACAGGTTTTCACTGTGCCGAAACAAGAGGAAGGTGGTCAGGCACGCCGATTCGTGATACGACCAACAGGCACTTCAGTCGGAACATCATTAACAGCAACCCCTACAGCTGAGAAAGGGAAGAGTATCTTAAAGCCAGTCCAGGGAAGCGTGAATTATGTGTCAGCAAAAGAGGCCACTGGAACCAACGACGTCATCGTTGGTACGTTTCTCATACACTCAAAGCCTGCATTAGTTTTATATGATCTTGGAGCTATACATTCGTTTCTTTCTTTGACTCTTGTGTTAAAAAGTCACCTTTTACTACTTTGTGAAAGTCCTACGCCTTTCAAACACCTGAAAGTAGAATGGAGCCCTGTTTCGGGTATAGTAATGCAGATTTGGAAATTCAGAGAATCAAGTTTAGTACTAGTCCGTTGTTATTAAAAATGAGAGGACTGGACATCATTTTGGGAATGGACTGGTTGGTAAGACGGAAAGTAAATTGATTGCTTTAACATATATAGAAGGACAACAAGTGATAGTGAAAACGGAACGGATCCAGCTTTAATATAAAAGATGAAGTCAAGCGTGTACAGTATAGTAGTGGAAGAAGAAGTATCACAAATACCAATAATCCAAGGCCAATTTAGTACCATTGGAAGTGGAAGAATTTGGATGTATGTTAATACAAGAAAAGAGAGTAATAGCCTACACATCTGGGTACGTGTCAAAAGACCAAGACAGATTATTGGAAATCCTTAAGATTGCTTCAACCTTTACCGGTGCCAAAAAGAAAATGAAAAGAAATTGACGTGTGTTCATTTACATGTTAAGGATGGATACGACACAATTTAAATAAATATAAACAGATCCGCAAGGCAACCTACACTCTGGAATAAACTATATAACATTATAGCACGCCACTTGCAGACCAGAACACTACAATATTTTAGACTACAGATTGTTCAGAGTACCAAGATTCAAGTCAGTATATAAAGGACAAAATGAAAAGAGATCAGACAGATAGAAGAACTATATGGACAGTCACTGAAATGACCCCAGCATTGAAATCGAAGGTTACATACATCTTAAAATCACACTTTTTGAAGAATTCAAGTAAAATGAAGCTACCCCAAGATACAAGACCATTAAAAGGATAAAGGGAGTGATTTGCGGACTGCAGCTGACATCAGATCTAGTCAAGCCACCTAATGTATTTTATATATCACAGACTTCAGAAGCATTTACACTAATTTGCAAGACAAACCTCAATGGGGAGTATAAAGTTACAAGGTGACATAACATAAAGAAATTGAAACTGATATTGGGAGTCATAAAAGGACAGTTGAGAAGTGCGAGTGTCCAATTTCACAAGGTTCAGTGATAGAATTACCCAACGGACAAATTGATAGGGGAAAAAGAAATTAGACCTGCAGCAAGAATTTTCCCAACCTACTTTTTGAACCCTGTGAATCTCGAGGTCGAGATTCTTTTTAAGGGGGGTAGGTTGAAATGAAACCGAATTTTGCAAAAATTTCAAAAACTTGAATTCTTGTTTTTCTTGGATCCTTGACAGCTCCTAGCCCTTCTCAGCCTAAATCCGCACCTAGTCCAACCCAATCTAGCCCAGGAACCTTGCCGATACCGCCTCAGTTCGTTGCTCCCGCGCGGTTACTGTTCACCATCCAAAAAATCCCACCGCCGCCAGATATTTTGACCGCCCGTGCCCTCTCGCGCCTTCTGCCATCTTCCACCGCCAAGCACCCGAGTCAAAAAGTTGTACTCCCTCCCTGCCAGGCATCGCGCTGTCCGCCTGAAGCCACCCGCCACCGTCGTTTCTTCCCTCCCAAGCCGGCGTCGCCTCTCACAGCCAATACGATTGCTCTGACACCCTTGACCGCCGCCCAATTATCTCTGACACCTGCAGTAGCTCACCCCTGCAAGCCAATCCTCCTCCCCACGCCAGCCCGACCCCTTCCGCAAGCCGTCGGACCAGGACAAGCTCAAACCGCCTCTCTTCGGCTATATAAACCCTATGACCCCCTCCATACCCCAGCGCACACCAACAGCCAGCATTAGCTGCGCCTAATTGCCCTGAGACCCCTCCATTGCCGAGAAACCCGAGAGGACCCGAGGTATGTTCAAATCTCAAATCCCTCGATCCAGCCGATTAGAGTCTGGTTCCTCTCTTGATTAGCATCGCTAAGCCTTTAGGAACCTCCCCGAAGCATCGTCTCGAGCTCCCATTGCCTCTTCTGCCCTGTCCGCGAGCGCCGCCGCGCGGCCATTGAGGGCCGCCGTGGACAACTCAAACCCGACCTCCTCCGGCCAAGCCACCACTGCCACAAGCTCTACCGTGTTCCCTAGATGCTCAAGCCAAACCGAATTGACCCTAGAGCCCCTAGAACCTCCCTAAGCCGCCAGAGAGCTGAGAGCGCTCATGGCATCGCCGCCGGCGATCGTCGGAGTTGTAGCCGGATCCAAGCATAGAAATGGAACCCTGGCACCCCCTTCGACCCGTACCCATCCTTAAATTGCGTTGCGAAAACCCGTAGCACCACCGGTTGCCGTCGCCTCTTTCCCCTGTCCTTGGCCCGAAGTGGCTCGCCAGAGGAAGAAGACAAAGACGCGGCGCAATCCTGGCCCTTCACTACCGAGCTGTCCGATGGCCGCATAAACCACGACGCGCCCCACCGTTTGATCGGGATCGAACGGCCGTCGCTCCGCGCGAATCGCCCACCGGGCCGACCCGAGCGCCTCGGCCCACAACCGCGAGTGCGCGCGCGCGTGCGCGTGCGTGTGGAGACTGGGCCGAATGGCCGACGTGGGCTGGACCCCGTAGCACTGTAGCTAACCTGCGAGCAACAGTGGCCGCCCGCGATGAACAGTGCCCCGACCCGTTACTGTTCACCCCGAAACCCGAAACCCAAAAAGTAAGTTTGTACTCATTTGAACCGTTTCGAGCCCCTGAATCCATTTCCGATATCCATTACCGCATATCCAGCACCTAAAAGCCCAAAACCTTTATTTTAAGTTTTCGTTCAAGTTTGTTTTTGCTTTTTTGGTCCAATTTTAGTCCTTCGAAAACGGGCCTAATTTTATTTATTTTGCGCTAGCTTCCGACGTCGCCAACCCATCAACACAGGAGGAGAAGGTCCCAGTCCCAGTTCATGATTTCGTGAAGTATGAGTTAATTGAAATTCCTGAATCGCAAGGCAAGTCGCATTATTTTTGATCATTTTGAACCTATGTCCTTTAATTATTTAAATACGCCATATTTTCATTACATTATTTTAATGCTGTTATTTTATGTACAATTAAGTTCATATTAACATGTTTTAGTTATAACCTACCACCGATAATGATGACAAATTTTGTATTGCTGGCCACTTTCATTTGACAAACCCTAGTAACATAAAATATAGTAGTAATAGTATTACATGATAGTATAGGAATTCATGTTTTATACTGTTAAGTGATCCGACACTTGTCGATAGAATTTCTGAAAAGAAAAGGTAGAGGATAAAGGTGCATTTCACGGGAAGCCACGAGTTGGCTGGGTCCCTTGACCATTGTCCGAGAAGGAGGCTTAAGCAAGGAGACAACATAAAATAATGCTGGCCTAGTATCAGTGGATACTAGTGTATGTTTGAGAAGATGCCTCGGCAAGAAAATAAGGACAAGACCCTTATGCCTAATAAAGAACATAGTACACGCTCAACCACAAGCGTTGATTCGTCAAACCTGGATTAGTAGCTACTCAGTTCAATTGAATCTTTACACCAGAAAAGAAAGAATAATAATAAAAGGTAATGCGTTACAACGGTAGACTCTCACGGATTGGGTACATTCACTCGACGATGGCCAGTTCGAGGTGCCCGAGGAAGTGTTGATCAATTGTCTATCGGGTAAAGAGTATATAAAGAATAGAGTATGCGAAAACCCTTGTTTTCTTATCTCTGGCGCAAGAGTTTAAGAAATCTTGTGGGTAAAGCTGAGCAGCTCTGTAGAGTGAAATAAATGGTATTCGAATACGCCGTGCTTCCGGTTAATGAAGTTGTGTTTATTTGGGTGATTCCATAAATGAAGCATAAGTAGATGTGAAAAGATTTTGGTAAAGTGGAAAAGTTAATAATCAAGTTTGAGACCCCAAATTAATAAGTTCTTGTTTAGTTTGCTTTGAACTCAAAATGTTTTATAAAAATAAAACTGCATCCACATAAAATAATATAACCATTATCCCATGTTCTTTGAAATCCGTTCGCATGTAGTTATTCAGTATTTTCCCATGCGACTTGTTAAGTATAGTGGTTGTACTCATACTTGCTAAACAAACATAAACAGAAATCGCACTGCAAGAAATCGAAGTCTTTGAAGAAGCAGGTGAAGACGGAGGTGTTTTCGATGAAATCGACGTTTGGTTTTAAATGTTGTTCTCCGGTCAGGTCTGCCTATGGCACCTTTTGGTTTTATGTATGTTTAGGGCTGTCGCCCGCTGTAAGACTTGCTGTTAAGCTTCTATATTGTAATAAAGCGGGTTTGTACCCCTTTTTAAAGCATGTGTCTGCAATGATGTACACTCGATTACCGTGCCTCGCAGTTGAACAGTCCTGGGCAGCTGCGAGATGAACAGTAAAATACCACCCCTGTAAACGAGGGTGTTACAGTAGCCGTCAAGGTAGCCGTCGCGATCACATCATCTGAGAGATGAACAAGGCTACCTGCCTTTCGTACCGTAAGATTCATCTCAACATGCACATAGTATACACTCTACTCTTACTAATGACATAAGTTGTCGAGATTGGGGGAGAGAAGAGTACTCGCATTTCTTTAATCAGGGTTAGCTACGCGCCAACCACGGAATTAAGAAAAGTAAACGCATCTGGTCGGCAGATAATTTAACAAGCTTCACCTTTGAATTCGGACCAATGGGACAGCGATACGACAGCCAATGCAAAGTGAGCCTTTTGGGCGGGGGCGTGGGAGGCCACACCGAGGGTCGCAAGGATGGATGGATATGATCATCAAGCTCTATGATTAATTAGTTTGGGTTAAGACTCCACAGAACCAGCCTGTCTGAATGCTAATTTAAGGCCAGGCTCGTTAGCTTCAGCATTTGGCTTCCGGGTTTTTAGTTTCTTATTTTTAATCTTTTTTTTAACTTTTTAGCTTTCCTTTTTTCTTCATATTTTTTTATATTATCTGTGATTGACTAACAAATTTTTATTTTCATATTTAATTATACTAAAAAAATTAGCATTAACTACAATACAAAAAATCATAAACCACTAAAATAGCCCAACTGAGCGTCCCTGGCACAGCCAGTTGGGTGGCTGGACCAGGCAGGGCCTGGGTAACCGACACGACAAACCTGAGGCAACAACTCCAGATTTCTGGTCTGCACTTCTGCATGCCCATAAGAAGCTAAGCAGGACAGCCCTGGATCGGTTCACGAACTAACACTTCAAGAGACCAGCTAGCTCCATGCCAGTTCTCGGAATATTCCCTCCAGAACTCGACTTTGTCACTTTCATATATGCCATCATTAAGCAAGCAATAATATTTCTATATATACACAAAAAGACGTAACAAGGAGACATATATAATTACGGTGGACGAGCCTTAATTTGTTGTAGTGTGTTTCCCGAAGAAGCGTGCCATGTATACGATCTTGAGTTGCGCTCTGGTGTTGGGTTTTTCACATGTTGCCCTGTCCTGTGTAAGGTTTATCAAAAGATGAGATGGGAAAGGGAATTAAAAATGATTCAAGGGGGGACTCATTGCAGTTTCAATACACCTCATGGAAGCGGCTCCACCCAATTACTGGTGCTCTGCCATTTGCTCTCACTTCCATCATTTTGGAGTACTAGTCTCTTAGTGACACACAGTTAGATCTCTCCAGCAGTGGCAAACAGAGTTTTGGTTACATTTTTTATCGGGGTGGGCAGTTAAACCGACTTTACAAAAATCAAAACAAAATTTGAATTTCTTGAAGGTCAGACGAATATATTTTGTAGGTCGCAGCAAATTCTATTTCCCTACTGTAATTAATAGTAGAACATAAAATTCTGTTAAGCAAGTAAACCAACAAAAGAGAACTTTATAGGTCGCATCTTAAACTACAACTTCAGATGTGCTGATTGAGAGCAACAAATATATTTTGGAATACATGTCAGTAACACAAACATAACGTGTGATGATTGGGATCAACTTTTGATCACAAACATATATTGGAAACAAATGATTTCTGCAGTGCGATAAGCGCACATATCACAGACAAATGTCTAGAGAGCAGGATTCTTATTACTGGTATTCACATTTTACCGGAGGGGTCCGGTAAGCCCGGTAGAAGTCCGGTAGGCTATGACGTCGAAGAAGCCACAAAATCGCTGCTACGCAGTGGCTAAGGCACTGGTGGCATGGGTTCGATTCCCTGCGTTGCCGTTTCTTTTTTTTTTCCATCTTGCAGATAAGGGACCCGTATGTCAGAGCAAAAGTTACGAGAAAAAAACCAATGCAACGCCTGGACTCGATCCCAGGACCTGCCCTATGTTTAGATTGAGCTTTTCCACTGGGTTATACGGTACATGTTTCGTAAATAGGATCTTGTTTGCATTGTTAAGGATATCTAAATTCAAACTAAAACGAACTTTTTTAGCTGAAACCAAATTTTACCGGAGGAGGCTGATATTTTCGATTTTGGGGGAAATTGGACCAGTTTCGGCTGATTTCGGAAACCCTGCTAGAGAGAGAAAATGTAGGAGGAAAAGTAGTGGCTGGTCTTAGTTAGATGCCCTAGAATCAGGTAAGTTAGTGGTTGACATGAGAAGTGCCTTGCCCCTTACCTTGCTTTGTCTTACCACCCCCCACCCAATTTCTCTGTCTGGTGAAGGGTAGTAGCGGCGGCAGCGGTGGTGTCCCTCTCCTCCCTCCCACCTATCGTTATTCTGCGGCGAAGTGGAGAGAGAGAAAACAAGGGGCATGGCGCCGTCTTTGTTTCCATCATTTCCCTCTCGCACACTACACCACAGCCCAACCATGCACTCCTTAGCTTTCCTCCCTTTCCTCGCTTAATAATTAGCTAATTCTTCTCCTCCGCTCTTCTCCCCCTTCTTTACTACTCCCTTTGCTTTCCATGCCACTGTTCCATCTCGTAGGTTTCATCCCTTCCCACTTGAGAGATTTCGCGAGAAAAAGAAAGCAAGTCAGAGAAGAGAGAGAGGTCGGAGGGAAAGAATAACCTAGCTAGCTTCTGAGGATGGATCCGGTCACGGCATCCATACACGGTCACCATCTTCCTCCACCGTTCAACACCCGCGACTTCAATCACCATCTCCAGCAGCAGCACCACCAGCTGCACCTCAAGACCGTGGACGACCAGGGCGGCGGCACTCCGGGGGTGTTCGGCGGCCGCGGCACCAAGCACAACCACGAGGATGATGAGAACAGCGGCAACGAACACGGCAGTGGTGGTGGTGAGCTTGCCCTGGTTCCCCCTTCAGGTGGTGGGCCGGATGGCGGCGAGATCGCCACGCGCCGCCCGAAGGGCCGTCCGGCGGGGTCGAAGAACAAGCCGAAGCCGCCGATCATAATCACGAGGGACAGCGCCAACACGCTCCGGACGCACTTCATGGAGGTGGCCGGCGGGTGCGACATCTCCGAGAGCATCACGGCGTTCGCGCGCCGCCGTCAGCGTGGGGTTTGCGTGCTTAGCGGCGCGGGCACCGTGACCAACATCACCCTGCGGCAGCCCGCCTCGCAGGGCGCGGTCGTCGCCCTCCATGGCCGGTTCGAGATTCTCTCCCTCTCCGGCTCCTTCCTCCCGCCGCCCGCCCCGCCTGAAGCCACGGGGCTCACCGTCTACCTGGCCGGCGGGCAGGGGCAGGTGGTGGGCGGCAGCGTCATCGGCACGCTGACCGCGGCCGGGCCGGTGGTGATAATGGCGGCCTCCTTTGCGAACGCGGTCTACGAGCGGCTGCCGTTGGAGGACGAGCTGCTCGCGGCGCAAGGGCAGGCCGACAAAGCCGGGATGCTCGCCGCCGGGCAGCAAGCAGCGCAGCTCTCCGGCGGGGCCGTGGATCCAAGCCTCTTCCAGGGAATTCCACCGAACCTTCTTGGCAACGTGCAGCTGCCGCCGGAAGCCGCCTACGGATGGAACCCAGGCTCCGCCGGTGGTCGCCCGACGCCGTTCTAATCGAGCCTGCAGCTTAGAAAGGTTAAATGCTTTAGCTTTCTTCACTTGGAGTCGCTTCGCGGAGGATTTCCGTGGGAATTATGCATATGATTTCGGATGTTATTAATTAGTAAGTCATCTTCAGGATTGTTTCGTGATATGTTGCTCTCTGCTGTTTGTTTCGGCTATTTCTTGTCTCATAACTGATCTTGCTATTGACTTGAGAGGCGTGTGCCTTATATTGATCTTCTTTCCATCCTTCAGCTTAATTATATTCGTTAAGATCTTGTAGCCTTTTGTCGTTTAAACAACTGCCACATTGTCTGATACCGGGTTCCTAATCTTCTTGATGTAAGATCAATAATACTCACATGTAGGTTGATGAATCACAGTGATTCTTTGTTGCCAATGCAAAAACTAGTACTTTATAATTTACCAAATCACACCGTGTTGATCTTCATAGACTACCAAGTAAAGACCTAAGGCAAGAATGATTTTTGATAGATAACATTCAATTCTCGCTCAAGTGTTGATTCGGCCAACCACGAGGAAGAACAAGTGTAGAATGTTGTATAGATGTAAAAGTAATATGTTATTTAATATCAAAGTAGTCTAAGCCAAAAAAGTCAAGAATACATAGGTTTATATAGCCCCTAGGGTCAGCCATAAGGTATCTGTTGTAGGGGTGGCCCCCACCTAAACCCAGCCGGCTTGCTAGAAAGGCGCAAGCATCGAGTGAGTCATGTATAATGACGTGAATGCCCTCTAAAGGTATTCTTGTAACGACACTCCTCACAAAGAGATATATACGTGATGCAAGCCCTGAGAAGACCCAGAAAAAGAGAGCATTGCTCACCTAACTCTCCACTACCACACACCCTCTCTCTCTGTTTGGTCTGTAACCACAACAGTATCCAAACTGGCTCCAACTCCTTCTTACATATATTGAACTCAAACTCACACAAAAAGAAAACATATATTTACAGCCATCACATTATTTTGGTCATAGCGGCGCAACCATAAGGTTTCTGAGGCTAGCACCCTATCCATTGCATGGGCCTTAAAATAAGATTTTCAATAAACACAAAACATCCGAATCAGACTATGTTTGTGAAAGTTATGACCTTTTTAGGGCCCTGTGGAATGTCCCAAACCGAATTCGAATTAAATTATGAGTTGATTCTGAGTTTGAATTCGGTTGAACTTATGGGAGATCCAAGTTGGGCTTAAAAAAATTATCCAAAACTTGGGCTTTGGATTCTTTAGCTTCTCTCCTTTTTCTTCTCCTTTTATTCCTTCTTTTCGATGCATGCTTCCATGTATCTTGGTCTCCATGCCGCCTAACCGCTTGCATGTGCCTAGCCCAAAAGGCTCCCATGCGAACTCCAAGCTTTAGCCATATGTTGTCGTGCCATGTGCCACCTTCTAACTCTACCTTTGCTGACCGCATGAACCAACGCATATGTTGGCGCGGTCCATGCATTCCTTGCTCGGCCGTCGCATGGAATGCATAGCCCTCATGCATGCTTTCTTCTTTTGGGTGATGCAACAACACCAAATATTTAGCATTGGCCTCGGCCTCTCTCACCTCCCTCTCGGTTCCAATGTCTTTGTTACCTTCAAATCTAATATCAAGCAATGACCCACTATTTAATAGTATAAAATTTTCATTAATAAAATTATTAGAAATAACTAGAAACGAGTTCACCTCAATGCAGCCTTGGAAGTGAAGGTTTGATCGGTACGAGAAGTGCCTGTTTCCTAACACCATCACTACGGCCACCACTATCATCATCGCATGCTCCAATTCTTGCCATTTCTTCCCACACTCCCATGGACACTGACTTCGAGAATAACTGAAACTCTGAAACACTGACAAATTGCCACCATTATGTTCTACAGGCCAAGTAGCAGTAACATCACACGTACAACACATTGCAATTTTTTTATCACTACTACAGAAATCATCATCACAGACGGTTCAAAAACGTCATCACAAATAATTTTTTGAATCGTCTGAATTTATAGGTCAGTGATAATCGAAAGTTATCACAGACGGTTTGTGAACCGTCTATGATAAATACAATACAGGCGGTTTGTAACTAGAATCGTCTGTAAAAAACACTATCACAGACGGTTCTATATATAGAACCGTCTATGATATTCTTCACAGACAGTTTATACTACAAAACCGTCTGTGATAGTTCATTTTATACCTAAAGATTTTTCTATTTTTGAATTAACCGTAGGAAATATTAGCTATGCTATTTGAAAATAAGCAAATATGATAGCAAACATAGCAGAGAACATTCTATTTATATTACAATCCACCATTACAATATCACAA
The DNA here is from genome assembly GCA_036346265.1 of Melocanna baccifera. Lineage (NCBI taxonomy): Eukaryota > Viridiplantae > Streptophyta > Magnoliopsida > Poales > Poaceae > Melocanna > Melocanna baccifera. The sequence goes on along the minus strand of CM070680.1, from coordinate 15,584,552 downwards.
GATTACAATACACCATTACAATATCACAAGATGATAATACACCATCACAATATCACAAGATTACAATCCACCGTTACAAATATCACAAGCTATGCCTCTCGTCCTTGATGTAGTTCGGGTAGGCCTTCTTGGTAGCCGCCCTACTGTAAGTAGAAGAAACAATGGAGAGAGGAAGCCCTAAACATCACAAATTAGCAATACAAAGTTACATAATCAAATACTAGAAGAAACAATGGAGGGAGGAAGCTCTAAACGCCACAAAGTAGCAACACAAACTTACAGAATCAAATACTAGAAGAAACAATAGAGAGAGCCCTAACCACAAAGAGGTAGATTGACAAAGAGATAGTGAGGAGCCTGAGAGATTTTGAGCGCATAAAGGGTAGGGGATGGGTTCATGTGAGTATTTATAGAGGAGGGAGAGGTGGGACGATCTGTGGGGTGTGGGTTGGTCGGTTTTTATTGGTTGGAATTGGGTTGGAGAGGATTGACTGGCCCAGCGGTCAGCGACCAATTTATCACAGACGATTCTTATCAAGAACCGTCTGTAAAAATATCACAGATGGATCTTATTAAGAATCGTCTATGATATTGGTTATACATATACCGATACAATATAAACAATTAGTCTCAAAGTATGAAATAGTAAAGTTCTGTATGGCTTATATATACTTATTTGAAAGGATTCGACGAGATCTACAACTTTGCAGTTGAGACAAACCCCAAATTTTGAAGGGAAGATCAAAAATTTTGGCAAAAACAGAATTCAAAAACTTCCAATTCGAATTTAAGGCTCCAAATGGCCAATTTTGGGGGTCTTTTGACGGTGACTAGTGCAAGCGGGTCATTGTTTTGGATCTAGCTCGTCGTTAGCTTTCCAACGAGTACAAGAACGTCGAAAACGGACATCGTATGCAAAAGTTATACCCGTTTTACTGAAGGTTTGTCAAAACGGAATTCTACTCAAACTCAGGTGAGAAATTATAAAAGTTTAGATATGTATGAGGTGGGAAACATATCACAGATGGTTCTTAATTAAAAACCATCTGTGATAGGTCAACATCACAGACGGTTCTTAATTAAAAACCGTCTGTGATATTCCGCAATACCACAGACGGTTCTTGCGGAATATCACATACGGTTCTTAATTGAGAACCATCTGTGATGTTGGCCTATCACAGATGGCTCTTAATTGAGAATCGTCTGTGATATTCCGTAATATCAAAGACGATTCTTAATTGTTCTTAATTAAGAACCGTCTATGATATTGGCAATATCACAGATAGTTCTTGATAAGAATCGTCTGTGATTACATTTAATATAGACGATTTTTATAAACCGTCTGTAATGAGACGTCTAATATAAACCTTTTTGTAGTAGTGTATGCACCATCGCTGCTCCTTCTTCATTGCTTCAGTGTTCATACTACACTATTACTAAAATAATTAGGGAGAATAGCCGATTTGGTCTTCAAAATTTCTCCTCATATTTACTTTTGTCCCTCAACTTTGAAAATGGACTAACAGATCCTTGAACTTCTCTTTTTAGGTCAAAGAGAGATCTCAGTCCACATGACATGCCATATGTACATATTGATTGGGATCCTCATGTATGAATGGTTGTCAGCCAACAGGAAAAAATATTTTTTTGTCCCCGATCCATATTCCACTATTTACTCCTCTTCTTTGAGACTTGTACCGTATAAGTCTGAAAGAAGAGGAGTAAAATAGTGGAATTAGATGGAGGGCAGAAACTTCTTTTTCTATTGACTGACTGTAGGAGAACGGGTAGGCTACGCTAGCTACAACATTTCATTTTCTACCGCGTTCAACCAGAAAACATGCGTGTAAGGGAGTCATGGACAGTTACTACTATTTGCGCTTCGCAGCGGAAGAAGAGTTGGAGTAGCCCAGTCCAACGTAGATGCGCGTCGATGAAGAAGAAGCGGTCGATCGTTTCACGAACTGAACGTCTCCTCCTCGTGTCCTAGCAATAGCCTTGCGCTTCTCGCCGATCAGCACAGCAGCAACCGTAGCAGCGCCTCCACGGAGTCCACACGTTCGGGATGGAATGCCGTGTGCTGGTGTGCTAGCAATGCGCGCCCGGCTAGGGTTTCGGGATACGGCTGAGGGGAGGTTGCGGCTAGGGTTTTAGGATAGTCGTGTGTGCCCTGCAGTCCCACCTCCACATATTTATAGAGCATGCTAATGGGCTTCCACGTTGTAGGCCCATTAGAACCCTAATCCCATATGGATTAATATCCCTTTTAGCTTTAATTCCGAATTGTTTACGACTGCCTCTTGGGCACATCACTAACAATCTCCCACTTGCACTAGAGACAATCATATAGGTAAGCTTTCCAATTCCAACCCCTTAATTGTGTGACCCGTTAGGTTCATGTGTAAACAGCCATGACCCGAAAACCCTTTTCAAGCCAAAAGTCAATAGTGGCACCTAGCAGGGCATATTGACCCCCGAATACACATAAAGATCATATCGGCTAAACCTTGATATACACACACTTGGATCCCTTTGCCACACGATACCAGTCGAACTTAAGGCGAGATTCGTGCCACCCTTGTGATAGCTCAACATTCACTCGATCTTATGGTGGATTACAACTCATGACTAACTCTTTAGTCACATTGTGATTAACTCTTTAATCACCTTGGCATGGCCATGCACTTCTCTAATCCAACCACATCGAAGGGCCCAGAGATATCTCTCCTGTTATGTAGGAGGGGCAAATTCCATCTTAATCCGCTCACATCCCATTCCATATTTCATGATACACCTGAAGACCACTTTTATAGCTACCTAGTTACGGAGTAGTGTTTGGCAGCCCCAAAGTGCACCACTACACATAGTGAGAAACAATGGCGATTTCAGGTCGAAAGATCCAGTAGGTATACCACTCGAGATCGCTTGATAGCACATATTAACATAACAATCCCAGCAACGTCTCGGAGTGGGTCAATCCAACACCTTGTTCCCTAACATGTGTCCACATTATTGATTTGATATTTCTATATCCATGATTCGTGAAACATGATCATCAATCAATACATGTGCTAGTCCATAAATCATTATTGTCCCACGTAATGACATAAGACTAGGGATCTTTAGAATAAAATTAAATAAAACAAAGAGTTTCACAAACAAGTCACATACTTGCCAATCAATGCATACAATCATTATTCAAGGAACCAAATAACACCTTATTCAAAATTTCATAAACATAGACTTCATATAATCATCTCCCACTCACACTAGAGTCAATCATGTAAATATCTAATACCCATTGCACTCGTGTGTGCCTCATGTTTTGGTTGTGGGAGAGGCTTTGTCAACGGATCAGCAACATTCAAATCCGTGTGCACCTTGCAAATTTTCACTTCACTTCTATCAATGATCTCACGGATAAGGTGATAGCGCCGAAGTATATGTTTGGACTTTTGGTGTGACCTAGGCTCCTTTGCTTGCGCAATGGCTTCACTATTGTCACAATAGAGATCCACTGGACTGGACATACTAAGGATCACACCCAACTCAAAAACAAATTTTCTAATCCAAACAGCTTCCTTTGCGTCTTCAGAAGTTGCAATATACTCGGCCTCAGTTGTCGAATCAGCTATCGTCTCTTGCTTGGAACTTTTCCAGCTCACTGCCCCTCCATTGAGGCAGAACACAAAACCAGACTGCGATCTGCTATCATCTTTATCAGTTTGGAAGCTAGCATCGATGTAACCTTTTACAACAAGCTCTTCTTCACCTCCAAAAATAAGGAACATATCCTTAGTCCTTCTAAAGTATTTAAGAATATTCTTTACAGCCACCCAGTGAGCTAGACCGGAGCTAGATATATACCTACTCGTAACACTTAGAGCATATGAAACATCTGGACGTGTATAAAGCATAGCATACATGATGGATCCGATGGCTGAGGCATACGGAATCGCACTCATCTTCTCTTGCTCATCAAGTGTTGAAGCACACTGAGTCTTGCTAAGACTAATGCCATGTGACATAGGCAAGAAACCTTTCTTGGAATCTTGCATATTGAACCGTTTTAATACTTTGTCAATCTATATACTTTGGCTTAATTCAATTAGCCTCTTCGATCTATCTCTATAAATCTTTATGCCCAAAATGTAAGCTGCCTCTCCGAGATCTTTCATTGAGAAACTTTTTCCCAAAGAAGACTTCACAGCTTCTAGCATTGGATTATCATTTTCGATCAATAATATGTCATCTACATACAAGACCAGAAAAACAAGTGCGCTCCCACTAACCTTCTTGTAAACACAAGGCTCTTCTTTATTCTTGATGAAGCCAAACCCTTTGATTACTTCATCAAAACGAAGATTCCAACTCCGAGATGCTTGCTTCAATCCATAAATGGACTTCTCAAGCTTGCATATTCTCCCAGCATTTTTCGGATGAACAAAACCCTCAGGCTGTGTCATGTACGCATCCTCTCTTAGGTTTCCATTTAGGAAAGCCGTTTTGACATCCATTTGCCAAATCTTGTAGTCGAAATAGGCAGCAATCGCTAGGAGGATCCGAATAGACTTTAGCATAGCGACGGGCGAAAATGTTTCATCATAATCAACACCTTGAATTTGCTTGAAACCTTTCGCCACCAATCATGTCTTATAGATGTGAACATTTCCATCCATGTCTATCTTTTTCTTAAAAACCCATTTACACTCAATAGTTTTTACACCATCAGGTGGATCCACCAAGTTCCAAACTTGATTATCATGCAAGGATTCTATTTCGGACCTCATGGCTCCAAGCTATTTTTCAGAGTCTGGTCCCATCATTGCTTCCGTGTATCTCTTGGGCTCATCATTGTCCAACAACAATATGTCGCATTGTCCCGTGGTTAGAAGCGTGAACTTTTCAGTTGCGCGATGTGCCCTTATAGACCTACGTGGGGGCGGTGCCTCCATAACCGGTTGTACAACATCTTGTACATCCTGTTGAGGTTCAATAGGAGCTGAAACATTTTTAGGTGTTTCTTGAATTTCTTTAAGCTGCACCTTGCTCCCACCAACACCCTTTGAAAGAAACTCTTTTTCCAAAAAGACACCATTTCGAGCGACAAACACTTTGCCTTCTTCTCGATTGTAAAAATAATATCCTTTGGTTTCCCTAGGATACCCAACAAAGAAGCATTTATGAGATTTAGGATGGAGCTTATCAGACGTCAAACGTTTCACATAAGTCTCACAATCCCATATCTTAAGAAAAGACAATCCAGGACGTTTTCCGGTCCATTTCTCGTATGGTGTCTTTTCCACTGATTTAGATGGAACTCTGTTTAGTGTAAACGCAGCAGTTTCTAGAGCATATCCCCAGAAGGACAATGGAAGATCAGATTGGCTCATCATAGACCGAACCATGTCTAATAAGGTCCGGTTCCTCCGTTCAGATACCCCGTTCCATTGAGGTGTGCCAGGCGGAGTCAGTTGTGAAACAATTCCACACTGTTTTAGATGTTCACCAAATTCATTTTTCAAATATTCACCTCCACGATCAGATCGCAGAATTTTAATTGTCTTGCTTAGTTGATTTTGTACTTCATTCTGAAATTATTTGAACTTTTCAAACGATTCAGACTTGTGCCTCATTAAGTAGATGTATCCATATCTACTAAAGTCATCGGTAAAAGTAATGAAATACTGAAAATGACCTCTGGCTACTGAGCTCATTGGTCCACATACATCGGTATGTACAAGTCCCAACAAGTCACTTACCCTCTCACTATAACCGGTGAAAGGCGCCTTTGTCATCTTGTCAAGTAAACAAGACTCGAATGTCTCAAATGATTCAAAATCAAATGAGTTGAGTAGTCCATCTTTATGGAGCTTCTCTATGCGTTTCTCATTTATATGTCCTAAGCGACAATGCTAAATAAAAGCGGGATTCAAATCATTAGGCCGCAGCCTCTTTGCGTTAATATTATAGACATGCTTATCCTCAAAATCAAGAATATATAACCCATTCATTAATAGACAATGTGCATAGAGTATATCATTCAAATAAATAGAACAACATTTGTTCTTTATTACAAACTCATAACCATCATCTTCCTCCAAACATGAAGAAGAGATAATGTTCTTACTCAATGCTGGAATGTAATAACAATTATTTAATTCCAAAACTAATCCTGAAGGTAATAACAAGTGATAAGTGCCGACACGCAGTACAGCAACCTTTACTCCATTGCCGACACGCACGTCCAACTCGCCTCTTGCAAAACTTCTAGTCCTTCTTAGACCCTGCAACGATTTGCAAGTATGAATCATCGATCCGGTATCAAATACCCAAGATTCACCAGAAGAAATTACAAAATTAATTTCTATGACATTTATACCTGAAGCAGAAGCCTCGCTTCTCTTCTTCTTTTTCAGATCCTCCAAGTATTTCTTATAATTCCTAGACCAATGCCCCTTGACATGGCAGTGGTAGCATTCATCATCAGGAGAATGGCCAGATTTGACCTTACCATTTGGCTTTGGCTTAGAGCTCGGGGGCTCATTAGGAACCTTTCCTTTGCCTTTGCCTTTGGGCGTCCAACGCTTCCTCTTTTTATTCTCCCTCTGAACCATCATCACATGATTGGTGTTTTTCTTAATACTTTCCTCTGCTGTCTTAAGCATCCCATGCAATTCAGTCAATGATTTATCCATGCTATGCATATGAAAATTCATAATAAACTTCTCATAGCTCGAAGGGAGAGATTGGAGAACAACATCCGTAGCCAAATCAGAATTAAGGGGAGAACCAAGTTTCTCCAAGCTCTCAATGTAACCAATCATCTTGATCACATGGGGATTGACTGGACTACCTTCTGCCAGCTTGCACGCAAACAAGGACTTTGAAATGTTAAACCTCTCGGTCCTAGCTTGGTTCTCAAACATGTCACGCAGTCCTTCAATCATACTGTGAGCATCTGCATTCTCATAATGCTTTTGAAGCTCAGAGGACATGGTAGCCAGCATGAGACAGCTAACGTCGAGTGAATCATTGCAGTGCTTCTCATAAGCTTTGCGGGTGGCAACATTTGCACCCTCAGGGAGTTCATCGGGGTAGGGTTGCTCAAGAACGTATTCCTTTTTTTCTTGTCTGAGAACAATTCTCAGGTTGCGGTACCAATCAATAAAATTCGTTCCATTGAGTTTTTCTTTCTCAAGAACAGATCGCAAGTTAAAACCAGAATTGTTACTAGAAGCAGCCATGATCTACAACAGAAAATAAACAAGCAAAATTCAGCACTATGTTCATGTTTGATCTTCCATGAAACAATTTAACAAAAGACACTCCCACTATATGTTTTGTAATCGTCTTCCCTCTAACGACATATAGTGGTCAAGATCCATGTTCATCTATGTTTTAGTGAACTTTGGCATCACCGCTAGAAACCTAGTGACGTAGGTAAGCAACGCTTGCTAATCACATCTTATGTGACTCTTGTTTGTTGGGTGGCATCCAATGCCCCGGCTCCCAACATCATGCCCCAAGGCCCAAATCCAATTTGATAGCCTTGTCAAGTAAACCAATACTATGCATGTGGATGTCCGACATCCACCCTATTAGATCAAGATAGTTGATGGTACTCTACTTTGGCAGACCTACCAAACAATGATCGTAATTCTTATAGGCGCAGCAATTGGAAGGGAATCAATTAAATTCTTAATTTTTCTGAGGGAAGCTATTTTGTCATAAAAATACATCCTCTACAGGTATGGCATGAAAGAATAGTATGACAGGAAATAAATATCACATGCATATAATCACATTATACTGTGAATGGTATGGCCTTCTGAGTCGTAGTGGTCGCCATCGCCATGGTTCCACGGTGATCTCCTTCACCATATTTCCTGTCCTCTTTGTCATCATGCTTGAAGTCTCCATGGTAAAGAACTAAACTATTACAACTAATAGCTAGCAAGTGAATTACATGAGGAGCTCAAGCATCACAAGTCAACACGCAGGTCGTTATACAATTAAAGAACAGCCTCAACCCAGCTATGATTAATACGACACACAGGCCGCCAAAACACACATGCATCACATATACATCTATGCCATACCATTCACATTATTCCCTGCAAAAACAAGTTAAGCATAGAACGTATTCTATCGCCCTGACATGAATGTGTTTTGTATAACAATCTATGCGTGTACGCAACGACGGTCCCGCTATCATCATCGCATGCTCCAATTCTTGCCATTTCTTCCCACACTCCCATGGACACTGACTCCGAGAATAACTGAAACTTTGAAACACTGACAAATTGCCACCATTATGTTCTACAGGCCAAGTAGCAGTAACATCACACATACAACACATTGCAATTTCTTTATCACTACTACAGAAATCATCATCACAGACGGTTCAAAAACGTCATCACAAATAATTCTTTGAACCGTCTGAATTTATGGGTCAGTGATAATCGAAAGTTATCACAGACGGTTTGTGAGCCGTCTATGATAAATACAATACAGACGGTTTGTAACTAGAACCGTCTGTAAAAAACACTATCACAGACGGTTCTATATATAGAACCATCTGTGATAGTGTTTTCTGACAGTTTGTGAGCCGCCTATGATAATACAATACTGACGGTTGTAACTAGAACCGCTCGTAAAAATACTATCACGCAGGCGGTTCTATATATAGAACCGTCTGTGATATTCTTCACAGACAGTTTATACTACAAAACCGTCTGTGATAGTTCATTTTATACCTAAAGTTTTTTCTATTTTTGAATTAGCCGTAGGAAATATTAGCTATGCTGTTTGAAAATAAGCAAATATGATAGCAAACATAGTAGAGAACATTCTATTTATATTACAATCTACCATTACAATATCACAAAATTACAATACACCATTACAATATCACAAGATGATAATACACCATTACAATATCACAAGATTACAATCCACCGTTACAAATATCACAAGCTATGCATCTCGTCCTTGATGTAGTTCGGGTAGGCCTTCTTGGTAGCCGCCCTACTGTAAGTAGAAGAAACAATAGAGAGAGGAAGCCCTAAACGTCACAAATTAGCAACACAAAGTTACATAATCAAATGCTAGAAGAAACAATGGTGGAAGGAAGCTCTAAACGCCACAAAGTAGCAACACAAAGTTACAAAATCAAATACTAGAAGAAACAATAGAGAGAGTGATGTGGATACGCACGTGTCTTGTACTTTTCAGTTAAATATATTATTCAACTGGAAAGAGTTATTGAGCCACATTAAACATTGCCAGGTGAACTCATTCCAAACTAAATATAATGTTATTATTCATAAGAATAGAATACTACCTCATGTCATTAAATGGTGCATTTTTAGATTTGTTGATGGCAAAGCAATGGAGATGCAAAAGGAAGAGGATGACCACATTAGGTGTCAAAGACATGAAGGAAGAAAGCCCATTCAGTGGGAGAGCAAAAGGGAGAAGCCTAAGGACTTATACTACAAGTTTTGGATAAGATTTTTAAGCCCAATTCGTACCTCCCACAAGGCCAATTGGATTCAAACTCGGATTCAACTCAGAATTCAATTCGGATTCGGTTCGGGACAGCCTGACAGGCACTTATTAAAAAGGTCATAACTTTCACAAACGGAGTCCGATTTGGGTGTTCTTGTACTCCTTGGAAAGATATTTTCAAGGGCTACACAATGGATCTGGTCCCACCATCAAATTCATCACGGATCAAAAGTTATGGCCGAAACAATATGATGGCTGTAAAATCTAGTTTCCTTTTTGTGAGAGTTCGTATCTAAAACCATATAGGGTTGAGTTGTACTAGGTTTGTGGACTCTATGGATGTCCCAAGGTCCTATATAAGTCATGTATTGGCAGCCTAAGGGCTCAGACCACCTTTGAGAATAATCAATCTTTTAAACTTTGTTCGAGTTTATCATTGCTGCTGAAATTCCGTGTGGAAATTTGGAGTGTTCTTCAATCAAGATCGTTCAGCCTTTCCGCTGGGAATTGGGTGCACGATAGATCTTCGCTTGGTGGTCGGCGAAATCGACGCGAGTGTGTTTTGGCGGATTAAAGAGTGTTCGTCCCTTGCATTGGCATTGGAGGATAGCTACGATTCATCAAGACTCCCGCGAGTATCCATCCTACGTCGAGAAGATCGGGCGACCCCGTATCATCTGGTATCAGAGCGCGGTTTACTCGGTAAGATCTTATCCCTTTACTTTTAGATTGATTTATTTCTGTCCTATAGTCCAATAAACCGAAAATTGCAACAAAAAAAAAATCCAAACCCTAGTTTCGCATCTGTTATTTTCGTGAGTTTTATTAAGTTTTGATCCATTAGAAATTTTGTTTACGTGCTGATCTTAGTGTCCTTTTGCGTTGCTTCATCGTTGTTACTTCGAACCCTTGAAAATCCGCTAGTTGATCTTTCAATTAGCATCCAAAAAAAGTAGATTCAATTTACTTTTTGAAATCTTGTTCTTGCTGTCCACATAAGATCTTTGTGCATCTTGAAAGAATATCACATCCGAATATATATGGATTTCCTTTTTCTTAATTGATTTGGCCACAAGAAACTTAGTTGCACATATTCAGATCTTCACTTAAATCCTTTGAACCTTGAGACTAGTCTTTGATAATTGCTTTAGGGCTGTTCTAGAATTATCTACACATTGCTGAACAACTTTGGACTTGCGTAGAATCTACGAACAATTAAACCTAGTTCGGCCTTGAGTATAAAAAAAGAGCCAAAAAAAAGAGAAGACAGCCGATTGAAAAAAAAAGAGGAGCCACGGCTTGAGTAAAAAAAAAAAGAAAGAAAGAAAGAAAAAGAAAGCAAGAAAAGAAAGTATTGGCCGAATTTGGGTGAGTTAATTTTAGTCCATAAATTCAGATTGTGTATTTAATTTCTTTGGACAATTTTGTGCCCTCAAATTCATATTATTGCAATTGGCTAGCGCCTCTCCTAGTACTTGGTGCAAAACGAGCTAATATTCTCGATTGTTTCCTTTAGCTCATTTCTTTTGTTTGCATTGAGTCACATTGATCATTGCGTGTGCGTTCATATACTTCACTTATATCATTTGGATCGGCACATAGGCAATACTTTCTAGCTTGGATTACTACTTAATTTTACAACATCGTGAATTCAGATTGCGTTGAATAAACACTTCCATACCAAACTCCACTAAATATCCTTTGCCTGCAATTGTGAGTCACTTTTAAATCCGCTTGATCATCACTTGCTATTGTAGCCACCACCAAGTGTAAGTTTCTTTTTGGCCTCAATTCACTTCGGAAAGGTAAGAACTTTACTTGAGAGAGGAAAGAGTGAGATTGAGTGAATTCCACATATCATACATATCTTAGTGTTGTTTCGTGTTGCTTTGCACAATTTAACCATGACAGGCGAAGAAAATAACGATAATGACGTTTCTAACATTTGGCAATGAGAAGTGCTATGAAACAAGAATTTGTAGCTAGTACAGCTACAATGGATGGACAGCTCAAGACAGATATGCAAGATCACCGCATTGAATTCAATCATCAAATGAAAGTGTTATGCTCAAACATTGTGAATGATATTGTGCGGGTACTTCATCCACAACAAGAAAAAGACAACTTTATTCCTTTCTATGGAAGTGAGGATCCAGAAGAGTATCTTGAGTGAGAATGGCGCATGGAGAAAGTATTTAGATTTCAAAAGCTTCCCAAAAACCAAGAGGTGATGCGTGCCACTAAAGAATTTGAAGATTATGCTTATAGTTGGTGGCATCAACGATTTGGAAACGAATTTATTAAATCTTGGTCAGATTTGAAGGCACTTATGAGGAGAGAATTTGTGCCACCCAATTATGCATGAGATTGCTTCGCTATTTGGAGATTATCACACAAGGGAGTAATACAGTGCAAGAATATTATTTTGAGCTGCAAGATGCATTACGTCGGGCCGGTGTCATTAGTGAACTACAAAAGAAGACATACTTCAAAAGAGGATTGAATTCTAATATTGCCGCTACACTTCAACATAAATATTTTGGTAGTGTGCAAGATCTTGTGAATTGTGCTATTCAAGAGGAGAAGAGACTTATGGAGAGACGTACACCACAGTTTTCTCCCAGTCCATACTTCAATTCTGCTACCTCTACTAGTGTGACACATGAGAAGATAACCGAGCATGGGACTGTCCCTTCGGTCAAGGAGTTATATAGTATTCCAAAACTACATATAACTCCTAAGATACACCACAACCCATGTGAGGATGAGAGCCACATAGCCAAATTGAGTGAGAGTGATAAAAAGACTGAGCTGTGTGATTCCACCATATATGAGGTTGAGAGCATCCAAATTGAGAGTGTGAGAGAGACACCAAAAGAAAAGAAAGAATTAGAAGATAGACAAAGTGAGAATGCATCTGAAACTAACATATTAATATCTATTTCTAGTGTTGTTTCTCACATTGTGCAGGTTGATATTAAAGATAAAGAATTGAATATTCAACAACCGGCACCTTTGAAGCCAAATGAGGAGATAACCACGGAAGGGATAAAGTGCTTGCTGCCCGTGGGTACATCCTAATAATTTTAAACCCTCGCCTACATCATCCGAGGAGGACGACAAAGGTAACACTATTGTTGCTGAATTTAATTGTGCAAAGGTGAGTAATTGTGAGAACTCATATGATCAACCAACAATTCCATGTTCTGAAATTTCTTTGCTCAATTTACAAAATGTGAAATTGATTACTCATAAAGAAATTCTTACTAGAATATCTCCTAATGATTCTTTGTGCTATATCATGTTTGATGATCCTAAAGAGCTATCTAGTGTTATTGATAATGTTGCTGAAATTTCATGTCTAAAATCACTAGTTAGTACCTATGCCTACACATATAAGTTTAATTTGATTGGAGATTACGGTGTAGATGAAAAATTTTATGTTCACAGAATTTGCATTACATGTGATAAGCTTGCTGAACTGAAATCGCATATTATGGATAAACAATCTTTTATACCATGTTGTGATCACAATGAGATGAATTTCAACAATAGCACGTACTGTTTACAAAGATTTCATAAGTCTACTTGTTCAATCTTTAATGTACAATCATGTAAAAATAATCAGAGTAGCGCAGTTGAAGCATGGAAACCGCTCAAAATTTTCTTTCCTATGGATGAACACATAAATCTGATTTTGCTCATTAATGATTGTCTATGTCCTTAGAAAAGTCGAGGACGACTTTCTTTTATGGGAGGGAGAATGATGTGAAAAACAATATTGCAATGCATGCATATTTTGGTTGCTACTATATTCATCGGTTTATGCAAAATAATGAAAATGGCACAACAATTGACTCTTACATATACCATGCGTATGTGTTGTTCTTTTCGTTTATTACACCTTCAGATGTTCATGATATGCTAACCAGAAGAAGTGTTGATGACAAATATATATACCATGCATACACGTTGTATTCTTTGTTTAGTACAATTTCAGGCTATCAAAAGCCGAAGACGGCTTTTCTTGAAGAAGGGGAGGATGATGCGGATACGCACGTGTCTTGTACTTTTCGATTAAATATATTATTCAACCGAAAGAGTTATTGAGCCGCATTAAACATTGCCAGGTGAACTCATTCCAAACTAAATATAATGTTATTATTCATAAGAATAGAATACTACCTCATGTCATTAAATGGTGCATTTTTAGATTTGTTGATGGCAAAGCAATGGAGATGCAAAAGGAAGAGGATGACCACATTAGGTGTCAAAGATATGAAGGAAGAAAGCCCATTCAGTGGGAGAGCAAAAGGGAGAAGCCTAAGGACTTATACTACAAGTTTTGGATAAGATTTTCAAGCCCAATTCGTACCTCCCACAAGGCCAATTGGATTCAAACTCGGATTCAACTCAGAATTCAATTCGGATTCGGTTCGGGACAGCCTGACAGGCACTTATTAAAAAGGTCATAACTTTCACAAACGGAGTCCGATTTGGGTGTTCTTGTACTCCTTGGAAAGATATTTTCAAGGGCTACGCAATGGATCTGGTCCCACCATCAAATTCATCACGGATCAAAAGTTATGGCCGAAACAATGTGATGGCTGTAAAATCTAGTTTCCTTTTTGTGAGAGTTCGTATCTAAAACCATATAGGGTTGAGTTGTACTAGGTTTGTGGACTCTATGGACGTCCCAAGGTCCTATATAAGCCATGTATTGGCAGCCTAAGGGCTCAGACCACCTTTGAGAATAATCAATCTATTAAACTTTGTTCGAGTTTATCATTGCTGCTGAAATTCCGTGTGGAAATTTGGAGTGTTCTTCAATCAAGATCGTTCAGCCTTTCCGCTGGGAATTGGGTGCACGATAGATCTTCGCTTGGTGGTCGGCGAAATCGACGCGAGTGTGTTTTGGCGGATTAAAGAGTGTTCGTCCCTTGCATTGGCATTGGAGGATAGCTACGATTCATCAAGACTCCCGCGAGTATCCATCCTACGTCGAGAAGATCGGGCGACCTCTTATCAGAGAGCCCTAACCACAAAGAGGTAGATTGACAAAGAGATAGTAAGGAGCCTGAGAGATTTTGAGCGCATAAAGGGTAGTGGATGGGTTCAAGTGAGTATTTATAGAGGAGGGAGAGGTGGGACGATCTGTGGGGTGTGGGTTGGTCGGTTTCTATTGGCTAGAATAAGGTTAGAGAGGATTGACTGGCCCAGCGGTCAGCGACCAATTTATCAGAGACGAATTTTATCAAGAACCGTCTGTAAAAATATCACAGACGGTTCTTATTAAGAATCGTCTGTGATATTGGTTATACATATACCGATACAATATAAACAATTAGTCTCAAAGTATGAAATAGCAAAGTTCTGTATGGCTTATATATACTCATTTGAAAGGTTTCGACGAGATCTACAACTTTGCAGTTGAGATAAACCCCAAATTTTGAAGGGAAGATCGAAAATTTTGGCAAAAAATAGAATTCAAAAACTTCTAATTCGAATTTAAGGCTACAAATGGCCAATTTTGGGGGTCTTTGAGGGCGACTAGTGCAAGCAGGTCATTTTTTTTGGATCAGGCTCGTCGTTAGCTTTCCAACGAGTACAAAAACGTCGAAAACGGATATCGTATGCAAAAGTTATACCCGTTTTACTGAAGGTTTGTCAAAACGGAATTCTACTCAAACTCAGGTGAGAAATTATAAAATTTTAGAGATGTGTGAGGTGGGAAACATATCACAGATGGTTCTTAATTAAAAACCGTCTGTGATAGGTCAACATCACAGACGGTTCTTAATTAAAAACCATCTGTGATATTCTGCAATATCACAGACGGTTCTTAATTGAGAACTATCTGTGATGTTGGCCTATCACAGATGGCTCTTAATTGAGAACCGTCTGTGATATTCCGCAATGTCAAAGACGGTTCTTAATTGTTCTTAATTAAGAACCGTCTGTGATATTGGCAATATCACAGATGGTTCTTGATAAGAACCGTCTGTGATTACATTTAATACAGATAATTTTTATAAACCGTCTGTAATGAGACGTCTAATATAAACCTTTTTGTAGTAGTGTATGCACCATCGCTGCTCCTTCTTCATTGCTTCAGTGTTCATACTACACTATTACTAAAATAATTAGGGAGAATAGCCGATTTGGTCTTCAAAATTTCTCCTCATATTTACTTTTGTCCCTCAACTTTGAAAATGGACTAACAGATCCTTGAACTTCTCTTTTTAGGTCAAAGAGGGATCTCAGTCCACATGACATGCCATATGTACATATTGATTGGGATCCTCATGTATGAATGGTTGTTAGCCAACAGGAAAAAATGTTTTTTTGTCCCCCATCCATATTCCACTGTTTTACTCCTCTTCTTTGAGACTTGTACCGTATAAGTCTGAAAGAAGAGGAGTAAAATAGTGGAATTAGATGGAGGGCAGAAACTTCTTTTTCTATTGACTGACTGTAGGAGAACGGGTAGGCTACGCTAGCTACAACATTTCATTTTCTACCGCATTCAACCAGAAAACATGCACGTAAGGGAGTCATGGATAGTTACCACTATTTGCGCTTCGCAACGGAAGAAGAGTTGGAGCAGCTCGGTCCAACGTAGATGCGCGTCGATGAAGAAGAAGCGATCGATCGTTTCACGAACTGAACATCTCCTCCTCGCGTCCTAGCAATAGCCTTGCGCCTCTCGCCGATCAGCACAGCAGCAACCGCAGCGACGCCTCCACGGAGTCCACACGTTCGGGATGGAATGCCGTGCGCTGGTGTGCTAGCACCGCGCGCCCGGCTATGGTTTCGGGATACAGCCGAGGGGAGGTGGCGGCTAGGGTTTTTAGGATAGTCATGTGTCCCCTGCAGTCCCACCTCTACATATTTGTAGAGCATGCTAATGGGCTTCCACGTTGTAGTTCTATTAGAACCTTAATCCCATATGGATCAATATCCCTTTTAGCCTTAATTCCGAATTGTTTATGATTATCTCTTAGACACATCACTAACACTGACAACTCCCATACATGGGGATTCCAATCAGCGCATACATGTGCCATGCCATGTGGACTGGAGTCCCTTTTTGCCCGAAAAGAGAAGTTCGGTGATCTGTTCGGTGATCTGTTCGGTCTTTTTCAAAGTTGAGCGACGAAAATGAGCTTAAGGGGAAACTTGGAGGACCAATTAGCTATTCTCTGAAGTAATCACCGCCGAGTCAAATGGTGATGGGAATCACGGTTATGCCCAATAAGTAGCCCATGCGTGAGAGCTGAGACTTGGGCAAATATTTTATCTCTACCCCTTGTTGGCGGGCTATGCATGAGAGAACTGCACCACGTTGCAGGTGGAGGGTCAGTGGCAGTTGTACATTTTCGAGGCAAACTGCCAGATTTTAATTCCTGCAGCGCCAAAAGGAAGCACACGAGGTGTTATATCTGGCCTCTATTTGATGCCATGTTATCTCATGTTCTTTTCTTTTTTGATTCTGGTTTGATCAATCTGGACGGCATAGTGATCTAACATACGATTTGGTTGGTTTTCCCTTTTCATTCTTTTTCTCATTGCAATTTGCTAGTAGATTTTAAATGCATGATCCAGCTTTAAAATTTAGATCAAGATGCTGTCATTCATATTATCTTCTTTAAGAAGAATAAACTGCTCTCTGGCTCTGTTTACAGGGAGCTGTTTCTAATTGCTTTCTAATCATGGAATGGTGAGGAAAATGTCATAAATTGCTTTAAACAAAGAATGCACCATATGACCACAAAAATATATCCAAGAAATGAAAGGATCCATCGGTGTTAATAAAAAGAGATAATTCATTATATACCACCGAATAACGGCCATTTCTACAAAATACCATTGAAAAATACTCTTTCTATTATATACCATTGAATAGCACTGAAATTCTATTATATGACATTGCATCAGTTAGGGTACGTTTGCCCCTGGAAAAAGATAATTTTGCCCTCAGTTAAAATTTGTCTCTGTGATAAAAATTAAATATAGGGTAAATTGGCATAGCCAAAAATGCTAAAATTTTTTAAATGAATCATTGGGTAGTGTACAACTTAAATGTAAAATTTTGTGAGCTGACTCTTTCATTTGTTTTATTTTTGAAATTCAAATACAAAATTAGCCTATTTAAGCTATTTTAAAAAATGGGATAAATTCACTATACAAAAATGGAAAATCATTTTTGGGGTGCTATGTGACATCTTAGGAACATGTGAGAATTATTCTAGAATTTGTAGACCTCATTTATTCTCTATTTGAAAATAGTAGCTTTTATTAGCATTTATATTAAAACTAAAAATTTGTTCGAACAATGCCTTGAAATTTTTTCCTAGCTCACTGACATATTGAACAACACTCCTGTGAATTTTTATTTTTTTATATATTGTTTGCTATTTTAAATAAATCAGATCTTCGGTCTTTACTAGAGGCATTTTGATCTTTTTTAAAGTATAACGGTCAGCCCTAACGGTCAACTAACGATAGTGGCATATAATAGAATTTTGGTGCTATTCAGTGATATATAATAAAGATAAATTTTTCAATGACATTTTGTAGAAGTAGGTTTTATTTAGTAGCATATAATAGATTATCCCTAATAAAAAAAGATCCAAGGGTTAGGACCACTCTAAAAAGACAGGATCGAATATTTCCAATTTCGAGCATTATGATTGACTTCTTTTTTGAAAAAACAATTTCTTAGTTGAGTTTCAAAAAGTACCAATTTTTAATATGTATCCTTCCAGGAACTATTTCTTGGAAAGATCTTCCTGTAACTTCGTATGTCAATCATCTGAATGAGCTGTAATAACTAGTATTTATACGTATTTATCTTGTAGCTAACATTAGTTGGGCTCATTGTTCTCAGTTCTCTTGCATTTGGCAAAGGGCGTCTTGTGTGAACCTCTTTCTGAGTTTAGCTTTTGTGAATTTTGCCTGGAAGTTATATGTAATATTTCGAAAAATACTCTTTTGAGGATTTGGATATAAATAGTGAAAAGAGATACGTGAAAAGGGATTATGTGGATTTTAGAGAGTGGATTAGTTCGCTAGAACGAGTCATTCGAAGAGTAGTGTGATTAGAATGTCGTACCAAGTTAAATGTGAATCGTGGGAGAGAGAAAATACCTCTGTTGCCACGCGTTTGCCGCATCGCCTCGCTCCACGCGCCTACAATACATCACCAGGATCCAGCCGCTGGTTTCCTACCGTGTGCTTGCGCCGTCGGGCTAGCAAATAATGCCAGGTGCTGCGTTGGTGTTTTTTGCCGTTAGCCGCCAGCGCCTACTGTAATGCCTTGAACATCATTTTGACGTTCTGAGAAAAATTTTAGTGTAATTGTAGAATCGCCGGTTTCGATAAATCGTGCGAAGAAAAAAAATAAAATTGTGGAGTAGTCTAAAATAAAAAAAGAAAATAAATTAAATAATTAAAAAAATTTGGATTATCTGGAGAGGTGAGCTAATCACTTTGGGTCGGCCAACCCAAAATGGGCCACACCCCCCAAACCCTAGCCCCACCCCCATAAAGGCCTTATGGCCACCACCCCCACCCCTTTCCACCTCCTTGGCTGCCACCCTACTCCCCTTGCGCCCCCCTCTTTCCCCCCAAGTGCTGCCATTTGATTCAAGGAGAGATAAGGAGAAGAAGGAGAAGAGGAAGAAGGGGAAAGGAAGGAAGAGAGGAGGAGGAAGAGGAGAAGAGAAAAGGTGTGATCCCAAGACTATGTAATTTTTTTCTCATCCAAATCCCTCTGATTTCTGCTATAATTAGGGTTCTTAGACTAAGACTTGGTGGGGATTAGCAATTAGATTATTCAATTAGAGGTTACCTGCTGTCTGCCTGTAGATCAATTCGCGCAGCGCTACTGTTCGCACAGTTTAGAGCCCAAAACGATTTTTCCTGCGTGTTTGCCCGAAAGGAAAAACGTAGAGGACGTCGAGACGCATCTCCTGTATTTGTTTCAGATTTTTGACTACAGGATCTGGACGCAGCAAGGTCGGGACCTTGCTGTCTGGCAGGGGTGCAGATTGGGCGATTTCTATTCAGGTGTGATTTAGGGGTAGTAGATGAATTTTATATTTTTAGTTACAATTGAGAAAAATGTGGGGAATTCAGTACTCTAGCTGTATAAAAAATTCAAAATTTTTAGAGTCTTACACTGTAGTTGGGACGTGTTAGAATCTGGCTGCCCAGATTGCCAGAAGAGAGAACATCCTCTGTTTTGTGCATTATGTTACACCTTACTAAGAACAAAATAAAAATATATGATCTACATGTAAAGTGTATGTATCTAAGTGAGAAATCCATAAATATATCTCTCTCTACAAAATGATTAGTATTATTAAAGATACAAAAAAATTAAACAGCGCCGCTGTAGTGGGAAGATTGTAGAACCATTACGCGGGAAAGGATGTTATGGGGTTTTGGGGTTTAGCGATATCTTTTCTTCGAGAGTCGCATTTTCATTGTTGTAATGTGTGCTGAGAGGTACCTTTTGGACAGGCGGTTTTGCTTCTGAACGCGCGTGATTTCGTCGCTTCGCCGGTAAAGGCAAGTAAACGTAGCGGATGTGCTACTGTTTAACCCGTTATTCTTAGTACTTGCAATATGCATAATTTTTGTAATGTTAAATGATATGCCATGGTTACATGTTTTTTAAGTAAGACTGTGGTAGTGAGATATTAATCAATTTCTATGTTTGGATGAGTTTTGGTAGTATTGTGGTAACTTGCTTAATGAGCTAATTGTGGTATATGAAAGTAAATGCATGGTAGCCATGTTGATATTTCCTTGTTATTAAATTCATGAGGATCATATTGATGCCCTTTGAAGTTGGTATTATTGTGGTTTATGATTATCATATCATTCATAACATGTCATAACATTGTATGGTGGATGTCGCCGCTTATAGCCGCGACCGTACTAGTACAATATCGTATATTACCGTAGTACGATGCACACCTTTACCTTGTTAGGTAAAGGTGCAGTGGAGCATAGCATGCATATGCATTGCATTGTGGAAAGACCATTTGCATGCTTTTGTAATGTATTGTGGTGAAGTTATTTTACAAACAAGTGCAACTTTACAGTTGTAATGTGGAATTGGCTCATGAGAGTCACTTGTTGAGTGAGAAAAGTGGCTGTGGTCGTAGATTGGGGTTCATCCCTTGTGGTATGGTAGGGGTTGTGATTGTGGTATGAGATTTTTTTTATGGTCATTGTTAATAGCCGTTGTGAATGTGAGAAATAATAAAGTTAGTGAGTTAAAACAAGTTAATACTTTATTGTCATTGGTAGTGCTAGTGGTGGATGATATGAAGTAGTTAATCAAGATTTATTTGGTAATATTTTATTATTGTTGTTAGTAAATGTGGTTAAGGCTATGATTATAGTCATTATGGGAAATGAATATTGATGCTTAACATCATTGTAGTTTAATTAGCTTGTTAACGAATGTGGATGCACATTGTGGATATGGACATGTGGTTATTTTAATGATGTTGTATATTTGTTTATAGTCTGAATAGCTTGTTAAACAGTTTGCTTGCTGAGGTTTTATCTCACCCTTGTTTTCCCCCCTACAGGTGATTCTTGAGCATTCGTGGGATGGGTTGAGCGGCACCATAATAATGCACTTGGTTCATCAATTCATGCTGTAAAAAAGTCGATAGAATTCTAGCCAAATGCTTAACTATTCGTGGATAATTATTTTATTTAATAATGATGAACTTGTGAACTATTCTTTGATTAATCTGCTAGAGGTTGTTTTAATTATTGAACTTGTTACCGTTATCCTTATTCCCGTAGTTTTTTTATGCTTTCGCTTAATACTTCATGTATAGAAATTGTTGCCGGAATAAATTATCTTGAAATTTTTGGCTAGCTGTAGAGTGGTTTAGTGGCATCCCAGAGTAATGTGGATCCTGGGGTGTTACAGTTGGTATCAGAGCAGGCTTTAGGTCCGTGGTAATTACAAATATTAAATTGACACACTGGTGCACAGTAGGATGGGATGGGTCAATCATTGCATTCATGCTTTGACATGTTGTATTGATGATTCATGTTATGAAATAATCTTGTATGTTTATGATTTGTTTCTACCACTGCTTTGATTGAGGGTATTTAATGATAAGAGGTATGGATTGTAGCTGTTGCCTTGGGCATTGCTAGTTTATACCACCGTTCGTGGTATGGGGATAGTGATGCAGTTACCTCGGGTAACTTAGTTGCAGATGTCATGGGTAAGTTTCTTAGAAAAGTGTTATCCTCCTTGAGTTGATTTTGACCGATTCTTGGCCTATTGCGGTTAATGAATTTCTCTCGGGTTAGCGGTTTATTGCAGTTATTGGGTGCCAATAGGTTTTTAATTGTTTTTGAGATAATTATTGTTTCTTTCTAATTGATGGGTTGCTTTTGTTGCTCGTGAGCGGTGTTAATTGGCGAGACTGGTATTTTCAATGTTTGTTCCATCTTCCTTACTGGAAACCATGACTCATTTATTCATTTGATATTTTGAAAGGAATCAAAGCTTTATGTTGGAAGTTGGTTAACTCGTGAAAGCTTTGGCTCTATGCATTTCTTTTGAGTTATTTCGGCTATTGTAGTTTGATTCATCTCTTTTCTAAAAGGAAGTGTTAAAACCCTTTGTGGTGTTTTGTTGTGTCTAAGTAGGAGGCAATTATGTAACTAATTGATAGGTTGTGAATTATCAAGTTGAAATATTAGCGTGGTACATAATTAATTTCTGCTAACATCCTTAGAAGTGAAGTTGATTAATATGATGTTGTCTTCTTGTTGTGTTGTCGGAACCCAGAACAACAACTCCGAGTCCCACTGTGTAAATCGCACTATCCCAGAAAAAGCTAGTGCACACAGGGTTTAACAGCAATGTATATCATGCAAAAATTACCACAGGATATTATTAAACGAAAATACGGCCTTAAGGCCAAGTCTTACAATATAGGGGCGCAAGGCCAACAAGAGAAAATAAAACAGCGGAAAACAGTAAAGGTAGCAGAACAGCCCATCCAGCCTCCCACAGGCGAATGACTGTAAGACACGTCCTACTCGCTGAAGTAGTCCTCACCATCGTAGTCGTCCTCGAAGTCTGGCAACAGATTTAGCAAGGTGAGTACAAAGAGTACTCCCAAGGTAAGCAAGTAAATGCTTACGCAAGTTACACCAGAAATTTTAACAGAGTAGATGCATGCATAGGGATAACAAAAGAAAGCTTAACAGTTTATTTGCACGAAAAGCAGTACTTGAATTTGAATACAATAATGTAAGTACGAAAAGCTGGACTTTAATACAGTATATGAAACAAGGTTTTATCGAGTATTATCGTTAGTGTAGGCTCCGACCTACACTAACCTAACCACGGGAATCCACCCGGACAATAACCAAAACCATCACTTTGCATAAAATCAAGTTTTGTAAAAATCAAGTCTAATCTGTGACAACTTTACTCAGCATGTTCATGACCGTGAACACGGCTATCCAGGATATATTAAAACTCTGCAGAGGTGTACAACTTTACCCACAAGATATTCCCTCTCACTTGAGCCACACGATAAACACACTTCCTTTGGTGTGCGGTGGAGAGTTCATGACAAGGCTGTTCTAATAATCTGTAGCCAAAATAATTACACCGCCACTAAGGTTTCACCGCAACTCGAATCCATGAGTTGGAGCCCCCTCTGATGCCATGTGAGACTTCCCACAGCCTACGCCGCGCTCACATTCAACCTATAGCGGAATTATATTTGGAACCTCACAAGTTACTTAGCCAGGTCCGTCCCATACCGGACTTGTGGTAGTACGAAGTGACTTCGTAAAATATTTCACAGAAATGGTCCTTAAGCTGATTTAGGCTCAACCACATACCCACATGCACGACAATCAACCAGGTGTCACCAAACATGAGGCATGCTGGCACCCACCTCCTAACCATTAGCCTAAGTCCAAAATATAAGTTTCTATTTTTATTTTTAAACAATTTTCACAAACCATACTTGACTCACCGAAGTCAAGATATCAACTTTCAAAGTCTATCATTTCATGTGAACGATTGATCCCACCTAAAATTATACTAAGCCAGGCTAAGCATTTCTATAAAATTTCTAGTCAATACTATGGTACTAACTAGTTTTTAGCTAGGGTGACAAGGTACATGAATTCGAGATTCAAATTGGCCATATTCAAAGGATTATGGGTATATCTAACATTTAAACTAAAGTTAAATTAAATTTGAATAGAAGTACGCATGCATATACAGTAAAATAACATAAATAAATTTAAAATATTAGGTTCAACATGGTCAAAGGAGTAACTTGCCTTGCTCGAAATCCTGCTGAGAATCGTCGAACTCGAAATCTCCGGAATCGTCAAAATCTAACGTAAAGGGCTAAATCAAAGAAAATTCAAAATAAAATTCAAATAAACTCAAATTTTGAAAATTATTTCAGACATGGGTAGGTCATGATTTTAGAAAAATTGAGAAATTTGAATGCGTCAATTTGGAGTTAAAATGCAAAAGTTATAGCCTTTCAAAGTTTAAATATAAATAAAAAGAAAATACTCAATTTCTGGAATTATTTTTATACCGAAAATCATTTATGACGTCAGCCTAAATTATTTTTCTAAAGGAAAATAAAGGATTATGACATCAGCAAGGTAATTAGTTTTCGGCCGAATTATTTTTATACGGGAAAATCGGTTTATTGCGTCAGCATGACGTCAGCCGTGGAATTAATAGAGGCTTACAGGTGGGGTCGGTCAACGGTGGATCTGGTCCACAGACCGAGTGATACTAAGGTGGCACGCGGGCGCGTGGGGAGCGAGGTGGCGCTGGCGTGGCTTCCACGTGGCTGCCACTTGGCACCACGTGGCTGCACGCGTGCGGGGTGGCGGGGCTCCGGCCGATGGTACCAAAATGAGGAGGAGAACGCGGGGAGTGCATCGGTACCTGGCACGGATCCCGAGAGTGACCGGAGAGAGGAATCGGCGAGAAGGGGCGGCGGCCAGAGAAGGGGTTCACGGCGGCGGAGAGGTTTCACGACGTAGAAGCTCGGGGGAGAGGTCGCCAGGGTTCGCCTGGGCACCAGCAAGGTCGGGGAGGCGTCGGTGAGGCTCGGGGCGGTCTAAGGCGACGGCGATTGCTCGCCGGAGTCGTCGGAGCCGCGGAGGGGAAAACTGGGCTCGGGGAAGCTTCGGTGCTTGGGGACTTCGATTGAGGGGTGAGGGAGGGGCGGTGTGGGTAGAGGTATCCCGGGGAGGTCCTTTTATAGGCTGGGGAGGGGAGTAACGGCTGCGCAAAGATCGCCGGAGTGAAAACGGGCGGAGAGAATGAATACGACGGCGAGGAGAGGCGTAATGCGCGACTTTATGCCAGAAACGGACGCGGTGGAGGCGGAGGTTTAATTTGCCGTTGGCGCGGGGGATTAAACAGGAAGGAAACTGAAGCAATCAAAGCTTCGATTTTGGCTTTAATGGCGGCAGCGGGCGGCGATCGCGCAAGGAAGAAAGGAAAGAGGGCGGAGAAGACGGATCCGACAGGTGGGGCCCACCGGTCAGCGAGAGGGGAAGAAAGGAAAGGGGTGAGGCGACTGTCAGATCTTCGACGGGTGGCACTGGGAGAAGATTGGGACCGCAGGGTGTGGGCGAAGGGGTAAGTGAACGGGGACGGCCACGATCTCATCCGACAACGGGGATTGAATCCAGGCCGATCGGTGCATTAAGTGGGAGGGGGCGGCTGAGATTAGGTACGGCAACAGAGGATGGCTGGGACTGAGCCACGTGCCGATCGGAGGGAAGAGAGGAGCGGGCGAAGGGGTAAGTTGGCGCGGGCGACTGAGATTAAGTCGGGCGGAGGGGCGGACGGTCGGATGGGTGCCAGGTGTCGGTCAGAGAGGAAGGGGAGGCGGGGAAAGGGTTTAAGTCAGATCGGACGGCCGAGGGGGAATCCGGTGGCGCGGACCGGCCCGATGGATGACAAGTGTCGGCCCCGGGAGAGGTTTTGGATTTCAAAATCCTTTTTGATTTTCAAAAATGACTAGGGGGCTTTAAAATGCTCAGAAAAATACCAAATAAATTTTCAAAAATCCAAAAAAATTCAAAGAACCTTTTGGGGCTATTTGAGACGTAAAAAAATTATTTCCCACCCATTTTGATATTTAAATTTTTCAAAAGCACAATTTGACTTAAAAGGGGAAGTTTTTAAATCTTTATAAAATCCTAAAAATTAATATAATTACAGAATTGAGTTCAAAAAATGAAATACACTTATTTTGACTTTCAGGAAATGCAACACGTTCAGTTTGGCCTTTATCAATCAAAGTTTTTAATTTTTCTCAAATCAGGACTTTGCAATATAGTCTAGGAAAATCCAATAACTTTCAGATATTATTTTAATAAAGGAATAAAATTTTTGGGATGTTACATGTGTCTTGATGAATTATGGTTTAGAATATGTCGATTCATGTTTTGAACTCATGCAGTTATTGAGTAATATAAAAAAAAGTGGTTTGATTATTGTGGTTGTTTAAATTTCCATCTTGTTGATTAGATTGGATTGATTGATCTGAAATAATTAATCTTACCATTCGGTATGGTTAAGAAAGGAGATGTTGGAATATTGCCTTAATAATATTAACCTTTAATATGTCTTCTCTTTACGTACTTGATGAGTATGTACAACTGCTAAATTCATATAACTTTTGCCATGCTAAATTGTTGAAACATGTATATAGAAATAGATGAAGGTTGATGTATTGACTTGTGGAATCTTGTCTTATAAAGCTGATATTATTGATGTTTAAAGTCATTTTGTTCTAATTTCTGAACATAATGTAGAATATTGAATCTGTGCTCATAATTGTTTTTGTGATTGCAAAATAAAGATAGGATCATTGATGCTACGATGATGAAAAATAATAATAAATTATTAACAATAATGACTAGAGTGCATTTAATTTTTGCTAAATTAGAGTTGAGCATCAGTAAGAATTAAATGTATGAAATCTAATACGAGATTTATACTAGCATATTTGTGAGGTTGTCATGTTTTAATATCATCTTGTTAAAGAGTCTTGTTTTAATATGGTGGCTTATGCACTAGGATTTTTCCTAGATTAAGTAGTTGGAATCTTATTTAGATAATAAGAACATAATGAAGTGATTTATGGTGTTGAATGTTTTATAAATAAAGAAATTTGTTAGTTCCATGATACAAATTGAATTAAGGATTTGAGATTTACGGTTGGGATCTTTTTGGACCTTATGACCTATGTGGTAGCTGAGATTGCTTTGAGTAAAGCAACGTGTTGAATGCTTTTATTAGTTTTTATCTAAACCTTGTGTTGTGGTCTTCAAGCCTCTTTTTTGGGGAACTGGCGGGATGTGGTAATAAAAAAAATTAATCATTTCTTGTTAAAAGAAAAAGTGTACTAGAAGTATTTGAGGTACAGATGATCTCATCTTGTGTTTTTCAACCTCATTGCTATTTGTTTTTCTCTTGGTCTTTTGGCTACTGTGAATGATAGCGATTTTTTTTATGCTGGAATTTATTTCTTCTTACCTCTTCTTCTAAGATCAGGGTAATTGTTGTGGGTTGCAAAGCCTTTGTGTTGCGTGATGGCAACTGGATAGTGATGGTCTAGTAGACGTTTTTTTAGGGAGCCTTAAACATCACGACGTTTGAGACCCATTGGATAATATATTGTCTTCGTGGAATAATCCTTGAAAAGGATTTGATTTAAATAGAATGTTTGTTTTGGAGCTAAATGATTTGTTAGTGTTAATTTACGAATAGGTTTGAATTGTGGGGATTTTTAGGGACTTCACCTGAGGATTTTCCTATCTTATACGGGAAGTTTGTTGTAGGATCTTGAAAGCTGAGTCTGGGCTTTACCTTTTGTTATGCTAGAACCTCAGAGGCCCTGTGTTTCTGTGTAGGAATAGTGGATCAGAGTGAAATCCAAATAGGTGTGATGATCGGGATAGCATCCTTGAGGTGCAGTAAATGAATATATGTGGGTGTGATATGAATTCCGAGTTGTTATTCTTAAGGGATTGAGGTACGTTAGGAATTATTTGTCAAAATAATTTTGTTGGTCGAGGTCTTGGCTAGAGTATGTTTTGTGGGGACAGTAGAGTCTCTCTACAAGGGTGTAGACAATGTACTCCGTTTGAGCACATTGTTGAGGTTACCAACTTAAGATAAATGAGTTGGTGTATTGGGCAATGATTGGAAAATTCTTGGTTCAATGAAGTTAAATTATTAAAAATGGATTGGGAAGTTATTGTCATCTCGAGTAGTAAAATGCTCTTTTGATTCTTATTTAAGCTGTGTGTTTATGGCAGAGGTCATCTGCAAATTGAGTTGTTTAATGTTGAGGCGTTGTCTTTTCCAGTTGGGAAAAAAATGATTGTTTGATCTTTCGAGTGATTTTCACTCCTGGCTCATGTGGTGATGTTTATCCAATTATCTACTTGGAGAGTGGAAAAGGTTTTGTGATGAATCCTTTGTTTTTGGCCGTGGACCTTTGAAGAAAAGTTGGTTGCCAGTGTGACGCTTAAGAATCCTTTATTTTTTTAGTTGCAAAAGATTTTGGTTGTTATTCGAGTAGAATGTTGTGAGTGGAATTTGCGGTCAAATTGGTTTGAAGGGTATAATGTATTATCCCAATTATAATAAATAGAGAAAAATATTTGAAGTAGGTGGATGGTATCAGAAAGTGGTTTAATAGTTGTGGCGGGGATTTTTGCAAGAACGATAGGACCTGTTGGCCGCTTAGAGCCGGCAGAAGAGTCGTGGACTCGTCGGAGCTGGTTATGAGGAGGAGGGCCACCAGGTATATGGAGACCCTCATGACGAATCAGTCCGAGCGGGAGGTGACGTGGGAGCTTGAAATTCAAAAGTAGAAGAAGAACCCGAGATATTCGAGGCGGGCGAGAACCCGTAGTTGCTGTTGTTCCCTTAGGATGTTCTATCATTTGAATGCCCTATCCTTCGGTTGTTCTTTCCTTGCTTGTTCTTTTGTCTCATGGGTTGAGTCGTTGGATTCGAGGACGAATCTTTTTTAGGTGGGGAGAATGTAATTCCCCGAATGTCGTTTTGGCGTCCCGGGGAAAATTTTATCGTAATCGTGGAATCGCCGGTTTCGGTAAATCACACGAAGGAAAAAAATAAAATTGTGGAGTAGTCTAAAATAAAAAAATGAATTAAATAATTAAAAAGGAATTTTGGACTGTCTGGAGAGGTGGGCCAACTACTTTGGGCCGGCCGGCCTAAAGAGGGCCACACACCCCCCAAACCCTAGCCCCTTCCCCATAAAAACCTTGTGGCCGCAACCCCCACCCCATTCCACCTCCTCGACCGCCACCCTACTCCCCGTGCGCTCCCCCTCTCTTTCCCCCCGAGTGCTGTCATTTGATTCAAGGAGAGATCAAGGAGAAGAAGGAGAAGAGGAAGAAGAGGAAAGGAAGGAAGAGAGGAGGAGGAAGAGGAGAAGAGAAAAGGTGTGATCCCAAGGCTAGGTAATTTTTTCACATGCCAATCCCTCTGATTTCTGCTGTAATTAGGGTTCTTAGACTAAGACTTGGTGGGGATTAGCAATTAGATTCTCCAATTAGTGGTTATCTGATGTCTACCTATAGATCAGTTCACGCAGCATTACTGTTCACACAATTTAGCCCAAAATGATTTTTTCTGTAGGTCTGCCCAAAAGGAAAAACGTAGAGGACATCGAGACGCATCTATTGTATTTTTTTCAGATTTGTTGGCTGTGGGATTGGGGAAGATTTCTGTTCAGGTATGATTTAGGGGTAGTAGATGAATTTTATATTTTTGATCCCAATTGAGAAAAATGTGGGGAATTTAGTACTCTAGCTGATGTAAAAAAATCAGAATTTTTAGAGTCTTACACTGTGGTGGGGACGCATTAGAATCTGGCTGCCCAGATTGCCAGAACAGAGAACATCCTCTATTTTGTGCATTATGTTACACCTTGCTAAGAACAAAATAAAAATATGTGATCTACACAAAAAGTGTAGGTATTTAAGTGAGAAATATAGAAATATATTTCTCTCTACAAAAGGATTAGTATTATTAAAGATACAAAAAAATTAAGCAGTGCCGTTACAGTGGGAAGATTTTAGAACCGTTACGCGGGGAAGGATGTTGTGGGGTTTTGGGGTTTAGCGATATCTTTTCTTTGAGAGTCGCATTTTCATTGTTGTAATGTGTGCTGAGAGTCGTATTTTCATTTTCATTGTCGTTATTTTTACTACTTCCAATATGTATGATTTTTGTAATGTTAAATGATATGCCATGGTTACATATTTTCTAAGTAAGAATGTGGTAGCAATATATTAATTAATTTCTATGTTTGGATGAGTTTTGGTAGTATTGTGGTAACTTGCTTAATGAGCTAATTGGGGTATATGAAAGTAAATACATGGTGGACATGATGATATTTCCTTGTTGTTAAATTCATAAGGATCATATTGATGCCCTTTGAAGTTGGTATTCTTGTGGTTTATGATTATCATATCATTCATAATATGTCATGACATTACATTGTGGATGTCGCCGCTTATAGCCGCGACCGTACCGATACAGTATCGTACATTGTCGTAGTATAATGCACACTTTTACCTTGTTAGGTAAAGGTGCAGTGAAGCATAGCATGCATATGCATTGCATTGTGGAAAGATCATTTTGCATACTTATGCAATGTATTGTGGTGAAGTTATTTTACAAACAAGTGCAACTTCACAGTTGTAATATGGAATTGGCTCATGAGAGTCACTTGTGGTATGAGGAAAGTGGCTGTGGTCGTGGATTAGGGTTCATCCCTTGTGGTATGTAGGGGTTGTGATTGTGGCATAAGATTATTTTCTCTTGTGGTAATTGTTGATAACCGTTGTGGACATGAGAAATAATAAAATTAGTGAGGTAAAACAAGTTAATGCTTTATTGTCATTAGTAGTGGTAGTGGTAGATGATATGAAGTAGTTAATCAAGATTTATTTGTTAATATTTTATTATTGTTGTTACTAAATGTGGTTAGTGCTATGATTGTAGTCATTATGGGAAATGAATATTGATGCTTAACATCATTGTAGTTTAATTAGGTTGTTAACGAATGTGGATGCACATTGTGGATGTGGACATGTGGTTACTTTAATGATGTTGTATATTTGTTTGTAGTCTGAATAGTCTGTTAAACAGTTTGTTTGCTGAGGTTTTTATCTCACCCTTGTTTTCCCCCTACAGGTGATTCTTGAGCATTCATGGGATGGGTAGAGCGGCACCACAATAATGCATTTGGTTCATGAATTCATGCTGTAATAAAGTCGATGGAATTCTAGCCAAATGCTTAACTATTCGTGGATGATTATTTTATTTAATAATGATGAATTTGTAAACTATTTTTTGATTAATCTGCTAGAGGTTGTTTTAATTATTGAACTTGTTACTGTTATCTTTATTCCCATAGTTGTTTATGCTTTCGCTTAATACTTCATGTCTAGAAATTGTTGCTGGAATAAATTATCTTGAAATTTTTGGCTAGCTGTAGATTGATTTAGTGCTATCCTAGGGTAATGTGGATCCTAGGGTGTTACACGTACGCCCGGGTCAGCACGTGGCAACACCCTCACGCGCGGTTGTACACTCCATCGGCCACCTAGGGCACACCAGCGTCGTGTCTACCGTGTCACTTCGGTCTCGTAGAGATATTTTTGTTTAGTAGTTTTTTTAATGTCTTTATGTTATCAACCATGTAGTATATAAAAACTGTAGAGACACATTAATAATGAAAGACGCTCAAAAACATTGAAAAAAACGTCTTTATATGCTATATGGTTTTTAACTTACAGATACTCCAAAAAGTGTCTAAAGAAAACGTCTCTATGAGACTATTTTATTGTAGTGGATGCGTCGCTTGGGGTTGCCAACCAAACTAGGTGTGCCCCGGGTGCCACACCACCTTTTTGTGCTGAATCAGAGGAAGATCAAGCAGGGAAACAAATTAAATCAAGGAGAGAAGAGTAGAAGAGAGGAAGGAAAGTGAGAAGGGAGTTGTGATCTGGCTTTTTCTCTATTTAGTTTATTTTAATTAAAGATTCCAATCGAGATTAGAGAGAAAGATAGCAAGTTTTTATGGGGAATTTAATAATACATTGGTTTAATCTACCATGTTGTTGTACTGTAAATTCGGTTATCGTATGGGCATAATCTGGGGATTTTATCTACTAGAAAGTTGTATAGAATTTCAATGGCTTTCTATAGAATTTTTATTCATTTCTATCGGATGAATAGAATGCGATATATGAATTTTATAATCCTGTTGTCTAGTAAATTTGTCATGTTTTAGCAGCATATATTAATCATTAGATTAAAATAGTAAATAAACTGATTTGAAAATTTAGTCAACATGAACATTGTAGGTAATTTTTTAAGGTTTTCAAAAGATCTAAGAATACAATTTTTAGACAGTTAGAATAGAAGTTATATTTTTGAGAGGCTGTTATCCAGTACTGGATTGCTGCTAGACGCAATCGTGGGAAAATATTAATCTATCAAATTTAATAGTAGAATTAAATTTTAGAAATAACTAGGACGTGGTAGTCTGAAAATGTCATAATTCAATATATCTGCATGTGTAGATTAAAAGATATGAAATTTGTATATATTTTAGAACTGATATGGTTTGCTATAGTTCGATATGGGAATTGAAAGTTATGATAATTTTAGTACCGGAACAGCGGAGTTGACTGTCCGATAAAGAGGGAAAGTTATAGATTTGTAGAGCATGTATGATGCGGATACGCTCATGTCCTGTATTTTTTAGTTAAATAAATTATTTAATTGGAAATAATTATTGAGCCGCATTAAATATTACCAGGTGAATTTGTTTATTAATGAATTTTCTTGTATTGATGAGAATAATATATTACCTCATAACAATTTTTTGTGCATTGTTAGGTTTGAAGGACATGAAAGTTTTGAAACTGAGAGGGAGATGAGGGAGGTCGGGGACTAAGCCAAGATTGAACAAATTCACTTCGGTTCAGGAGGGAGTTCATGCTGCTATTAGTCAATTGTGTGCAAAGGCAAGGAGGAAGAGGCCATAACTATGCAGCTAGTTCAAAAAGATGAAATGCAGTTGCACAAAAGAAGCCCAAATCACATGGCCTAAAAGCCCACGTCCGTGAAGAAGTCCAACCCTGATCACCTTGCGTCAAGCTCTGGCCGAACCTATGTGATTATGCACATTGATTGGGCATGTGATTAGTGCACATTGATTAGGCCCTATGTTTCGGCCATGCACTTTTGTTATAGCATTGTGAGTCGAGTTGTTGGCCGAAGTGGAGTCAGCCTTGGCTGTTTGGGCGAGCGCAACGTCCAGCCGGCCCTAGGCGTGCATGAGACTAGGAGGGCACCTTAAATACCATTGCTTCCTTCCTTGTAAAGAGAAGACCAGATATTTTGATAATGGATTGATTGCTTGTCAGTTCTTCATAATGGTCGAACATCATGTGGGAGATTTGGGAGTGCTACACTAATCAAGATTGTTCACCTATCTACAAGGAATTGGGAGCGTGATAGTACTTCGCTCGGTAGTCATGAAGTCCAGTGTGTGTTCTTGTGAATTAAAGAGTGTTCATTCTTGCATTGGCCACAAATGATCACTATAATTTGAGAGGCTACACGTGAGTATTTTGATCATACGTTGAAAAGATCAAGTGACCTGTATCAGTATAGGAGCGTTGCCATTTATTTGTTGCCTTGTAATGCTTTGGCCTGTTTTGAGAATGAATAATTGCTATAGGTGGAGTAGCATCGGTTGTGTTGTCATCTCATAATCAAACTGATCGTTGCAACTGGAGATGCAAGTGCTTAGTAAAATGATAGATGATGTTTGATAATTGCTCACTATTATTAATTATTCATGCCGCAATAATTTTGATTATGTTTCGTTCAACAAGATATTAATTTGATGATAATTGTGATATGTGATAAAATAATGAAAAATGACATTCATGATATGACATATGTATTATGAGCCAGGGCAATGAAAAAGTCAATAGCTATGAGTTAAAGTTATTGGAATATTCGGCATGCTCTTGAGTAAGATCTATAGAGGTAGGCGCCTTCACGGGATGAAGGAAAATACCTACTTTGGTAGGCATCTCCACAGGATGGAGGGAAAGCCCTACTTCGGTAGGCATCTCCACGGGATGAAGGTAGAGGGTGACATCACTATACCGGTATGAGCTACAGAAGGAGAATGATACTTAATCATGAGCATTGCATTGCATTAAGTGAAATTGAGATGAGATATTAAGACATATGGATGAGAATTGATAAGAATGAGATGTGAAAATTGAGTGTATGGTAAATGGTTATGAATTGTAAAAATGATATGTATTTCTTTATTATTCTATTTTATACTTGCTGAGTCATGAACTCACTCTTACTTATTTGTTATTTTTATGTGAATGTTGAAGGCGATATACATGGATGGATGTAAAACATAGTTTATTGCACACTAGTAGCTCTTCACTCTACCTAGCAACTTATCATTTATGGATATGAACAAATTAGTAGTTTATATATCATTAATTAGATAATTTATAGTTTTCCCTAGTCTTTCTATGTTGCTGCTTGATGCTTTACTTAATTTAGACTTGTTTATGATTCATCTTTGTTATTGTTGGTTCATATTAAGCTCGGTTTATGGTTACAGTGTTGCTGAAAGTTTTGTTTACTAGCATGTTGAATGTTTATTCTTAAAATCTAGTTGACAGTAATGCTTGCTTATTAGTTAAAATTTGTAGCGAAAGTAGTTGTATGTAACATCTTGGGGTTTTGTTAAGCCGGGATGTTACATTATAAAAAATTTCCAAATTTAATTACTACATGTAGGGGGAGGTATTTGGTCTAGACAACAAACAATGCAATGCACAAAACACCAGCATGGCAACAATGCATAGTTTCACCCCCCATCTTGTAGTGAACTTTGAGGATAGTTTTAACTAATAGATAAGTAGTGGAATAGTCAACACAACATGCTCGATCAACACAGTGATTTACTTGGAAAACCTCCCCTAATTGATAGTACGAAAAACCATAGGGCAAACAACCCAGGCCGGATCTTCCACTATGGACAATAATGGATACAAGTAGCTAGTCTTCTATAGAACCTCTAGATAAACCACCACCACAACAACACAAGGTAGCACAACCTTGATATAATAGCACTAGCAACAACACTTCAAGGAAGATCTAACAAGAGGTAGCCTTCAGCTACAATAGAGTTGTGGCACTTCTGTCCCCTTCTGAGCACAAAACTTGGCAAGTTGTATATCCACAAGTGTCCCACAAGCTGACAAAATTTAAACAAATCAGACACTATTTGACTACCCAAACTGATATTGTACCAAAACTGCACATTCTGAACCTGATGCTACACAAGCTGTCTAAAGCTCCCCCTCAATCTAATGCTCTACCAAGCCAATCATTAAACCAACCACAAAAATCAGAGAGCTATAAGTCAAGAACAATTGACCATAATGCACTAATGATTCAACTAGAATAGCCTCCCCAATTTGCTTTTTGTTGAGGGTTGCTCCAAGCACTTGAGTGAATTAGTGCTCTATTGGGATACGAGTAAGCTACACTAGCATAGATGAAAAAATTTACCTTATAAACTAGAAAGAAATATGAGTGAGAGATCATAGATCATTACCACTAGACGCGCAGTGTAGTGAAAGTAGAGTTAAAGTAGCCGATTCAACGAAGAGAACGTCAGTGCAGTAGAAGTAGTCGATTATCCTCTAGCCAACCGTCTCCTCCTCGTGATCATCTCGATCAGCGTCGTAGTCATAGCAGCGCCTCTACCAAGGTCCACACATCTAGGGATAGAACATCGTACGTCGGCGTGCTATCACCAGTATGTACGGTAGGGGTTATGAGAGGTGGCAACTAGAGTTTTGATGGGTGTATTTTGGAATGCCTCCCTCAGCCTCCACACCTCTCTTTATATAGCCTAGAATTGGATCCTTATTTGATATGATCATATATCGTATTCAACTTAGAAAACCTTAGGTTGGATCTTTATCTAATATGAGTAGAGATCATATCTCACTTAGAGACTGTCATCCGGACCCTTATCATTTCATCCCATTAAGTGTGTGACCCTATCTATTCATGTATATTTGGCCATGGGCCGAAAACTATTTTCTGGTCCATAAGTCGGTGGCGGTTCCTAGCAGGACATAATGACTCCTAAAATAAATAAATATTACACCAGACAAACTAATATAGTGCTTATGTACCAATCCCTTTGCATCATGATTCCAGATCAAACTCAAGGTGAAAAGTGTGTCATATTATGATAGTTCGATCCTTCACTAAAACCTGTAGTGGTTTACTCAGTTGTGATTCACTCCTATACCATATTTGGCATGGCCATGCACTTCCATAAATTCAACCATATTGAGGGCCATAAATATATCTCTCCTGTTATGTAGGAGGGGCAAATTTTATCTTGATTGCTCATATTCCTTTGCATGTTTCACAGTAAACCCGAAATCTACCTTTATGACCACATAGTCACAGAGTAGTGCTTTACAATCTCTAAGTAAACTATTACAAATGCAGAAAATAATAATGATCTCAGGTCTAAGGATTCTACATACACTATGTATGAGACCAACTGATGACACTTAAGAATATAACAATTCCTGCAGTATCTCATGGTGTGTTAATTCAATATCATGTTTTGTAACATGTGTCCAAATTATTAATTTGATGTCTCATATCCATGATCTATGAAATGTGATCATTAATCAATACATGATGAGGACATCACTTCTACTGATACGAATACTTCTCTTACTGCTTCCATGAATGATGGGCAAGGTCCAATTACTTGGGCATGTGATCGTCAACTCAACTATCAGGTAAACTCGTTTTTAGGAGTCAATAATATTTCTGCTGAGAATTCGGTACTTCCTAAGACTTGTGATTTTCTTAGGAACCATGGAGAGGAACCACGTGAGCTCAAGTGTAGAAGTGGAACCATCAAACGCAATCCAACTCATATTCGCGAGTTCGACTTAGATTCGGACTGCTTGATAGCATCTACTTCAAACGGTCATAACTTTTGATCCAGAAGGTTTCTCGAGGCTCGTGAGTACTCGTTGGAAAGATATTAGAGTCTACTTTCAGATGAATCTGGTCTCACCTCGAAATTCCACCCGAGCCGATCAAAAACTGTAAAACAAGTTACGTCACTTTTCTAGTCCGAGTCAAAGTAGGCCTTGGGCCTTGTAATCACGCTTAGATTATTTGGGCTAGCACTATTTATGTTGGTACTGTTCATGTGAACAGTACCCATGAATAGTACCACACTCCTTTTGTTAGATAAGTGTGGCCTCCCCCACCCCTATTTAAAGAGGTCACACCACTCTAGTTTTTCTTGGGTTTTTCTTAAGAGTTTATTCTACTTAGTAGTCTCACCGCATGTTCGGTTGAAGAATCTCAACTTGTGAACTTAATCTTTATTCGCAATACAATTTCATATTGCATCTTTTACTCTCTTGCTTGTGTTCTCGATTCACTTACAGGAGTAGCCTTCTTGGTGAGGTCAACCGCATTCGGCACGGTTGATAACCATCGGAGCAGTGGTGTAGTGATTGCGAGGGGATCGATCTATTTTGGTCGGAGCCTTTGGATCATCAACGTCGAGTTCTCCACAATCGACTTATCAGTACCTCTCGGAAGATCGGGCCATCGTCACATCAATACATGTGCTGATTTGTAAATCATAATTATCCCCACATAATGATACAAGATTAGGGATAATTTAGAATAATATCAAAATATGAATAAAGAGTTCCACGAACAAGTCATATACTTGTTGATCAATATGAAAGATATTTATTCAAGGGACAAAATAACATATTATTCAAGATATTATAAACATAGATGTGATACAATCATCTCCATGATTGCCTCTAGGGCATATCACTAACATGCTCCACCTTCTCCTCTGTTCTTTTCTATCTTTTTTGCTATTGTGCTAAGCTTCCCTTTGCATTAGACCATGTGGATGGTTGTGAATAAAATGATGATGAATAATTAACATTTGAATTGCTTTGGATTTTGTTTTGTGAAAGTTTCGATCGATTACAATCGGTGGTTTCAAGATCGAGTGGTTTTTGTCTTCTCTTAGTGATTTTTGTTCTGCTACGAGTGGTTTTGGGTCCGTAGACTAGGTCATATTGGCTTTGATTATCTTGCTCGGCTTAGTAGTTTGAATCTTGTTAGAGGAATTTCTAGTCTTAAGATTGAAAAATCAATGGATTTGGTTTGTTCACCCTGTTGACATGGTAAGATGGTTGCATCAGCTCATCCTCCACTCTCACTAGTTATGATTGACTATCTAGGTCAATTATTGCACATGGATACTGTAGGGCTGTCTAGAGTTCAGTTGATTGGAGGCAAATGGTATGTTATTATTGTTGTTGATGATTACTCTAGGTACTCTTGGATCTATTTTATGGCATCTAAGGACGAAGCTTTTTGTCACTTCAAAGAGCTAGTTCTTAGACTTGCTAATAATTTACCAGGAGCACTTAGAGCAATTAAAAGTGATAATGAAATGGAATTCAAGAACACATCATTTGCTTCTTTTTGTGCCAAAAGGGTCTAGACTATCAATTTTCATCAGCTCGAGTGCCACAACGGAATGGTGTGGTCGAACGCAAGAATGTGATATTGATTAAAATGGATAGAATAATGCTAAATGAACATTCTACTCCTAGGATGTTTTGGGCTGAAGCTATTTTGACTGCCTACTATATTTCAAATAGAGTGTTCTTACGTGCTAAGTTACATAACACTTCCTATGAGCTTTGTTTTGGTTGTACCCATAATATCTCTTACTTTAGAGTGTTTGGTTGTCAATGCATCATCCTTAAATATTGCAATCTTCATAAATTTGAATCTAGATTCTCATATGGCATCTTTCTTGGATGCTCAGTTCACACTCGGGGTTATCAGGTACTCAGATTAGAAACTAACAAAATTGTTGAGACCAGCGAGGTCACATTTGATGAGGCTAGTCTTGGTACTATACCTAATAATGAAGGATATAGGTCTCTAATGCACTTGATAATATTTTCTATGACTCCGATGATGATAGTAGGGGTTTTCCAAGTCAAACCATTACTTCTATGACCACTTCTACGATCACGCATGAGGAAGAGGCTCCCTCGTCTACTACAAGTTCTTCTATGATTACTCCTACGATCACGCAGGAAGCAGACGCCACGATGACTACTATGACTATATCTACAATCACTTCTATAACTACTCGACAAGCATCTCCTGCATATTCAACGACATTATCCCCTAGATCAAATGCTTAGTGAGTTAAACGAGAGAGTTCTTCGTAGCAGGTAAACATCTATGCCTTGTATGCTCATTCTGCATTTGTCTCATCTTTTGAACCCCAAGATGTAAGTCACACTTTATCTGATGAGTCTTGGATTAATGCCATGCATGAGAAATTAGAAAATTTTGAGCGAAACAAGGTCTGGAAATTAGTTTCACCTCCTCATAGTCATAATATTATTGGAACCAAATGGGTTTTTAAGAACAAACAAGGTGAGGATGGGGTTGTTGTTCAAAATAAAGGTAGACTTGTGGCTCAAGGATTCACCTAGATAGAAGGTTTTGACTTTGGTAAAACTTTTGCATCTGTAGCTCGATTAGAAGCTATTAGAATTATGTTAGCATTTGTTGCATCCAAAGGTTTCTAACTGTATCAAATAGATATGAAAAGTGCCTTTCTTAATGGTTATGTAGAGGAGGAGGTGTATGTTAAACAATGACCTAGGTTTGAAAATCTTAAGTTTCCTAACCATGTCTTCAAATTGTTTAAAGTTTTATATGGTCCAAAACAAGCACCCAGAGCATGGTATGATAGCCTTAATTTATATTTGCTAAAAAATGACTTTCATTTGGGAAACGTAGATAAGACTCTGTTTTCTCTCAAGCATGGCAATGATCTTTTACTCGTTCAGATTTATGTGGATGAATCATATTTGGTGGTTCTTATCATGCTCTTGTTTTCAAGTTTTTAGATACCATAAGCTGGGAATTTGAGATAAGCATGATGGGAGAGCTCACATTTTTCCTAGGCTTTCAAATCAAGCAATCAAAGTTGGGTACTTTTGTTTATCAGACTAAGTACACCAAGGATTTACTTCATCATTTTTACATGGGGACAGTCAAACCAATGTCTACACCCATGGAATCTACGACTGTGTTGGATCCTGATGAAGATGGAGTGCCTGTTGAGCAAAAAGAATATGGAAGCATAATTGTCTCTCTTTTGTATCTTACCACTTCAAGGCCAGACATACACTTTGCTGTATATTTGTGTGCTAGATTTCAAGCTTCCCCACGTACTTCACATGGACATGCGGTAAAGGGCATTTTCAGGTATCTTCAGTCAACTTCAGAATTTGGTTTATGGTACTCCTCTTCGTCTTGTCTTACCCTTAGAGCTTATTTAGATGTCGATTTTGGGGGTTGTCAAATTGATAGGAAGAGTACTACTGAACTTGTCACTTTTTGGGAACATCTCTTATTTCATGGGCTTCTAGGAAACAAGTGTCTT
This sequence comes from Melocanna baccifera, assembly GCA_036346265.1. Lineage (NCBI taxonomy): Eukaryota > Viridiplantae > Streptophyta > Magnoliopsida > Poales > Poaceae > Melocanna > Melocanna baccifera. Next base: position 15,544,314 of record CM070680.1, on the reverse strand, counting down.
TTGCACTTTCAACAGCTGAGGCTGAATATGTAGCTACTACTTCTTGTTGCTACTGTTAAGGATTTTGGTTAAATCTGGATAGTGTTCCACATTACTGTGACAACAGTAGTGAGATTAGTATTGCTACAAATCCTATGCAACATTCAAGAACTAAACACATTGATATTCACTATCACTTTCTTAGAGATCATGTGGAAAAAAGATGTTATTTTGCACTTCATTGAGTCTGATATTTTTACTAAACCTCTTGATTCTTCTCATTTTGCTCGGCTAAGAAGTAAGTTAGGTGTGTCGTATTCTATGGGATTATTCTGAGGGGGGCTTGGTCTTTAAAATTTTGGAAGCTTTGTTTATTATTCTTGAAAAATAATTCATCAAATCCAAGCCATTGAAATCAAATGAGTTGAAGAGCTCATTTTATCATATTTACTCATATATTGTGTAGTTTTGATCATGACTGGTTATAATTAAATTTCTATACTTGAACTAAAACATGACATGGCTAAAGACTTTGACTAGATAGATTGTAGATAGTACTTTGCGATGTTCATCTAAAAAGATTAGCTTGATTGTTAGTCTTATTTTAAATCTTGGCTATGTGGCTAGTATGTTTCATATTGCAATCTCTTTATGTTCACTCAATTGGCAAGTTATTCAAAAAATAATGAGGACACAAGTTGAAAAGATATATATTTTAAGCATGCCATGGTTAAATAAAAAATTTCAAAAGAAGTATGTTTCAAGGATGCTACCATTGATTTTTTTTAAAAAAATGCTACAAAGATGGCATTATAAAAAGAAGTATGCTACAAGCATGCCACATGCTAAAAGGTTTGAGTAAGGAGCAATAGGTTTCTATATGAGACTGCTAACTCGCCTAAACTTAAAGTTTGCTTCACTTTAGACTTTCTCTTTTTGTTGTAATATCTCATTGTGCACTTTATAATTAGTTTGGTCATTGTTGAGATACCTATCATTGGTATAAATTTCTTAATCATGTTAAAGACTAGTTTGATAGTGTTATATGGTATATGATTTTATATGATTAGAGAGTTCTACTCAAAATGAAGGCTTGTGTACACTCTTAAATTAATGACTTAGATAATCCTCAAAACTTCTGAATGTTTACTTTCTTTGCTTCTTTTTAGACTTATCCTTCCTTTGGAACCCTTGATAATTTTATTGCCAAAGGGGGAGAGGAACTGGGGATAAATTGGAGAAATTTGATACTCTTGTGTTGAGGGAGGGTTTTATGAGTTTTTCTTAGTGTTTGTTGAGTTTTACAAATTTTGCTTTTCTTTTAAAATGCAATTCATTCGAGAGATTTCGAGGTGTTGTCAATGTATTCATCAAGGGGGAGATTGTTAGACCATGTGGATGGTCATGAATAAAGTTATGGTACATAATTGACATTTGGATTTCTTTGGATTTTGCGTTTGTGAGAGTTTTGGTCGATTGCAGTTGAATGTTTCAAGATCGAGTGGTTTTTGTCTTCTCCGAGTGGTTTTTGTTCTGCTACGAGTGGTTTTGGTTCTGAGCGGTTAAGTGACATTGGACGGCTATCGAGTAGTGACGGACATCGAATAATGCTTTGCTTCAACAATGTTTGTACTAGTCTGATCGGTTAAGTGGCATTGGACGGCTATCGAGTAGCGATAGACATTTGACGACGCTCTGCTTCAATGATGTTTGGACCAGTCCGATCCATGAAGTGACTTCAAACGGCTGTCAAGTTGAGATGGAGATCAGGCGATGCTCCGTTTCAAGGATGTTCAGACCAGTCCGATTGACTAAGTGACATCAGACGACTTTCAAGTAACATCAAAGCATCGGACAACTTTCGAGTAACATCAAAGTATTGGACAACTTTCGAGTGGCATCGGAGGATCCAATGACTTCGACCACGATAGCCTTCGATCATGTTTAGCTTCGACCATGTCTGACTTTGACTACAACCAGCTTCAACCATGACAGTTAATCGTAGATTTTGATCTCGAACAGCGAACTGGTTGTTAGCAACATTCAAGTTGTTGAAGGTCATAGCTACAATACTTTTTCATGGTTGTTGCTATATTACTTTTTGATGGTTGTAGGATTTACTGGTCGGTACTCAATAGTTGTAGCCTTTACTGGTTGGTACTCGATAGTCAAAGATTTTCCAGGTTGATGGTCGTAGACGTTGCTGACTGCTGTAGACTTCGTAGTCTTATTTTCATAGTCGTAGACTTTGCAGTCTTTTGTCCTTGTCTTTGGTAGTCGAAGGCTTTGTGGTTGGTACAAGTGCCTTATTTCTTGTGATCTTTAAGTACTTGAAATACTCGTGTTAAGCCAGCAGTATGACTAGCTAGTGCATGATGATCGATGATTGGGGGTGTAACACACCACGACCCACATTACCCTGAGATGCCACTTAACCACTATACAACTAGCCAGATTACAAGGTAAAAGTAAACCAGCAATATTCTCTAAAACAAAGGACATTTAAACGAAAGCAAAACAATAGAGTGAGTAATGGAAAAAATACCTGTTGTAGGGGTGGCCCCCACCTAAACCCAACCGGCCTGAGCAGCGTAAGTATCGAGTGTGGCATGTATAATGACGTAAATGCCCCGAAGGGCACTCTTGTAAAGACGCTCCTCGTAAGGAGATATATATGCTATGCTAGCCACAGGGAGAGGGGACATCTCACCTAACTCCCCACTACATCTCTTCTCTGTTTGGTCTATAAGCACAACAGTTGGCGTCGTCCATGGGGGCGACAGCAGCAAGCCCGAAGATCTTAAGAAAGATGGCACTGACATCGGCGGCGAAGAGGAGGAAAGGGGTCGCGGTGAGGTCACGCGTCAGCACCAGGGCTTCGACATCGGCGGTCGCGGAGGTGAACGACGACGCTTGCCACGCAACCGCCGACCCCGCCTACACCGACGCAGTGGTCGACTCCAATCTCGTCGACTCCGACTCCGCCACCGCCGACGCAGCCGCCGACCCCGTCATCGCCAACGTAGCAGCCAACCCCACCGTCGTCGACGTAGCAGCCGACTCCGCCATCACCGGTGTAGCAATCGACTCCCCCAACTACCGCGCGGAGGGCGGTAGCATCGGTGCCTATGGGGGCACGACCATCATCCTCGCCCTCGGTGCAGGAGCGCCAGGCGGCCCCGGTAGTTGCGGGCTGGGCTGGCGATGCGGCCGTCCACCACATCGGTGTGGCGAGTAACCTGGTGGCACACGCAGTGGTCGCAGCTGTCAGGCCAGCGCGACCGGGTGCGCCACTCGCTTCGGCTCCACCGGCCGTGGAGGGCCCCTTGTTGGCGGCTCTTAGTGCGCTCCAACGGGAGCTAGCGGATCTCCGCGGGACCGTGCAGGCTATGCAAGAGGTTTGGAGCCTGCAGACCCTGCCGGTTGCCGCGCCGGGGACTCGCCTGCAGCAGCCACAGCGAAAGGCCCCACAGGTTCAGATTATCAGCGTCATCTCCGGAGTTCCTCGTCGGGAACCTCGCCGCAACCAAGGCTGGGAATGGCCCATGGTGAAGTTACCTTCACGTCGGCCGACGCCCAGGGCGTGGAGTTTCCACACCAAGACCCTCTCCTCATCCAAACTAACATCGCAGGCTGTGATGTCAGGCATGTCCTTGTCGACGGGGGTAGTTCGGCGAACGTGCGTTTTTCGGAGACCTTCGACCACACGGGGATCCCTCGAAGTCACTTGAAGCCATCGAGGGCCCCGCTGCACGGTCTTGTGGGTCAACCACTGAGCACGTGGGGATAGGTATGCCTCCCAGTCTCCTTCTGCCAAGGCAACAACCTCAGAAGCGAGGATGCCATCTTCGACGTCGCGAACACCCCAAGCCCGTACAACACCGTACTAGGACGCCCCATCCTCAACTCTTTCGGGGTGGTCCCGCATCATGGCTTCTTGTGAATGAAGCTCCCGGGTCCGCGAGGCGTTATCACTATCTTCGGCGACCAAGATCTCGCTCGGCGTGTGGAGATTCATACCACGCGCCCCCACCGCAGGGTGCATGCCCTCACATACAGGCTCAAGGCGGACGCACCATCCACCCCGGGGTGGACTCCTAAGCCCCGACCAGAGGGCGGAGTCAAGAGGGTGCCCCTCCACGCCAACGGTCAAGTCGTCTCCATCGGAGCAGACTTCCCCTGAAGTTGGAGCAAGGTCTGCTCCGGGTTCTCCAAAACAACGCGGATGTCTTCGTGTGGTCCCCGGACAACATCAGGGGCATGGACCGCTCCCTCATCGAGCACAACCTAGTGGTTCGCTCGGACGCTAAGCCGGTCAGGCAACGGGTTCGGCGTATGTCCGTCGACCGGCAGCAAGCAGCCAAGGTGGAAGTAACGAAACTTCTTCAGGCCGGTGTCATCCGCGAAGTCCAACATCCAGATTGGTTGGCCAATCCGGTGTTGGTGAAAAAAGCCAACGATGCCTGGCGTATGTGCATCGACTTCACTGCCCTCAACAAGGCATGCCCGAAGGATGACTACCCTTTACCACAGGTAGATCAATTAGTCGACGCCACCGCCGGCTGCGAACTCATGAGCTTCTTGGACGCCTACTCTGGCTACCACCAGATCTATATGGCTAAGGATGACGAAGACAAGACCAGCTTCATCACTTCGATAGGGACATATTGCTTTGTTTGGATGCCCTTCGGTTTGAAGAATGCGGGCGCAACCTTCACCCGCCTCATCGTGCTAGCACTAGCCTCCCAACGGGGTGGAATGTGGAGGCTTACGTTGACGACGTAGTCGTCAAAACCAGACACCTGGCCTCCCACGGTGAAGATCTTCAAGAGACCTTCGACAACCTCAGGAAGGCGGCATCAAGCTCAACCCGGATAAGTGTGTATTTGATGTACGAGCGAGCAAGGTCTTGGGCTTTTGGTGTCCGGACGCGGCATCCAGGCCAACCCCGATAAGGTCGACATGATCCTCGCTACGGAGCTGCCCAAGACGACAAGGGAGGTCCAGAGGCTCGCTGGCCGCATGGCCGCGTTGAGCCGCTTTTTGTCTAGGGCAGCGGAGTGGGGCCTGCCATTTTTTAAGACCCTTCGCGGCTGTGACGGGTTTCGCTGGGACGTCGATTGGGCCAACGCCTTCAACGGCCTCAAGAGGCGCCTCGCAAGCCTCCCTACCCTGGTCTCTCCAGCGCCAGAGGCTCCCCTCCTGCTCTACCTCGCTGCCTCAGCGACAGCGATTAGCGCCGTCCTCGTCCTCAAGGAGGGCACTCTTCAGTGCCCTGTGTACTTCGTCTCTAAAGCCCTGCAAGGTGCCAAGACGCGGTACACGGAGCTTGAGAAGCTGGCTTACACGCTGGTCATGGCCTCAAGAAAGCTCCGACATTACTTCCTGGCTCATCCAATAACTGTGCCGTCCGCGTTCCCCTTGGCGGAGATGTTGCACAACAAAGAGGCCATGGGATGCATTGGTAAGTGTGCAGCAGAGCTTGCACCATTTTCGTTGACGTTTGCCTCGCGAACAGCGATTAAGTCCCAGGTTCTGGCGGACTTCCTCGCGGAATGGACTCCCTCGACCCAGCACGCCCAGCAGTCAGCGTACCCAGTATGGATGCTTGACACTGATGGAGCCTATGGCGTCTCTGGCGCGGGCGTGGGCGCCGTTGTCACTACGCCGGGACAGCACCGTCTGTTGTACTCGGCGCGTCTTGCATTCCCCGCCACCAACAACACCGCCGAATACGAGGTGCTCCTCTTCGGCCTCGCAAAGCTCAAAGCCCTGGGCGCACGACGAGTGCTTGTCCGCACAGATTCACGACTGGTAGCAGGTCAAGTTGACAAGTCGTATCAGGCCATGGATCTTGAACTGGCCAAGTACCTAGCAGCCGTGCGAGCCAAGATACGACATTTTCTGGGCGTCACAGTCAAGGCCATCCGCCAGCAAAAATGAATAGGCTGATATCCTCGCAAAAGCCGCCAGCCAGCAGCTCCCTGCTTGAAGGATCGGAAATGGCAATAGAGGGGGTGAATGGTGCCTTTAAAAATAGCCCCGAAGTATTCGCACACAATTTTCTTCTTCTCCGATAGCAATGGAAGCTATGAAGAAAAATAATCTCTAACTGGAAACTGAAATCAACCTTGCTAAGCCGAGTTACCAGCAAATAACACAACTTTGGCCTTAACAGAGAAGAAACTCAAGAAACCGACTCCAGAGAGATAACGAGAACTGGAAATTAATCAACTAAAGAAAACAACCAACTTCAGACCAAAAAGGAACAGAAACTGCAACCTTGCTGTCCATACCACCCATGATTTCACTTTTGGAAGCCAAAACTTTGACAAGAAACAGCCAGTAGTAACAACAAAAAGAATGGCAAAAAGGAGCTGTTGGTACGCAGCCTTAACAGTGGTTACTTGCTACCAAAATGTAAAAGAAAAGACTGCAGATTGGAAGCTCCAAAAACAGTCACGAAACAGCTGAGAACTGAGCAAAAAAACGTAAAATTGATTACTAAACCTTAGCTGAGAACAAGCTGAAAGACACCAAAAATTTCAGCACTTACAGTCTGGAAAATGCAGATAAACTGCTGGACAAAAACTGCACAAAGTATTGCTGTAACCTGGAGAAGAACTGAAAGCTCTAACAGCAAGAAAACAACACATAGATGAACCACACACGCAGAGATTGCTGCAACCTGAACCAAAACAGTAGGGAATAGATACTTTTCTTGCTACACCAAACAAAAACCTACGCTATGACCGAAATAACAGCAAGCGAAGACTGCTGCAGCCCAAACACAAGATCAGAAGGCCCCTGTGACAACCTGGCCGAAAAGCAGTAAAGCAAAAAGAAAGGACAGCAGAAAAATGAACAGAAGGACTCCACTTGCTGCCGAAAGCTTCTAAAAGAAAATGTAAACTGACCAAGAAGGAGTGCTGCTGTCCGAGAGAATAGGCACAGAGAACAACCGAACCAGATTTTAAGAACAGCAGGCACAAGGAGAAATGTCTATATTCTTGGTGCTTCTCCTCAGAAGAACTTTGAACAAGACTAACTAGCAAGAACAGGAAGAACAACAAGGAAACAACTCATATCATTGCTGCTCTACTTAATTAACAGGCCAACAAAAATTGCAGAACCTTCTCTTGCAGAAACTCTATGGAGGTGAGGAAGAACTCGTTGTAAATGGTTACACCGATGCTAGCTTCCAAACTGACAAAGATGATTTTAGATCGCAATCTGGATTTGTGTTCTGCCTGAATGGCGGTGCGGTAAGCTGGAAGAGTTCCAAGCAGCAGACGGTTGCTTGATTCTACAACGAAGCCGAGTACATAGCAGCTTCGAAGGCGCCAAAGAGGTCGTTTGGATCAAGAAATTTATTTCTGAGCTTGGTGTGATGGCTAGTGCCTCCAGCCCAATGGACCTCTACTGTGACAATAGTGGGGCCATTGCGCAAGCCAAAGAGCCTAGATCGCACCAGAAGTCCAAGCACATTTTACGGCGATTTCATCTCATCCGCGAGATAGTGGAGAGAGGCGATGTGAAGATATGCAAAGTACAAACGGATTTGAACATTGCAGATCCGTTGACAAAGCCGCTTCCCCAACCAAAGCATGAGGCTCACACTAGGGCAATGGGTATTAGATACCTACATGGTTGACTCTAGTGCAAGTGGGAGACTGTTAGTGATATGCCCTAGAGGCAACATGGAGATGTTGTATATATCACATACTATGTTTATGATACATTACTTTATTCCTTGGAATAGACATCATCATTATTGATCAATGAGTATGTGACTTATTCATGAGACTCTTAAATACTAAGATGTTGCTATTTCTAAATGATCCCTGATCGTATATCATATGAGGAACAAATATGATTCAAAGACAAAGATCAGCATATGTATTGATTGATGATCATATCTCATGGATCATGGTATGGTGATACCAAATCAATAATATGGACATGTGTTAGTGAACATATGTTGGATAGACCTGCCATGAGACATTGCAGAGATTCCATGTGTCATCAGTTGGTCTCAAGTAGTGTTTATGTAGAGTCCTTAGACTTGAGATCATCATGGTTCCCAACATGAGTAGTAGCTTATTTTGGGATTACTAAACACTACTCCGTAACTGGGTAGTCATAAAAGTAGTCTTCGGGTTTGCCATGAAACATGTAGTGGGATGTGAATGATCAAGATAGAATTTGCCTCTCCTTATGGGAGAGATATCTCTGGGCCCCTCGATGTAATGGATTATGAAAGTGCATGGCCATGCCAAGGTGATTGAGGAGTCAATCACGAGTTTATAATCCATCACGGAATCGAGAGAGTGATTGAGCTATTAAGAGGATGACACAGTCTCGCCTTGAGCTCAATCTATATCGTGAGGCAAAGGGATTCGTACATGAGAGAACATTACGAGTTCAGCCGATATGATCTTTACATATACTTTGGGGTTAATATGTCTTACTAGAGGCCGCTATTAACATGGTAGCTGGAAAGGCGTTTCGGGTCATGACCAAGTATACGTGAACCTGCTGTGGTCGCACGCTTAACGGGTTGGAACACTAATTCGAATATGATTCGGATATGGGCTCAATTCGGATAGAGATCCGAATAGACTCCTATTGGGCCTCGGTCCACGAGGCCCACGTGAGGAGGTCTATATATATGGAGGCGAGGGGCGGAGGATTCGCCCGATTAACATCTAGCAAAACCCTAGCCGCCACCTCCCGAGCCAAACCCTAGCGCTCACGAGTGCTAGTACACTCGCGATCGGCGCCCAGCCCGGGACGTGTGGATACGGTGGAGGCGCTGCTCGTTGCGATCTTGATCGGCGTGCGTGGAGGAGACGATCTGTTCGGGACGATCGGCTACTTCCACTACTACCTCGACGCGAGATTGGATCGGTTTCAATTCTTCTTCATTGCGCTGCGCGTCTAAGTGGTAACGATCCATGATCCTTCCTTAGCATGATGTTCTTGGGTGCGCGGTAGAAAAGTTTTGTTTTCTGCTTCCGTAGCCTACGCGTATTCCAATAATAATAGAGGAAAGATTACAAAGGGTTTGTCATCTCATATCCTGGGCAACACAACACCCATAGAGACAACCATGAACCAGATTTTCATATGAAAATGAACCTCTAAAAACCTTCTCTCCTAGAGCACAAGTATTAGGAAACCCTAACACTCACACCCATATGTCTTTCTCTCTCTCAAGTGCACTTCTTCCACTAGAGAGCACATCTATTTATAGCCTCCACTAATGGGTTTACAAGCCTACTTTACCCATTAGGTCACACCAACTCTCCACTAATGGGTTTACACACCATTTTACCCATTAGGTTACAACACCTCTCCACTAATGGATCATTCCTTATCCAAAAACGCTTCCTTTTGTGCAGCTCTGCGCATTTACCAAAATGCCTCTCCTGCACCTTCCTGGATGCTTCCTCATCTCTTGCCGCGCACGCCTCGCAACCACTTCGAGTCCTCACCGTCTTCGACACATCTTGACCGTTCTGACCTCAGCACCGCCTGTGCCTAGTCCGGTCATCCGTGTCTCGCCACGACTCCGACCCAAAGTTCTGCAGTCATTACCGACAAGAAAACTCATTACATAGCACCGCACAAGATGATATAATTAAATATCCGCATAAGTAATTAGCATAAAAATGCCCAAACAAACTCAGACTTTTTAGAACACGAGTCAATTACTCATCACACAACTGGGGTTACCTCCACATGGTCTCTCAATCTCCCCCTTGATGAGTATATTGACAAACACAGAAAAAGCATAAAGTAGAGTTTGTGAGTCAAACAAGGTGTAAAAGAAAATCAAGGAAACTAAGACCATGTCGACAAAAGAGAAAACTGGAGTAGAAACTGAAAGAGCAAATTTTTCTGCAAAGTTCCAGAAGGCTTTTTCTCCAAAAATTCTCCCCCTTTTGGCAATAAAAACATCAAGATGCTCGAGTGAGAATGAAATGATGTCATTTTATTTATTTTAAGCACTTGGAGCCATGAAGATTATCCTTAATGATTTTTTGAATATTACACCAAGCCATAATTCATAAGAATGCTATCAATATCATGACGATTCATGTATAGACTAGCTAAACCAAATAAATCATAATCTGAAAATTGGTCCAATTTATAGCATGTCAAGTCAAACATGATTATAGTCTAGCTAAAGATATCCAAGGATGATGCAAGCCATGTCAAATAATCTAAGTAGAACCAAGAAGCTAGTATCGAAGCGATTTAGAGTGCTTACTAGTTCAAGTATGACTCAATTGTTCATGTACTTGTTTTTTTTGTAAATCAGCAAATTTTGCACAATTGACTTCTTTTTTTTTCGAAGATTGATTTTATCTTAGCAAAGCAAGTCCTAGACTAGGAGCCATCCACAACTGCCTTCTAAGCTTCAACCATGTTTACAAATTTTAATTTCTTAGTCATGTGTTAGATCGCAAGCCTTATGCGACCACTCCAAGCGAGAAGCTTAAGAAGGTGATCTTGGTCAACCAAAACTCCTCCTGAGTTCATGCTTAGTGCAATGGCAAGCAGTCTCATAAGAAGGAATTGGTGAGATCAGTTTTTTCGCACAAAAGAGATCTTTTTGCTTTTGCCAAATTTAATTCTAGACCAAGGAGTTAAAGATAGTTCATGCTTCATAAAGGAACTAGCACAGCTCAATCTAAAACTCAATAAAGATTCAAGACTCAACTCAGCCTATTTGACATGGCACGAATCATAAAAGGATAACTAAAGATAGACTAGTCTCAAAAGCTACCATGACAAGATTTAGTTCAAGTTAAGCATTTTTGTTAATTAACTTATCATGGCAAAGAGTAGACTACACATATAAAGTCATGATAAATCTAGCAATTAAGCACAGATCATGGCAAGATGTAATGCATTGTAAACATATCATAATTGGATAATAATCAAGGCTCCATGTCGTTATATTACAATGCAGCATGAAGAAATACAAGAAAATCCAGCTCCCCCTCAACATGAGATGCACTTTTTAGTTCAAGTGGAGTTATGACAAAATTAAATTCTAGCATACCCAAATGAACTCCCCCTGAACCAAGGCAATAAAACGAGAAGCTGGTAAATAAATAAGAAAAGATAGTCCTTAAAGCATAGACAAGATATAGAGTAAATTATGGCTTAGACTGACTCTCATCTACCCCATATGACTCTAGGACTATCAGCCAGTCTTCTAACACACTAGAGAGCAAATACGTTCCTTGTCTACCCAAGGGTGGCCCAACCCTTGCTAGAACCTATAGGAAGTGAGTGAGCTCAACCTAGTGAGAGGAGAGGCAGCTAATAAGCAGCATCCTAGAATCACAAGATGAGAGGAAGAAGTCTAAGCAACTAGGCGAGAACAACACTCTAATCTATGCTAGAAGGACTAACCCATAAACCAAAGCTCCCTCTCACAAAATCCATAAGGACAAACCACCCCAAGCTCTCCCCGCAAAGCTGAAAACCTAGAGCTATCCAGAGGCTTGGTAAAGATATCGGCCAACTGGTGGTCACTCTCCACAAACTGGAGCACTATGTCACCCTTCTCCACATGATCTCTAAGGAAGTGAAACCTGATGTCAATGTGCTTGGTCCGAGAGTGCTGCACTGGGTTCTTAGCAATGTTAATTGCAGAAGTGTTATCACAAAAGAGTGGAACACTATCTATCACTAACCCAAAGTCCCGCAGGGTCGAAGTCATCCAAAGTACCTGGCTGCAACAACTGGCAGCAGAACGTACTCGGCCTCTGCGGTGGACTGTGCAACACCGGACTGCTTCCTAGAAAACCAAGAAACAAGAGAAGTGCCAATAAATTGGCAGGTGCCGGAAGTGCTCTTCCTGTCTATCCTACAGCCAGCAAAGTCTGCATCGGAGTAGGCTCTAAAAGAAAGACAAGAAGAGGAAGAGTACCAGATACCATAGTCTATGGTAGCTCGAAGGTACCGAAAGATGTGTTTCACCGCTGACGGTGAGATACGCGAGGAGAAGCCTGAAATCGAGCATATAGACATATGGAGAAGTGTATGTCCGGTCTCGAGGTAGTGAGGTACAAGAGGGAACTGATCATGCTTCTGAACTCCTTCTGATCAACTGGCTCTCCATCCTCATCTGGATCAAGTGAAGTCGTTGATGCCATCGGAGTTGACACCGACTTGCCATCACTTATATCAAAGCGCTTCAGGAGGTCTCGAGTGTACTTGTCCTGATGCAAGAAGGTACCCCGACTTGCCATCACTCATGTCAAAGCGCTTCAGGAGGTCTCGAGTGTACTTGTCCTGATGCAAGAAGGTACCCTCCCGAGTCTGCTTAATCTGGAAGCCAAGAAAGAAACTCAACTCGCCCATCATGCTCATCTCAAACTCTAAGCTCATGACAGCAGAGAACTGAGAAACAAGAGCATGAGAGGAGCCACCAAAGATGATGTCATCCACATAAATCTGAACGAGTAGAAGGTCATTGCCATGCCTACGAATGAACAAGGTCTTGTCTACCTTACCCATATCAAAACCATGACTTAACAAGTAGGACTTAAGTCTCTCATACCAAGCTCTAGGAGCTTGCTTAAGTCCATACAAAGCTTTGGAAAGCTTGAAGACATGGTTTGGATATTTGGGATTTTCGAAAGCAGGAGGCTGTCGGACGTAGACCTCTTCCTCAATAAAGCCATTCAGAAAGGCACTCTTGACGTCCATCTGGTAAAGCTTGAAACCCTTAGAAGCTGCAAAGGCAAGCAGGATTCTAATGGCTTCAAGTGCGATTCTGAGGGCAAAGGTCTCCTCGAAATCTAGACCCTCAACCTGGGAGAACCCCTGAGCTACCAGTCTAGCCTTGTTCCGAATAACCACTCCATCCTCGCTCTGCTTGTTCTTGAACACCCACTTAGTCCCAATAACATTGTGACCTCGCGGGGGCTCGACAAGCAACCAGACCTTATTTCTCTCGAAATTTTCCAACTCCTCATGCATGGCATTGACCCAAGACTCATCAGAAAGAGCATGACAGATATTCTTGGACTCAAAAGAGGCAACAAAGGCAGAGTGGAGACAGAAGTGAGACGTGCCAGACTTTGAGCGTGTAACGCGCTCAAAGAGATCTCAAATTATCTGCTCTGAAGGATGAGCTTTCTGGATATGATGGGGAGGTCCTAGATGAGAAGAAGTAGTGGCCTCTACCTCATGAGCTGATGAGGTAGGAACAGAGCCACTAGCTCCTGAGGATGCGGAAGGAATGGGTTGATCTCCTTGAGGTGCGGTGGAAGAAGCAAGCACCTCAAGGGGAGGAGAAACTGGATCGGGTAGACAACCCTCATATTCGTCCTCCTCTTCATCCACAAAGATGGGTTTGGACTGCTCTACAGAACCTGAGATATCGGGCCTAGTCCCCGGACTGGCCTCATCAAAAGTCACCTCGTAGGTCTCTACCATTTTGCTAGACTCGCAGTTCTAGACCCTATACGCCCGCGAAGAAGTCGAGTAACCCAGAAAAATCCCATCACAAGAACGTGACTCGGACTTATCTAGGTTCCCAGACTTCAGAATAAAACACTTGCAACCAAAAACACAAAAATGAGATACGCTGGGCTTTCGCCCATATCTCAACTCAAAAGAAGTGCGATGCAAGTGTGCCCTCAGAAAAACTCTGTTTGAAACATGGCACGCGGTGGCTATTGCCTCAGCCCAAAACTTCCTAGGTGTAGAGTATTCATTGAGCATCATCCTGGTCATCTCGACCAAGGTACGGTTCTTCCTCTCCACAACGCCATTTTGTTGAGGGACGTACGGAGAAGAGAACTGGTGCTCTACACCTGACTCATCGCAAAACCTCTCAAAGTAGGTATTCTTGAACTCCGTGCTATTGTCACTGCGGATCGCTCGTAAGGCACCCGGGAGCTCAACAGAAAGCCTACTAAAAAGACCCCGAAAGTGGGTAAATGTCTCATCCTTAAAGGCTAAGAAAAACATCCAAGAGTACCTCGAGTAGTTATTGACCATGACAAGAATATACCACTTCCTTCTTGCTGACTGCACTCTAGCTGGTTCAACTGTGATGCGGATATGCATGTGTCTTGTACTTTTCCGTTAAATATCTTATTCAATTGGAAAGAATTATTGAGCCGCATGAAATATGGCCAGGTGAACTCATTTCAAACTATACTTAATTTTGTTATTCATAAGGATGAAATACTACATCATGTTATTACCTGGTGTATTCTTAGGTTTGTCAATGGCAAAACAATAAAGATGCAAAAGGAAGCGGATAACCACATTATGTGCCAAAGACATGAAAGAACAAAGCCCACGCGGATGGAGCCAACAAGAACGAAGCACATGTGGCTGGTTGGAACCCATGTGGAAGGGGGAAAGAAAGCCCATGTGGCGGGAGAGTATAAGAACGGAGCCCAAGAACATAGAGCACAAGTTTTGGACACTATTTTGAAGCCCAACTCAGACTTCCCACGTGCTCAATCCAAATCCAACTCGGATTCAACTCAGAATTCAATTCGGATTTCGTTCGGGACAGCCTGTCAGGCAGTTACAAAAAAGGTCATAACTTTCACAAACGGAATCCGATTCAGGCGTTCTTGTACTTGTTGGAAAGATATTTTCAAGGGCTACGTAATGGATCTGGCCCCAGCATCAAATTCATCACGGATCAAAAGTTATGACCAAAACAATATGATAGCTGTAAAATCTAGTTTCCTTTTTTAAGAGTTCGTATCTAAAACCATATAGGGTTGAGTTGTAGTAGGTTTGGAGGACTCTATGCACGTCCCAAGAGGCTATATAAGCCCTGTATTGGCATCCTTAGAAGGGGACCAAGTTTTATGCATCAGATTGAAACATAGCTATTGCTTGTTCTTTCAACACCAGAGTTCATGCGAGGACTTTGAGAGAGAATTAGGTGATCCATTGTTCGTTCTGCAACTCAAGGTCAAGCCATCGTTCCGTTGGGAATTGGGGACTTGGCGTTCGTCGCTTGTGGTCGTGCGACGACAACTATCCGGTGTGTTTTGGGCGTATTCCGAAGAGTTGAGGGTTCGTGCATGGGCACGAGTGTTCAGCTAGCGACATCGTCTACTTCACATCAACTATCCACGGTTCCTCACTGAGAAGATCGGGACCCATCCCCGTATCATATGGTATCAGATTCTAGGTTTACTCGGTGAGAACTTCTTTACCCGTAGTTGGATTTGTTTTTCTGTCCTATCTTCCATTAACCCGAAAATTGCAATACCAAAAACTGTAGTTTAATCTGTTTAGTTCTTGTGCGTTTTGTTAAGTTTTCGTCCATTAGAGTTTTATTTTCGTGCTGATCCGTGTGTTTCCTTCGCGTAGCTTGATCTTTGTGTCCACATAAACCCTACAAAATTGTTGATTGAATTCCTCAATTAGCAACAAAAAAAAGAGTAAATTGCATTTACTTTTGAATCTTAAATTCCTTGTTGTCCACATTGCTCTCAAGAGATCCATCCAAATTCTCTTTGGGGGAGAGTTTGAGATAGTATTCACTTCCTTCAAAACCAATAGTTTGCTGCGGTTTGGCTTCAAAGAAACAAATCACTACTTGTGCCAAACCCTAGCTGACCGAAAAGAAAGAATTGTTACAGTTGAGCTTCACTTATATCTTTTCATCAATTGAGACTAGCTTTTGATATTGCTATTAGGGCTGTTCTTGAGTATTATTTTACACTTGCTGAATTCTTGAATTTGTGCAAAGGGAAGAAAACAGTAGTTTGGCCAAAAAAAAGAGTAAGTTAAAAAAAAAGAAAAGAAAAGAAGAAAGCTTGAAAGTTTCCTGCGATTTGATCAAGAAACAGTGAAAATAGAAAGTGTTGGCCAAAACTCTGTAAAAAAAACCCTAGTTCATAATTTCAGCTTGTGCACTTATTCTCATAGAGCAATCTTGTGCCCTTACAATCATAACTATTGCAATTGGCTAGCGTCTCTCCTTGTACTTAGTGCAAAACGAGCTACTTATTCATCTCAATTTCAGATTGCCTCTTTCTAGCTCAGTTCCTTTGTTTGCATTAAGTCCCATTTATCGTTGCGTGTGCGTTCATACTCTTCTCTTTAACCAATTGGATCAGCACATAGGCAAATACTCTAGCTTGGATCATTACTTAGCTTTACAATACCTTGAATATCAGATTGTATAGGTTATACACATACCTGTCCAAGCTCCACCTACACCTGTTTGTGTACTCCCTTGCTCTTGGTTACGCTCATACATTACCGGGTTGAGGTCGTTCGCTGTCCCAAGTGTCGATTTGACGTCCTTGATTCACTTTGGAACGGTAAGCTTGCCTTGTTTTCAGGACAGTAAGTTGCAAGCATAGAGAGAGCTTTTGTTTTACTAACATAGATGTAACCTCGCTTCTTGTTTGAGAGTTGTTTCCATGTCAGGTCACGAGGAGGATCCACCTAATCCGGAGGCACCGGTTACGTGGACCGAGTACACTCGATTGCGCGAGATGCTACAACAACTTCTTGATGGTAACACTAGCGTGCGCAATGAGCTCAGGAAAGTTAACACAGGACTAAACCACCTCGGGAAGGAGGTTCAAGAATTGCATACGACCATCAATAATAACTTTCTGGAGCTGCGTGCCATGTTCGCACACCACAATCTACATGGGGGAGCACCTGCTAATGCCACAAGTGTGCACGGTCCTCCAAAACTACATATAGCTCCCGAGATACACCACAACCCATGTGAGGAAGAGAGCCACATAGCCAAATTGAGTGAGAGTGATAAAAAGAGTGGGTTGTGTGATTGCACCATATGTGAGGTTGAGAGCATCCAAATTGAGAGTGTTAGAGGGACACCAAAAGAAAAGCGAGAAGAAGAAGATAGACAAAGGGAGGATGAATCTGAAACTAACATATTAATATCTACTTCTAGTGTTGTTTCTCATATTGTGCAGGTTGACATTAAAGATGAAGAATTGAACATTGAACAACCGACACCTATGGAGGCAAATGAGGAGGAGATAACCACAAGACGGGATGAAGTACCTGCTATCCCATGGGTGCATCCTTATCATTTTAAACCCCCAACACCTACATCATCTGAGGAGGACGATAAAGGTAACAATAGTGGTGCTGAATTTAATTATGCAAAAGTGAGTAATTGTGAGAACTCATATGATCAACCGAACACTCCATGTTCCGAAATTTCAATGCTTAATTTACATAATGTGGAATTGATTACTTACAAAGAAGTTCTTACTAGAATATCTCCTAATGATTCTTTATGCTATATCATGTTTAACACTCCTAGAGAGCTATCTAGTGTGATTAATAAGGTTGCTGAAATTTCATGTTCAAAATCACTAGTTAGTACCTATGCCTACACGTATAAGTTCAATTTGATTGGAGATTATGGTGTAGATGACAAATTTTATGTTCATAGAATTTGCATTACATGTGATAAGCTTACTGACTTGAAATTACATATTGTGGATAAACAATCTTTTGCGCCATGTTATGATCATGATGAGATAAATTTATACAATAGTACGTACTGTTTAGAAAGATTTCACAAATCTACTTGTTCGATTCTTGGTGTACAATCATGTAAAAATAATCAGAGTAGTGCAGCTGAAGCATGGAAAACACTCAACATTTTCTTTTCCATATCTACACATTTAAATCTGATTTTGCTCATTAAGGATCTGTCCATGTCCTTGGAAAAGTCGAGGACGACTTTCTTTTATGGGAGGGAGAATGATGTGAAAAACAATAATGCAATGCATACATCTTTTAGTCGCTGCTATATTCAATGGTTTGTGCAAAATAGTGAGAATGTCACAACAATTGACTCTTATATATACCAGGCATATGTGTTATTCTTTTCATTTACTACACCTCCAAAAGTTTATGATGATATAAGCCGAAGAAATATTAACGACGAATATATATACCATGCATACACGTTGTATTCTTTGTTTAGCACAATTTCAGACTATCAAAAGCCGAGGACGGCTTTTCTTGAAGAAGGGGAGGATGATGCGGATATGCATGTGTCTTGTACTTTTCCGTTAAATATCTTATTCAATTGGAAAGAATTATTGAGCCGCATGAAATATGGCCAGATGAACTCATTTCAAACTATACTTAATTTTGTTATTCATAAGGATGAAATACTACATCATGTTATTACCTGGTGTATTCTTAGGTTTGTCAATGGCAAAACAATAAAGATGCAAAAGGAAGCGGATAACCACATTATGTGCCAAAGACATGAAGGAACAAAGCCCACGCGGATAGAGCCAACAAGAACGAAGCACATGTGGCTGGTTGGAACCCATGTGGAAGGGGGAAAGAAAGCCCATGTGGCGGGAGAGTATAAGGACGGAGCCCAAGAACATAGAGCACAAGTTTTGGATACTATTTTGAAGCCCAACTCAGACTTCCCACGTGCTCAATCCAAATCCAACTCGGATTCAACTCAAAATTCAATTCGGATTTGGTTCGGGACAGCCTGTTAGGCAGTTACTAAAAAGGTCATAACTTTCACAAACGTAGTCCGATTCAGACGTTCTTGTACTTGTTGGAAAGATATTTTCAAGGGCTACGCAATGGATCTGGCCCCAGCATCAAATTCATCACGGATCAAAAGTTAGGACCGAAACAATATGACGGCTGTAAAATCTAGTTTCCTTTTTTAAGAGTTCGTATCTAAAACCATATAGGGTTGAGTTGTAGTAGGTTTGGAGGACTCTATGCACGTCCCAAGAGGCTATATATGCCCTGTATTGGCATCCTTAGAAGGGGACCAAGTTTTATGCATCAGATTGAAACATAGCTATTGCTTGTTCTTTCAACACCAGAGTTCATGCGAGGACTTTGAGAGAGAATTAGGCGATCCATTGTTCGTTCTGCAACTCAAGGTCAAGCCGTCGTTCCGTTGGGAATTGGGGACTTGGCGTTCGTCGCTTGTGGTCGTGCGACGACAACTATCCGGTGTGTTTTGGGCGTATTCCGAAGAGTTGAGGGTTCGTGCATGGGCACGAGTGTTCAGCTAGCGACATCGTCTACTTCACATCAACTATCCACAGTTCCTCACTAAGAAGATCGGGACCCATCCCCGTATCAAACTGTGTCCATGTGAAGCAGCTGTCCCGGTGTATCGGTCATCGTGATTGTGACCGGAGGATGGGAAGCAGCAACCATCTTGCCGTGCCGGTAAGGAGCGCAAACAAGATCTTTGACCATCTTGAGCTTCGGCAGACCACGAATGAGATCGTGGCCGCTAACTCGGGTCAAATGTTCAAATCCAATATGACCAAGTCTCCTATGCCAAAAGGAAAGGTCACGGGACTCAGAATCAACTAAACACCTGAGAGGATCACCAGAAGACTCAGAAAAATCAGCACGAAAGATCCTCCCAAAATGAGAAATCCCGCAAACCAGACTACCCGAAGAATCAAGAATTTTGCAATTGTTTTTCTTAAAGCTCACTTCAAAGTCGTCATCGGTAAGCTGAGAAACGGAAAGCAAATTATACTGCAGCTTTCTAACCAAGGCCACATCTTTTAAAACAAAAGAATCATTATTGCGCACAATACCTTTGGCGATGACACGTCCAGATGAAGCATCTCCGAAGGTGATCGTCTCATCACTTGGAGCACGGGCAAGGGAAGAAAATCAACGGGAGTCTCCGGTCATATGACGTGAACACCCGGAGTCTACGAGCCAAACCTTTCCCTTCCCTGCCCGGCGATCCTGAGTCAAACAGAGAGTAAAGTCTCAGTACTAGGGTAAATCAATAGTAATTTTGGCACCCAATACTGAATAACACGTCGAGCAGATGAAGTAGTCAAACACGACTGACCTCTATCTACCCTACGCTCTCTGTCACTCAAAGAAGCCGATGGTCTTAGTGAAGACCTGAAGCTGTTATTGGGTCCGACTACTACAGGAGAGCGAGTCGGAGTACCAACAACATGCTGATCTCACCGCGGGTGGCTATCTCAATGGAAACGAGATCTACCGTCAGGACGGCGGATATCATGACCCGAGGCAAATCGAGGACAAAAATCAGAAGAACCAGAAAAACCAAGTCCTCGATGCTGCCCAAAAGCATCAACAGTAGCAAACCTAGACCTTGTGTTGGTCTTAGGTACACTCATGGTCTGGGGCTGACCCTGAATACACCTAAGAGCTACAACACGGTCTCTCTGCGCGATCCTGTCGCGCCTGAAGCATCAATCGATCATATGTCCATCCTTCTGACAGAAGGTGCAATGATACTTTGCCTTCTGAGAGGCCGAAGTTGCAGGTGGAATCATCTTGCTGTCAGAAATCCCTTGGACAAAGCCCGCAGACTTAAATTGGACTTTCTCAGTCCTGGGCTCAGTCTCGATCACACCTGGTGCTATGGGTCTGAGCACTGCAGGTGGATGCTTCCTCATGTCCTTATAGAAATCATATCCTAGACCCTGATTAAATCTGCAGATCTTAGATTGGTCTAGAATAAGATTTAGCTTCTTCTTGCCTCCTACAAATCTCTCGAGAGTGTTCATAAGATACTGACACTCCCGAAAGAGAGAGGTGCAAGAAGAGCAGGGGGAAGGAGAGACAGCAGAAGGTAAGGAAGTAGAAGAAGACCCAACAGCAGAGGAACAAATGGCATGTGCACGCACAGCCGCCTCAGAAGGGACAGTTCTACTGCTAGCCATTTGGTTCACGTCGCTAGGCGTCTCTACCTTATCCTTGGGCTTCTCCCCCACACCGGCACACACATCACAACAAGATTGTGGCTTCTCTAGTAAATCCTTAATTAGCTTCACACATTTTTCTTCTAGAGCAATCAAGTCAGATTTTAGTTTATCACAATTTTTGCATGGTGAGCTAACAGGGTCCTTAGAAGCATATTTAGCCATTTTCTTGTTATAATCAACCATTTCTTGAAACTGTTTTGAAACAGATTTAAGTTCAGCAGTTAATTTGGGACAATTCAAACATGAACCAATCGGCTCAATCAAAGAAGCATGCAATTCAGCAATTTTATGATCTACTCTTTTTAAGTTCATTTTTAAGTTATTGCAATTTTCACAAGACTCGGGCAGATCAAGAAGCATGGCATAAGGTCCTCTAGCAGCAATGTCCTTAACCTCACATGAGGTGGGAGAAGCAGTCTCATCAGTAGTAAGTAGGGTAACAGCCATCCTACTCAGTTCTAACTTGGCAAGCAGACTAACATTCTCCACCTTAACAATATCAAGCTTGGAGGACAAACTATCATACGAGATCCTTAATTTCTCCATATCGCCCAACAGAGCACAGCATGTATCACAATCATCACGGGAGGGAGCAGATGTAAGTGAAGTGAGCTCCGTGATAGTCTATCTACTTCCTTCTCTAACTCAGTACACCTAGCCTTAGCTCTAGCATGAAAACCACCTAGCTTAAGAAAAGCATGGTTGAGCTAGGCGTAGGTGGGGCATACCTCATCTGAGTCGGAGTACAGCTCGCTGTCGGTCACTTCGCCCTCGAGGGCCATGAAGCATATGCTGGAGAAGTCATCACCGCTCTTGGGGTCTTGGTCACCCGTCCCGTCGTCGTCGCTCCATCCCTCCACCTCACTGAGGTCGAAGTCGTCGAACGCGGCGAGGACGCGGTGGAAGAGCTTCTTGGCCTTCCTGAAGTCACGGAACTTCTTCTTGCCTTGTGGATGCGCTGGAGGCTTCTTGTTGCGGTTCTTGTCGGTATAGTCGTTCTTGCTTGAACCGCCGAAATCAGTTTTGCCCTTCTCCAGCTTGGGGCAATTTGCCCGAATGTGGTTGGGGCCACCACACTCGAAGCAAATGACAGGTCCTCCCCTCTTTCTGTCCCTCCTCCTCTTGTAAGCATGGGAAAACTTTCGAGCTAGGAGGGCCAGTTGCTCATCCTGAAGCTGCTCTAACTGATCATCAGTTACATCATAGAGAGCAGCAAGGGAGAAACCACACAGCGAATCAGACGAAAAACCAGAAGCCGAACTGGGATCGGTGACTAGGGCCATCGACTGTGACTTCGACTTGCGAGAGACAATGTCAATCTCGTGAGTCTTGAGATGCGAGTACAGCGCATCAAGAGTCAAAGTCGAGAGGTCCGTGGTGTCCTTGATGGTAGTCACTTTCATCTCCCAAACACGCAGATCGAGTGCAGTGAGCATCTGTCGAGCGTTATCCGAGTCGGAGTATGTGAGACCGACCGCTCAGAGGTTGCTCAGAATCTTGCGAAAACGTGCAAAACACTCATCAAGGGACTCGCCAGCGAGCATTTCAAACTTGTTATACTCTCGCTTGAACTGGTCCTGTCGTACCGTCTTTATTTGGGTGGTGCCCTCATGGTAAACATCGAGGGTCTCCCAAATATCGCAGGCGGACGAAAGATGAGATATGCGATCAAACTCACTACGACTCAGGCCCTAGATGATGATGTTCCTTGCCTTTGCATTTGCCTCAACATTAGCCATATTCCCGGCATTGATGTTCTCATCGGCAGGAACACCAAACCGGACCTTGACCTTGCGCCGGATGGCGTACCGCTGGGCCTGGATGTATGTCTCTATTCGGCTCTTCCAGAAGGGGTAATCGATGCCATCGAAAACGGGTGGCTTGGTCGAGTACTTGTCCATCGCCATGGCTCTTGAGACCGGTTAAGATCTATTGAAAAGAGATAACCTGGCTCTGATACCAATTGAAGGATCGAAAATGGCAACAGAGGGGATGAATAGTGCCTTTAAAAATAGCCCCGAAGTATTCGCACACAATTTTCTTCTTTTCCGATAGCAATGGAAGCTATGAAGAAAAATAATCTCTAACTGGAAACTGAAATCAACCTTGCTAAGCCGAGGTACCAGCAAATAACACAACTTTGGCCTTAACAGAGAAGAAACTCAAGAAACCGACTCCAGAGAGATAACGAGAACTGGAAATTAATCAACTAAAGAAAACAACCAATTGCAGACCAAAAAGGAACAGAAACTGCAACCTTGCTGTCCATACCACCCATGATTTCACTTTTGGAAGCCAAAACTTTGACAAGAAACAGCCAGTAGTAACAACAAAAAGAAAGGCAAAAAGGAGCTGTTGGTATGCAGCCTTAACAGTGGTTACTTGCTACCAAAACGTAAAAGAAAAGACTGCAGATTGGAAGCTCCAAAAACAGTCACGAAATAGCTGAGAACTGAGCACAATAACATAAAACTGATTACTAAACCTTAGCTGAGAACAAGCTGAAAGACACCAAAAATTTCAGCACTTGCAGTCTGGAAAATGCAGACAAACTGCTGGACAAAAACTGCACAAAGTACTGCTGTAACCTGGAGAAGAACTGAAAGCTCTAACAGCAAGAAAACAACACATAGATGAACCACACACGCAGAGATTGCTGCAACATGAACCAAAACAGTAGGGAATAGATACTTTTCTTGCTACACCAAACAAAAACCTACGCTATGACCGAAATAACAGCAAGCGAAGACTGCTGCAGCCCAAACACAAGATCAGAAGGCCCCTGTGACAACCTGGCCGAAAAGCAGTAAAGCAAAAAGAAAGGACTGCAGAAAAATGAACAGAAGGACTCCACTTGCTGCCGAAAGCTTCTAAAAGAAAATGTAAACTGACCAAGAAGGAGTACTGCTGTCCGAGAGAATAGGCACAGAGAACGACCGAACCAGATTTTAAGAACAGCAGGCACAATGAGAAATATCTATATTCTTGGTGCTTCTCCTCAGAAGAACTTTGAACAAGACTAACTAGCAAGAACAGGAAGAACAATAAGGAAACAACTCATATCATTGCTACTCTACTTAATTAACAGGCCAACAAAAATTGCAGAACCTTCTCTTGCTGAAAGTCTTGGGAAGAACTGATCACTTGATCTTGAGGCCGACTCCCATCACCGAGCAGCAAGAAAACTTAAGATAGAATCCACTAGAAATCAACATGAGGTTTGCTCTTGGGAATAAACTAGTCATCATACTTTGAGATAATCTCCCATCATAGAGCACACCAAAACTTGTAGCTACTTGACAAGAAATCAATTCTCAATAAAACACAAAAGAAAGTAGCAATAACAACATTAGCACAAGATTTCAAAAGAGGAAGAGAGATACCCCGGATTAATAATAGAGGAAAGATTACAAAGGGTTTGTCATCTCATATCCTGGGCAACACAACACCCATAGAGACAACCATGAACCAGATTTTCATATGAAAATGAACCTCTAAAAACCTTCTCTCCTAGAGCACAAGTATTAGGAAACCCTAACACTCACACCCATATGTCTTTCTCTCTCTCTCAAGTGCACTTCTCCCACTAGAGAGCACCTCTATTTATAGCCTCCACTAATGGATTTACAAGCCTACTTTACCCATTAGGTCACACCAACTCTCCACTAATGGGTTTACACACCATTTTACCCATTAGGTTACAACACCTCTCCACTAATGGATCATTCCTTATCCAAATCCGCTTCCTTTTGTGTAGCTCTGCGCATTTACCAAAATGCCCCTCCTGCACCTTCCTGGAAGCTTCCTCATCTCTTGCCGCGCACGCCTCGCAACCACTTTGAGTCCTCGCCGTCTTCGACACATCTCGACCGTTCTGACCTCAGCACCGCCTGTGCCTAGTTCGGTCATCCGTGTCTCACCACGACTCCGTCCCAAAGTCCTGCAGTCATCATCGACAAGAAAACACATTACATAGCACCGCACAAGATGATATAATTAAATATCCGCATCAGTAATTAGCATAAAAATGCCTGGAACAAACTCAGACTTTTTAGAACACGAGTCAATTACTCATCACACAACTGGGGTTATCTCCACATGGTCTCTCACTACTCCTGAAGGGGCGTTCTATGAGGTCTTGCCCACGGCGGCCATCGTGCAGGACAACCACGACGAGGCCCTCGTCCACCAGATCACCCAGCAGGGTGACTAGCGAGGGCCCATTTATGGTTTTTTGCAGGGCATTGCCAAGCCCGACGACCCCGTAGACCTCCGTCGCCTGCAGTGTCGCGCCAGGTCCTTCTAGGTGCTCGACGGGGTGCTCTATAAAAAAGGAGTCTACGCACCGCTCCAACGGTGCCTCTCGCGCGAAGAGGGCAAACACCTCCTCGTAGAAAGCCACGCGGGACTCTACGGCTCGCACCTGGCGCCGAGATCGCTCGTCGGCAAGGCGTTCAGGCAAGGCTTCTACTGGCCAACCGCCGTCGCTGATGCTCACGACCTCATGCGCCGATGTCAAGGCTGCCAACCCATAGAGTGCACGCGAAGATGTTCCCCGCCGCATCTTATTTATATTCCGTAGAGTGCGTGCGGAGGCGAACCTCGACGCTACGTCTTATTTATACTCCGTAGAGTGCGTGAGGAGGTGGACCTCGACGCTACGTCTTATTTATACTCTGTAGAGTGCGTGCGGAGGCGGACCTCGACGCTATGTCTTATTTACACTCCGTAGAGTGCGTGCGGAGGCAGACCTCGACGCTACATCTTATTTATACTCCGTAGAGTGTGTGCGGGGGCAGACCTCCGTGGAGTGCGTGTGCAGAGGCAGACCTCCGTGGAGTGCGTGTGCGGAGACGGACCTCTGTGGAGTGCGTGGGAATATCGACCACGTCTTTATACTCCAGAGAGTACGCGCGGTAGTGACACCAACGCGTGCGCGGAACTCCGCGTCTTGTTTATACTCGGTAAAGTGCGCAGGGAGAGCATCCGCGTCTTGTTTATATCCGGGGAGTGCGTGCGGGGGCAAACCTCCACACGTCGTTGTGGGGAAAACAAATAGCTTCGCAAATGATGAACTTTATTAAATTTCCGTTTGCGCGGGTGAGCGGGTACAAAGAGTCAGGGACTAACCATTGGACTCGTTGTCGTGACGGTGAGGTAAGGAGCTTCTGGTACTTGGGCTGCCGTAGCGCGTGTACAGGCGCGCCTGACCTAGGGGCCTCCCTGGACTCCCAGGTGCAGGCTTCGGGTGCCATGCTCTATGTGCCGAGCCATGTGCTGGTCACCGAGGACGGTGATGATACCCTGCGAGCCTGGAAGCTTCACGCATAAGAAGCCATGGTGTGGGACTGCCCCAAGGGAATTGAGGGTTGGTCTCCTCAAAATGGCGTTGTAGGGGTACTGGATATCCATGACATCGAAGGTGGCGTCCCCGCTCGCCACGTTGTCGCCCTGGTCGAAGGAGACCTGCAAACATATTTGGCCCAGCGCCAACAACGGCTGACCTCTGAAGCCTTGCAGCGGAACTTTTGAGGGGCCTAGGCGGCTTCGAGGGATCGCCATCTGGTCGAAAGCCCCTGCGAACAAAACGTTCGTGGAGCTTCCTCCATCGACCAAGACACGCCGGAAATCGCACCCGGCAATCGCGACCTGGATGACCAGGGTATCTTGATGGGGAAACTCCACGCCTTCAACATCGGCAGCGTGAAGGTGATCGCATATTGCACCTAATCCGGCGGTGCATGTGCCAGGTACACCGCCACGTGGTGTAGCCTCCACACGTAGGCCTTACACTGTCGCTCCGAAGCGAACTCCAGGGAGGAGCCTCCGGAGATTACGTTTATGACCCTACGCTGAGCGCCCTCAAGGGCGTGGATCCACAGGGGCTCTCCTGGGGCTGCTGCACCTAAGATTGTATCCGCCGGAGGCCCTCCTGAGTCTGCAGCTCCTGATCCTAAATCCGTAGGGGGCCGTCCAGGGGCTGGTGGACATGTGCCACGACGGGTGGCCGCGCCTCGAGATCCCTGTCTCTGGCAACGCTTTGTTGAAGCACCGCGATGGTGGTGCAGGAGCGGGTGTCATGATTGCCTTGGCCGTGCACCTCGCACCACTGTGGGCGGTGTTGGTCGCTGTACTCCATGCAGAACCCTCGCGGCCCTGGCCTCGGCCTCGCCCCCGACCCCGTCGAGCCCTAGCTCCACGGCCGGTGGGGGGTTGTCTTCCGAGCCGCCCTCAATGTCGAAGATGTAGCGGGCTCTCTGGGACGTCTGACGGCCACGCTGAGGCTTGTTGACTGACGCGTCCTTGTGCTGGGAGGCGTCCTTCGACGGCTCCTTCCTACGCTTGCTCCGCGAGGAACTTGCTTTCAATGGGTCGACGCTCTTCGCGACACCTTCTGCTATGTTGGCGTCAATATCATTGTCCTGGCGCCGCCTCGCATCTTCTTCTGCTCGGGCATACTCCTCCATCTTATCGAAGAGCTTCGCCACTGTCTTGATTGGCTTCCGCGCATTGTACTCGGCTAGCGGCCCCGGGCGAAGACCCTGTACTGCTACGTTGATGATTGTTGTCTCATTGACATCTTTGACCTGGCAACGGACCTTCGTGAAGCATTTGAAGTACTCGCGGAGCCTTTCCGATGGTTTTTGCTTGATTGCAAAGAGCTGATCCGCGTCGACACGCTCGACATAGTTCTCCCGAAGTTGTTGTAGAGGCGATCGTGGATCTGCTCCCATGCGTATATGGAGTTCGGCTCTATGATGAAGAACCAAGAGAGCGCCACTCCCTGCAACGCGAGCGGGAGCCCCTTCAGCTTGGTGGTGTCGTCTCTACCTGCCGCCTCGATGGCGGTCTCGTACACGTGCACGAACTCCCGGGGGTCCGTGTCGTCGTTGTACGACGTGATGGAGCTGAGGAATTTAAAATCCTCCGGCCATGCCGCCTGTTGCAGGCCCACCGATAGCCAGGACTCTGGGTCCACGCGTCGTAGCGAAGCGCGACTAGATGTGGGGGCGTCACCGCTATCCGCGCGCTCGGGCGTGGGCTCCGGCGCGACCACCGGCGGGGTCTGCTGACTCCGAGCCTCTTGCATTCTCCGCACAGCCCCCCGGAGATCCGCCAACTCCTGCTGGAGCGTGCCGAGGGCCGCCAGCAGGGCATTCTCCACTACGGGCGTAGATGAGGCCATGGGCGCATCCGGTCGCACTGCCGTGGTAGCTGTAACTACCGCTTGTGTCCTTGGGTTGCTTATCATGTCAACACGGTGGACTCCGACGTCGACGGCAGGGCCCGTGTCGCTGGCGAGGCCGCTTGGCACTCCCGCACCGGGTGTAGGGACGGTGGTCGCGCCTTGGCGGGCGTCGACACTACCGCTCCCTAGCACTCGGCCGATACTGTCGGGGTTGACTGTTGCGCCAGCGGCTGGGTGGGGCGTGACGCGCAGGGTGGGGTCAGCCGTCGCGCCGGTGGTGGCGGGGTCGATGGTCGCATCAGCAGTGGTGGGGTCGATCATCGCACGGTGAGCATCGTCGTTTGTACCCCCGACCGCCGATGCGGAAGCCTTGGTGCTGACGCGGGGCCTTGCCACGACCCCCTCCTTCTTCTTCACCGCCGATGATGAAGTTTTCTTCGGTGCCATCGATCTTGAGGCTTGCTCTTGTCGTCCCCACAGATGGCGCCAACTGTTGTGGCTAGAGACCAAACAGAGAGAGAGTGTATGTTAGTGGAGAGTTAGGTGAGCAATGTCCTCTTGGGTCTTTCCCAAGGGATGGCATGATATATATGTGCCCTCATCGTCTTTACGATCGTAACCTTACACTGAGCCTTCTGTTGTCTTTCCCAAGGGATGGCATGATATATATAAGGAGGAGAACACTTATTTGTCCTATCTGATTGTCTTTGAGGGCATCTATTGGCATAGTGTCCGATATCTCCGCAATTAAAGCAATTGATGTCCTTTTGAGGATTGACAGGCATTGCTTTGCATGGATTTCCATTGAGATGGTTTTCCTTCAACTTTTGCTTGTATGCGGGGGTATACCCTTGGCAGGCACCAATTACTTGTCTCTTTCTCTTGCTTGAAGGCCTGATGAGGGTTCAGCAATAAGATGAGAGGGAAGCAGCATGAGGCACGAAGAGATTCGCACAGATAAGAGATTCTACTCTAATTAAGGAGAGCGCACCTAGAGAATTGGAGCAACACACTAGCCACACAGAACAACCAATCTTTTATAAGAAGCTTTTCCTGTGACTGCAAAATAGGACGCCCGAGAGCAAGAAGGCAATACACAAGGCCAGATGAAAGAAGCAACGTCTAAGCGAGACAGCACACAAAAGAGAGCGCAAGGTTCTGAGCACTAGACCCTATTGGGACTGGGGAGGAAAACAACTCCCTTCTTGCGAGGATATTCCATCTTTCTGTGGTATCACTTCCT
Organism: Melocanna baccifera; assembly: GCA_036346265.1. Taxonomy (NCBI): domain Eukaryota; kingdom Viridiplantae; phylum Streptophyta; class Magnoliopsida; order Poales; family Poaceae; genus Melocanna; species Melocanna baccifera. The sequence goes on along the minus strand of CM070680.1, from coordinate 15,515,138 downwards.
GAACTGTAGTTCTTCCATTTCATGCTTATAATCCATGGCTTTTATTCTTCCTTGATTAAATCCAGGCTTGCTCTTTCTATCTGGTCTAGAATCGACAAATGTGATTACTTATCCGCTCCATCAATTATGAACCAAGGTACTCATCTTAGGCTTAGAATCCAAGGTCTTATAAATCCCATTTTCCCTTGGTTGGATCCAGATTATCTTTCTCCAGTATTTAAAATCCTCAATCAGCAAGGGTTATCATCCCTCGAATCCTTCCATTATAACAATTATTTTATCCAAAGTTTTGATAACCTATCAAAGCTATTTGCATCTCATGAACTTCCAATCTAATTAATTCATGATCAACTAGCTCTTATAAATTCAGGTTTTATCAAGGATACAATTCCATATTTTGCTAGTGATCAATCCACCCAACTTCATTAATTGAAGCTCACCTTACTCCTATAACTCCAAGTTTCATCAAACATTAAAATTTTCACTGTTGGTCATTCCATCCAGCTTCACATTTCTTAATGATATTACCTTAATCCATCATTTGTATCAGGGGTCCTTAATAATCCAAGATTTTCCACTATTGATGCACCATTTGATTGATTCCTTAAGCATTCAGACCTTGTCATCCATAATTTTCTTTTTAAGTTATTGCCTTGGTATTAATTATCCACTAATAGCGAGGTTGCCAACCAAATCTGAAATCTGAAGGTTATTACTCATTCTTCTTGATCACTTAGATAATCCAGCAATTCCTTTAGTAATTAATTATATTCCGATATCCCCTTAGGTATTTATCCAAATTCATCTTGCCTACTAAGGTTGCGAGGTGATATCCATAATTATATCCTCCTTATCGATGGAATCCAATTGATTTACTTATGCAACTAATCCAAGCTTCTCCCACAGTCGTTGCATAATTATGATTGGCTGTCGGGACCCGGAACAACAACTCCAAGTCCTCTGTAATTTGCTCTATCCCAGGAAAAGCTAGTGCACACAGGGTCACAGTAATGTATATCATGCAAAATCACCATAGAATATTATTGAACGAAAATACGGCCTTATGGCCAAGTCTTACAATAACATGGCACAGGGCCAACAGAAAAATAAAAGCAGCAGAAAAACGATAAAGGTAGCAGAACAGCCCATCCAGCCTCCCACAGGCGAATGACTGTAAGACGCGCCCTATTCGCTGAAGTAGTCCTCACTGTCGTAGTCGCCATCGAAGTCTGGCAACAGATTTAGCAAGGTGAGCACATAAAGTACTCCCAAAGTAAGCACATTAAGTGCTTACGCAAGTTACACCAGGAGTTTTAACAGAGTGAATGCATGCATAGGGATAACAAAAGAAGACTTAACAAGTTATTTGTGCGAAAGAGCAGTACTTGAATTTTAAAGATAACTGGGTAAGTATGAAAGTTGAATTTAATACAATATACGAAATAATATTTTGAACAAGTAATACTGTTAGTGTAGGCTCCGACCTACACTAACCTAACCACAGGAATCCACCTGGACCATTACCGAAACCATCAACATTTGTCCGAAATCCAGGTTTTATAAAAATCCAAGTCTAATCTGTGACGACTCTACTCAGTATATTCATGTCCATGAACACGGCTATCTAGGATAGGTTTTAACTCTGCAGAGGTGTACAACTTTACCCACAAGACATTCCCTCTCACTTAATGCCACGCGATAAACACACTGCCTTAGGTGTGCGGCGGAGAGTTCATGACAAGGCGATTCCGATGATCCATAGCCAAAATAATCACGCTGACACTAAGGTTTCACCACAACTCGAATCCACGAATTGGAGCCCCCTCTGGTGCCATGTGAGACTTCTCGCGACCTACGCCACGCTCACATGCAGCCTATAGCGAGACTATATTTGGAACTTCACAAATTACTTAGTCAGATCCGTCCCATACCGAACATGTGGTAGTACGAAGTGACTTCGTAAAATGAATCACAGAAACGATCCTTAATCCGACTTAGGCTCAACCACATACCCACATGCACGACAATCAACCAGGTGTCACCAAACACGAGGCATGCAGGCACCCCACCACCTAACTAATAGCCTAAGTCCAAATCATAAGTTTCCATTTTCATTTTTAAACCATTTTCATAAACCATCCTTGACTCACCGAAGTTAAGATTTCATTTTCAAATTGTCATTTCATGCGAAAGATTTGAACTCACCTAAAATTATACTAAGCTAGGCTAAGCATTTCTATAAAATTTCTAGTCAATACTATAGTACTAACTAGTTTTTAGCTAGGGTGACAAGGTATATGAATTCGAGATTCAAATTGGCCATATTCAAAGGATTATGGGTATATCTAACATTTAAACTGAATTTAAATTAAATTTGAATAGAAGTACGCATGCATATACAGTAAAACAACATACATAAATTTATAATATTAGGTCCAACATGGTCAAAGGTGTAACTTGCCTTGATCGAAGTCCTGCTGAGAATCGTCGAACTCGAACTCTTCGGAATCGTCAAAATCTAACATAAAGAGCCAATTCAAAAGAAATTCAAAAACAAAATTCAAATAAACTCAAAATTTCAAAATAATGCCATAAATGGATATATTATGATTTTAGAAAAATTTAGAAATTTGAACGGGTGAATTTGGAGTTAAAATGAGAAAGTTATAGCCTTCCAAAGTTTTAATTCAAATAAAAAGAAAATGGGTATTTCTTAAATTTATTTTTATTCGAAAAAACATTTATGACGTTAGCCTGAATTATTTTCCTAAAGGAAATAACAGATTATGACGTCAGCACAGGGATTTTAATTTCGGCCAAATTATTTTTATACTGAAAAATCAGATTAAATGTGCCAGCATAAGGTCATCAAGGATTTTCGGATTTAATTAAAAACCGGTAGGGCTGACGTGGCAAAGGGGGCTGACGTGGCCTCCACGTGGCTGCCACTTGGCACCACTTGGTTGCCTCGTGGCTGCCACGTCATGGCAATATGCCGATGTGGATAGGCATGCGCTAGGTGGTGAGGAAGGGCTCGGGTGGTGCTGGCATGGCGCCGATCTAGCCGCCACCTGGCTGCCACGCCACTGCCAACTCGGCTTGACGGGCCGACGTGGCCTAGCCAGCGGCGGCCGCGCTTGGGGCTTGATGGTCACCGGCGTTCCGGCGAGCGGCGGTGCCGGCCGAGTGCACCAGAAGGTAGAGGAGAGTGAGGGGAGTCGATTGGTACCGCACACAAATCCCGAGGGTGGTCGGAGTGGGTGATCGGCGGAGAGGGGCGGCGGTCGGAGAGGGTCTCACGGCGGCGAAGGGCTCTGGTGGCGCAGATGCTCGGGCGAGGGGGCTTCTGGTCACCGGGGCACGAGCAACGTGTCGGCGTCGTCGACGAGGAGCGGGGAGGACTGGGGCGGTGGCAATTGCTCACCGGAGTCGCCGAGGCCGCGGAGGGGGAAACGAGCACAGCGAGGTGCTGCGGGATCTGGAGTTTGAATTGATAGGCGAGGGAGAGGTGGTGTGGGTAGAGGGTCCTCGGGGTGTGCTTTATATAGGCGGGGAGGGGCGGTAACGGCCGCACACGATCTCGTCGGAGAGCAATGGTGCAGGGGTTCAATGAGACGGCGGAAACGGGTGCAATTAGGGCTAATTATGCCTCAAACGGATGCGGTGGAGGGGGAATTTTAATTTGTAGTTGGCACGGGGGATTAAACGGAAAGGAAACCGAAGCTTTAAAAGCTTCGGTTTTCGGTTTCCATGGCGACAGCGGGCAGCGATCGCGCGGGGAAGAAAGGAAAGGGGGCGAGGAAGATGGGTCTGACAGGTGGGGCCTAAGCGTCAGCGAGGGAAAGAAACGGGAAGGCGCGAGGGGGACGGTTGGATTTGCGACGGGTGGCAAGGAGGGACGATCGGGACCGCCGGTGCTAGCGAAGGGGTAAGTGAATGGGGACGGCCAAGATTCTATATGACAACAGGGATCAAATCAGGGCCGATCGGTGCATTAAGTGGGAGGGGCGGCTGCGATCTAGTACGGCAACAGGCGATGGTGCAGATTACGCCACGCTTCATGTAGAGAGGAGAAGGGAGCGGGCGAAGCGGTACGTGGCCACAGGTGGCTGGGATTGGTTCAAGCGGAGATGGGACGGTCCGATGCGCGACACGTGTCGCGTGCGGAGAAAGGGAAGGCGGGGTGAAGGGGTAAGTGGAATCGGACGGCTCGGATAGAACCTGGCGGCGGAGATTGGCCCGATGGGCGACAAGTGTCGGCCCCGGGGCGGGTTTTGGGTTTTAATTTCTTTTTCATTTTTAGAAATGGTTTGAAGGCTTTAAAATACTCAGAAAAATACCAAATAAATTTTGAAAATTTCAGACAAATTCAGAGAACCTTCTGGGACTATTTGAGACTTAATAAAAATAATTTTAACCCATTTTCATAATTAATTTTTAAACAAACACAATTTGCGTTTAAAGGGAGGGTTTTAAATCTTTATAATTTCCTGGAATTTAAAGTAATTACAGATTGACTTTAGAAAAATAAAATATATTTATTTTGACTTTCATGAAATGCAATAAATTCATCTGGCCTTTAAAAAAAATTTTAATCTTCTTAATCCAAGGCTTGGAATAAAAACCAGAAAATTCAATAAATTCCAAAAAATACTTTAATAAAGGAATAAAATTTTTGAGATGTTACAAACCTACCCCCCTTAAAAGACATCTCGCCCTCGAGATTTGCACCGGCTAGCAATAGAGATGGGGATGGCTGGCCTTTAAATCCTCTTCCCGCTCCCAGGTGGCTTCATCTTCGGTGTGATTGCTCCACTGGACATTCCAGAATCTAATGACCTTCCTTCTGGTCTGACGTTCTGCAGTCTCGAGAGTCTTGATCGGCTGCTCCTGATAAGTGTGGTCATCTTGAAGATCCAAGGTTTCGAAAGCGGCTTGCTCTGCGGGTACTCGGAGGCACTTATTCAGCTGAAAGACATGGAAGACGTTGTGCACTCCTGACATACTTGGCAGCAAGTCCAACTGATAGGCGACTTCACCTATTCTGTTCAGAATCTTGAAAGGTCCCACATATCTCGATGCTAGCTTTCCTCTGACTTGAAACCTTTTGACTCCTCTGAGTGGGGACATTCTGAGGTAGACATAGTCCTCGACCTCAAAGGTCAAATCTTGACGACGGTTGTCCGCATAACTCTTCTATCGAGATTGAGCTATCTTCAGTCTGTCTCTAATCTTTCTAACTTTATCTTTAGCGTCTTGAAGTAGATTCGGTCCAGCTTCTTGAGGTTCTCCTTGCTGTTCCCAAAGCAAGGGGATCCTGCATTTTCAGCCGTACAAGGGTTCGAAAGGTGCCATCTGCAGACTGGCTTGGTAGCTATTATTGTACGAGAACTCTGCATAGGGCAATGAACAGTCCCAGCTGTTCCCAAAATCCAGAGTACAAGCTCTTAGCATATCCTCGAGTACTTGATTAACTCGTTCTGTTTGACCATCTGTTTGGGGATGGTAAGCAGTACTGAAACTGAGCTTACTTCCCAACTCTTCATGAAGTTTTTGCCAGAATCGAGAAGTGAACTGACTGCCTCGATCTGATACTATCTTCTTGGGGACTGTAATAATCTTTAAAAGATCTGCATAAATAAGAAAAATCTATAAAAAAGAAAACCCTCTTCCGGGCAGGCCAGCCATGTTAGTGATATGCCCTAGAGGCAACATGGAGATGTTGTATATATCACATACTATGTTTATGATACATTACTTTGTTCCTTGGAATAGACATCATCATTATTGATCAATGAGTATGTGACTTATTCATGAGACTCTTAAATACTAAGATGTTGCTATTTCTAAATGATCCCTGATCGTATATCATATGAGGAACAAATATGATTCAAAGACAAAGATCAGCATATGTATTGATTGATGATCATGTCTCATGGATCATGGTATGGTGATACCAAATCAATAATATGGACATGTGTTAGTGAACATATGTTGATAGACTCGCCATGAGACACCGCAGAGATTCCATGTGTCATCGCTGGTCTCAAGTAGTGTTTATGTAGAGTCCTTAGACTTGAGATCATCATGGTTCCCAACATGAGTAGTAGCTTATTTTGAGACTACTAAACACTACTCCGTGAATCGGTAGTCATAAAAGTAGTCTTCGGGTTTGCCATGAAACATGTAGTGGGATGTGAATGATCAAGATAGAATTTGCCCTCCTTATGGGAGAGATATCTCTAGGCCCTCGATATAATGGATTATGAAAGTGCATGGCCATGCCAAGGTGATTGAGGAGTCAATCACGAGTTTATAATCCATCACGGAATCGAGAGAGTGATTGAGCTATTAAGAGGATGACACAGTCTCGCCTTGAGCTCAATCTATATCGTGAGGCAAAGGGATTCGTACATGAGAGAACATTACAGGTTCAAATGATATGATCTTTACATATACTTTGGGGTTAATATGTCTTACTAGAGGCCGCTATTAACATGGTAACCGAAAGGCGTTTCCGGTCACGACCAAGTATACGTGAACCTGCTGTGGTCGCACGCTTAACGGGTTGGAACACTAATTCGAATATGATTCGGATATGGGCTCAATTCGGATAGAGATCCGAATAGACTTCTATTGGGCCTCGGCCGACGAGGCCCACGTGAGGAGGTCTATATATATGGAGGCGAGGGCGGAGGGGATTCGCCCCAGCTAACATCTAGCAAAACCCTAGCCACCACCTCCCGAGCCAAACCCTAGCCGCTCACGAGTGCTAGTACACTCGCGATCGGCGCCCACCCCGGACGTGTGGATACGGTGGAGGCGCTGCCGCTGCAAAGGTTGATCGGCGTGCGTGGAGGAGACGATCTGTTCGGGACGATCGGCTACTTCCACTACTACCTTGACGCGCGAGATTGGATCGGTTTCCAATTCTTCTTCACGCGCAAGGCGTCTAAGTGGTAACGATCCATGATCCTTCCTTAGCATGATGTTCTTGGGTGCGCGGTAGAAAAGTTTTGTTTTCTGCTTCCGTAGCCTACGCGTATTCCAATAATAATAGAGGAAAGATTACAAAGGGTTTGTCATCTCATATCCTGGGCAACACAACACCCATAGAGACAACCATGAACCAGATTTTCATATGAAAATGAACCTCTAAAAACCTTCTCTCCTAGAGCACAAGTATTAGGAAACCCTAACACTCACACCCATATGTCTTTCTCTCTCTCAAGTGCACTTCTTCCACTAGAGAGCACATCTATTTATAGCCTCCACTAATGGGTTTACAAGCCTACTTTACCCATTAGGTCACACCAACTCTCCACTAATGGGTTTACACACCATTTTACCCATTAGGACCGCCGTGTGTATCCCCCCTTGTATAGCGTCTTGGGTTCACATCGTTAGGTAGAATGCGATTCTACGTCTAACTTGTTTTTGCAGAGAATGATGTGAATAGTATGGCCCTATAGCTTATTTGAATGTATGAGATGTATGTGATGCATGTAACATTCGTTCATGGCCTGCGTGTCATGATTATTTCAGCTATTGTTAGCTGTATATATTGTATTTAACGACCTGCGTGTCGACCTTAATGCTTGAATCTATCTTTGTAATCTTCGATTTCTAGCTATTATAGGTAGTAGCCTAGTTTTGAGGTTACAAGCTTTTAAGCATGGTGGCCTAAAGGAGTGATGTGGAGGATGGAGATCGTCTACACCTACTTGGAGATGGATATCACCATTTTGGGCCATACTACTTCACGCTTAAATGTGTTTATCTATGATGTTATCTATCTTATTCTTATGCAATGATATATGTGATATGTTGCTTTGGTAGGATAGAATCCCTCTTAAAATTAGGTGTTAATGCCCTTCCATATATTGCACCAAAAGATAATGATCACCGCATGGTAGGTCTACCAAAGTAGAGTGCCATCGGTTATCATCATCATTTGGGGTAGATGTCGGACATCTACATGCGGAAGCATTTGGTTTACTTAACAAGGTTATCAAAATAGTTTTGGACCTTGGGGCATAGATTGGGGCCGAGGTATACTAATGTCACCCAAAGTAGAGTCACATAGGGATGTGATTAGCAAAGTGTTGCTTACCCATGTCACTAGTTTTCTAGCCGTGATGCCAAAGCTCACTAGGAATTAGTGAAATGAGGATCTTTACCCACTATGTAACTTAGAGGAGTTTTTGTTGCAAAACTCATAGTGGGAGTCTTTTGCTAAATAGTTTAATAAAAGATGAACATAAACATAGTGCTAAACTTTGCATATTCTTGTGTTGTAGATCATGTCACTAACGCCGCATCCAAGATTTTTAATTTGCGATCTGTTCTTGAGAAAGAAAAACTCAATGGAACAAACTTTTGGATTGGTATCGCAACTTGAGAATTGTTCTCAAGCAAGAGCGCAAGGAGTATGTCCTTGAGTCTCCTTACCCGAAGACTTGCCTCGATAATGCTACTATGGCTGCACGGAGAGCTTATGAGAAGCAAACGAATGATTGCCTTGATGTGAGCTGTCTCATGCTTGCCACAATGTCCTCTCGAGCTTCGTAGCAATATGAGAACACAGATGCCTACAATATCATTGTGGGGTTACGTGGTATGTTTGAGAACCAAGCAAGGGCCGAGAGGTTCAATACTTCAAAGTCCTTATTTGCGTGTGAGCTTGCAGAGGGAATCCGTCACCCTCATGTGATTAAGATGATTGGCTACATTGAGAGTCCGAAAAGCTTGGTTTTCCCTTAGCCAAGAGTTGGCTACGATGTGATTCTCCGCCGCTTCCCGAGCTTTGAGCCATTCATAATGAACTTTCACATGAACAACTCGACAAGACCCGGCCGAGTTGCATGGGATGCTAAAATCACGAGGAAAGCATTAAGAAAAGCAGAATCATGTGATGATGATGCAGAAAGGCAAGGGCAAGCCCTATGTCAAGAGAATTGCGGTCAAAAGAAAGAAAGCTCCCGATGCGATCGCGAGCGGTTCTAAGGCCAAGAAAGACAAGAAGGGCGATGCTCATCCCGATGCGATTGTTACTATCGTAAGCAATCAAGACATTGGAAAAGGAACCGCCCAAAGTACTTGGAGGATCTTGAGAAGAAGGGAAGTACGACTTCCACCTGTATAAATGTTATAGAGATCAATCTTGCTACTTCATCAACTCGATTCTTGGGTATTTGATACCGGATCGTTGCTCACATTTGCAAATCGCTGCAGGGCTAATAAGAAGTAGAAGTTTGAGGAGGAGCGAAGTGGATCTTCGCGCTGGCAATGGAGCAAAAGTTGCTGCGGTAGCTGTTGGCACCATGCCATTGTCTTTACCTTCGTGATTAGTTTTGGAATTGAATAATTGTTATTGTGTTCCATCTCTTTCAAAGAACATTATTTCGCTTCATGTTTGCAAGCGAAGGTTATGACTTTAAATCTATGGACAATGGTTGTTCTCTTTATTTCAAAGATATGTTCTATTGTCATACTCCATTGGTGAATGGGTTATACGCTCTTACTCTTGAAGGGTCACCGGTCTATAACATTAATGCAAAGAGGCAACGTCCAATGATTTGAATCCCACGCTTATTTGGCATCGCCGCTAGGTCACATAAATGAGAAACGCATGCGTAAGCTCCATAGAGATGGTATTCTGCACTCATTTGATTTTGAATCATTAGAGACATGCGAATCTTGTTTACTTGGCAAGATGACAAAGGCACCTTTCACCGGTCAAGGTGAACGGGCAAATGACTTATTGGCACTTGTACATACCGATGTATGTGGACCAATGAGCTTAATGAACAGAGGTGGTTTTCAGATTTCATAACTTTTATCGATGACTTTAGTAGATATGGGTATATCTACCGATGAAGCATAAGTCCGAATCCTTTGAAAAGTTCAAAGAATTCCAAAATGAAGTGCAAAATCATTTAGGCAAGACAATCAAGTTTCTACGATCTGATCGTGGAGGTGAGTATTTGAGCCATGAGTTTGGCAATCATCTAAAGGATTGTGGAATTGTTCCACAATTGACTCCGCCAGAACACCTCAATGGAATGGGGTATTCGAACGGAGAAATCGCACCTTATTAGATATGGTGCGCTCCATGATGAGCCAAAGTGATCTTCCGTTGTCTTTTTGGGGTACGCTCTGAAACAAACCGCATTCACACTAAACAGGTTCCATCAAAATCAGAGAAAAGACACCATATGAGATGTGGACAGACAACGCCCTAGCTTGTCTTTTCTTAAGATTTGGGGATGTGAGGCTTATGTAAAACGCGTTTACAACTGATAAGCTCACTCCTAAACTGATAAATGCTTCTTTATCGGGTATCCTAAGGAAACAAAAGGATATTACTTTTATAATCGAGGAGAAGGCAAAGTGTTTGTCGCCAAGATGGTGTCTTCTTAGAGAAAGAGTTTCTCTCAAGAAGGGATAGTGGGAGCACAAAGGCAACTTGAAGAAATTCAAGAAACACCGATAACGTTTCAGCTCCTCTGAGAACCACAACAGATGAACAAACCGTTGAAGAACTGTTGTGGACACACCAAAGACCACGTAGGTCGAAGGTCACGTCGTGCACCGAGAGGTACATGTTCTTGACTACTCAACAACGGGACATATTGTTGTTAGACAACGATGAGCCTAAGACCTATGAAGAAGCAATGGTGGGACCGGACTGAGAAATGGCTTGAAGCCATGAGATCCAAATTGAATCCATGCACAGAATCAAGTTTGGAACTTGGTTGATCCACTGATGGTGTTAAAACCATTGAATGCAAATGGGTTTTCAAGAAAAGATAGACATAGATGGAAATGTTCACATCTATAAAGCGCGACAGGCCAAAGGTTTCAAACAAATTCAAGGTATTGATTATGATGAAACTTTTCGCTCGTCGCAATGCTAAAGTCTATTCGATCATTCTAGCGATTGCTGCATATTTCGACTATGAAATATGGCAAATGGATGTCAAAACAGCTTTCCTTAATGGAAATCTGAGTGAGGATGTGTACATGACACAGCCCACGTGTTTTGTCGATCCGCAATCGATTGGAAAGATATGCAAGCTCCAAAGATCCATTTATGGATTAAAGCAGCATCTCGAGTTGGAACATCTGCTTTGATGAAGTAATCAAAGGGTTTGGTTTCATCAAGAACGAAGAAGAGCCTTGTGTTTACAAAAGGCTAGTGGGAGCGCACTCGTATTTCTCGGTCTTATATGTGGATGACATATTACCGATCGGAAATGACATTCCTTTGCTCGAATCATAAGTCTTCATTAAAAATAGTTTCTCTATGAAAGACTTAGGAGAGGCAGAGATATTCTGGGCATCAAGATCTATAGAGATAGATCAAAAGGCTAATTGGATTAAGCCAAGATACGTACATTGACAAGGTGTTGAAAAGGTTCAATATGCATGATTCCAAGAAAGGTTTTCTACCTATGTCACATGGTATAAATCTTAGCAAGAATCGTGTCCTAGTACACCGATGAGCGGATAAAATGAATGCGATTCCATATGCTTCGCTATTGGGTCCATTATGTATGCCATGCTTTGTACACGCCCGGATGTTTCAGATGCTTTAAGTGCTACGAGTAGATACCAATGATCCAGTGAAAGTCACCGATTGCCGTAAAGAACATCTTGAAGTACTTGAGAAGAACTAAAGATGTGTTCCTTGTCTATGGAGGTGAGGAAGAGCTCGTTGTAAATGGTTACACCGATGCTAGCTTCCAAACCGACAAAGATGATTTTAGATCGCAACTGGATTTGTGTTTCGCTCGAATGGCGGTGCGGTAAGTCGGAAGAGTTCCAAGCAGCAGACGGTTGCCGATTCTACAATGTAAGCCGAGTACATAGCAGCTTCCAAGCCGCCAAAGAGGTCGCTTGGATCAAGAAATTTATTTCGAGCTTGGTGTGATGGCTAGTGCCTCCGGCCCAATGGACCTCATCTGTGACAATAGTGGGGCCATTGCGCAAGCCAAAGAGCCTAGATCGCACTGTAAGTCCAAGCACATTTTACGGCGATTTCATCTCATCCGCGAGATAGTGGAGAGAGGCGATGTGAAGATATGCAAAGTACAAACGGATTTGAACATTGCAGATCCGTTGACAAAGCCGCTTCCCAACCAAAGCATGAGGCTCACACTAGGGCAATGGGTATTAGATACCTACATGGTTGACTCTAGTGCAAGTGGGAAGCTCATAGTGATATGCCCTAGAGGCAACATGGAGATGTTGTATATATCACATACTATGTTTATGATACATTACTTTGTTCCTTGGAATAGACATCATCATTATTGATCAATGAGTATGTGACTTATTCATGAGACTCTTAAATACTAAGATGTTGCTATTTCTAAATGATCCTCGATCGTATATCATATGAGGAACAAATATGATTCAAAGACAAAGATCAAGATATGTATTGATTGATGATCATGTCTCATGGATCATGGTATGGTGATACCAAATCAATAATATGGACATGTGTTAGTGAACATATGTTGATAGACTGCCATGAGACACCGCAGAGATTCCATGTGTCATCGCTGGTCTCAAGTAGTGTTTATGTAGAGTCCTTAGACTTGAGATCATCATGGTTCCCAACATGAGTAGTAGCTTATTTTGGGACTACTAAACACTACTCCGTGAATCGGGTAGTCATAAAAGTAGTCTTCGGGTTTGCCATGAAACATGTAGTGGGATGTGAATGATCAAGATAGAATTTGCCCTCCTTATGGGAGAGATATCTGGGCCCTCGATGTAATGGATTATGAAAGTGCATGGCCATGCCAAGGTGATTGAGGAGTCAATCACGAGTTTATAATCCATCACGGAATCGAGAGAGTGATTGAGCTATTAAGAGGATGACACAGTCTCGCCTTGAGCTCAATCTATATCGTGAGGCAAAGGGATTCGTACATGAGAGAACATTACAGTTCAATTGATATGATCTTTACATATACTTTGGGGTTAATATGTCTTACTAGAGGCCGCTATTAACATGGTAACGGAAAGGCGTTTCCGGTCACGACCAAGTATACGTGAACCTGCTGTGGTCGCACGCTTAACGGGTTGGAACACTAATTCGAATATGATTCGATATGGGCTCAATTCGGATAGAGATCCGAATAGACTCCTATTGGGCCTCGGTCCACGAGGCCCACGTGAGGAGGTCTATATATGGAGGCGAGGGGCGGGGGATTCGCCCCGCTAACATCTAGCAAAACCCTAGCCGCCACCTCCCGAGCCAAACCCTAGTCGCCACGAGTGCTAGTACACTCGCGATCGGCGCCCAGCCCGGGACGTGTGGATACCGGTGGAGGCGCGCTCGTTGCAAAGGCCGATCGGCGTGCGTGGAGGAGACGATCTGTTCGGACGATCGGCTACTTCCACTACTACCTCGACGCGCGAGATTGATCGGTTTCCAATTCTTCTTCACGCGCTGCGGCGTCTAAGTGGTAACGATCCATGATCCTTCCTTAGCATGATGTTCTTGGGTGCGCGGTAGAAAAGTTTTGTTTTCTGCTTCCGTAGCCTACGCGATTCCAATAAGCCAGGCCCAACCGGCCCACCCGAGCGCCCCTCCCCTCTCCTTCTTCCTCCCCTCTCTATCTCTCTCTCTGTCGGCGGCGCCTGAAAAATCGCCCGGGGCGCCCCTGGTTTCCTCTACCCTGCGCGGGCGCCAGCAGCGCCGACATCATCCTCCACCTTCCCTCCTCTACCTCATGTGTTAGGCCTCCTCGTGGCGCCTTCCTCGCGGCTCCGTGCTCCCTCCCCGCCGGGCTAGTCCGTTTCAGCCCCTAGCCCGGGTGGCCGACGTGCTCTGCCATACCACGGTTGCCGTCGTCGTCGACTGCAAGCCCCACCAGTCGTCGCTTCCGAAGACCTCGAGTGCCACCCGCATTTGCTGCCTCCAGGCTAGCCCTGTGTCTCCCCTAGCCGCAAAGATCGCCCGATGCGACGCCGTGCTCGCCTGCGTGCCAGCGCGCCATCGCCTCAAGCCTTGACTCCCCCACTGAGCTGCGCCGTGGGGCAATGAATCGGAGAGGCGTCGCGCTGCCTCTTTCTGCCTCTCCCCGCCTAGTGACAGTAGCGCACTCGAGAGCTCGTACCCGCGGCCTTGCCTTCAATTTGCGATTGAATGCCTTCCAGCGCCCCCCCACTCACTTGCGCACTATAAGTTATGGCTCTTCCCCTCTCTACAGCTCGCAATACACTCCTTTACCACTCTCCCCACTGTCCCCACTCTCCCGAACCAATATTTTGTGTTGCGAACTGCCGCCGCCATAGTTTTCGGCCGCCGTCGACACCAGCCGCCGCCGGGCACCTGCAAGCTCCTGCGACTTTCTACTCTTGCTCTTTGATTCTTTCTGGTGCTCCCATAGTGTCTAATTGGACTCCCTTGCCCCGCAGCTCGCCGGCGGCATCATCTTCTTCAACTCCGGTTGCACGTTGTCACCGTCGCCTCCAGCCATTAGAGTTCGATTCCGCCTCCTCCGAGCATCACCAGGACCTGCTGAGCTCAATCCCGGCACCAATTCGGAGTTTCCCTCACTCCTCTTCCTCTGCGCCGAGCACCCCCCCTCCTCCGCCGCTCGTCACCGTCGCCAGGCCTCACCGCGCCACCCCGAGCTGAATTGAACCCCTCGGTGAGCTACTGGTGGCCACTAGATGCTCCCCTCCGCTTTAATTGAAAAATTATCGCTGTTGTGGCCGTCGCCCCTTTCCTCTGCCCCGCCGCCGCCATGCACGCCGCCGGTGCGACTCGACGCTGCTCGAAGCCTCGCCGTCCCGGCTAATGCCTTGCCGAGCCGCTGCGGACTCCTTTTGCTGTTTGCAGCCGCCGCCCCGGTCTCCCCTCGCCGCCGGCGAAGTCGCCGCGCCGCTGCCCCTCGGCCGAAGCCGCTGCTCTGTTCCGATAGTTTAAATACTAACCCGGGTCATTAGCTGTTAATGATTTTCTTTAATGATGTTTTAAAATTTGCTAATCTTTCACTGACCCGTGGGCCCCCCTCGACTGTTTAAAGAAGTTGGGGAGTATGACATGCGGACCCCACCAGTTTTAATTATACAGTTAACCCATTTTTAAAGCCTCCTGTCACTGACAAGCGGGCCCCACTGAATAGTACCCGAGCCGCGGGCCCCACTTGTCGGTCACTGCAAATTTATTGATTTTTCCAAAATCCTTTTAAACCATGGGCCCCACGTGTCATACACTCATCTAATTAAATCTAATTTCCAAAAGTATTAAAATCGCGGGACCCGCCTGTCAGTGAGAGTAAATCTCTCTCCCAACTTTAAAGGGCTATAACTTTCTAACCGTAACTCCGATTTAGATGAAACTTGTTTATAAAATTTTCTAAATTCATGATCTTGCTGTTAAACTAAGTTTAGTCCAAATTGAAGTTCATTTGAATTATGTTTTGGTATTTATTGTCTTTTACCTATTCGCTTTTCCGGTTCTATCACACGAGTAGACTACGAGGAAAATCCCGACCAAGCATTCGACTCCTCGCAAGATCAACCAGATTTACCCGCGCAAGACCCAGGCGAGTCAACACTTTGACCATGTTGAAATCCCATGTTTGAATCAGTTATATTGCTTAAGATTATCTAAATTGCATGCAATATTTTATGTACAATAGTTTACCGTTTTTATTAGCTAGTCACTCCAACTTGTGTATTGGCACTATATAGCTAAGACCCTTCCTTGAAATTGTTATCCTTACCATTGTCGCACTAGTAAGTAGTACAAAAACAAATTTCAAAATTTAGCTATAATTAATAATTGCCAAGCTCGTCCGGTACAATCTCAGGACATTAGAATGTCCTGATATACATTCTCAAAACAACTAAGTCATTTTGGGCAATCATGGGAGGTACCTGATTGGTAGATTGATTAAAGAATATTTTATGCTTCTCCAAAATCCCACAGAAATTTCATTACTGTCTGGGCGGTTTGTAAGAGCGGCTGGTGCAGGTATAGCACAAAGTATAGGGTTGTGGAAAGCACCGCCTGGACACATTAAGGACTTAATCCTGTGTTGACCTCTCCATGTAAAACAGTACAACCACAAGCTGGCAAAGTGTAGGCATGACTGAATAATTTGTACTACTTGATAAATGAATGCATTTGGGAAAGCATGAATTTTCTCTGACGCATAAGCTCGAGATGTCATGTCACCGGATAGAGGTGGGCGCAAGAGGGGGTCTAGTTGGCGCCTAAATGGCCTTCCTGTAGATGGAAACCTTAGCGAGTGCATTATTTTACTAGATACATTGTAAAGGTCATGTGATAACTCGATTGATCTGCGTATCTAAGGCAATATGCAGAATATAACAATTGATTTATCTCTTGTGGGTAAAGATGTACAACTCTGCAGAGTTTAAACTATTCGAATAGCCGTGCTCACGGTCAAGAGCGAACATGGGAACATCCTCGAGTTAGTTCTATTTATAAAACTTTCAGGGGTGGAAATCAATAAAACTTAGTAGGGAGATGTACCCTACTCTGTTGGATTTTTCCTGGGGAGAGGTACTCCAGTGAATAAATTAGGGTGGACGTAACCCAGTATGCAAATTGTAGCATGGGTGGATGGAGCCATGTAACTGGTGGATGGAACCATCTACAATATATCTATTGCACAATTTCAACAGTTTTTCACATTATCACAAAACCCGCTAGGTTATAGGATTTTATCTATGTAATTAAGAAACTTGGCTTTGCGCAACTAAAATAAACCCTAGCCATTCGTTGTCAAGCCATGCATGTTATATTATTGCATTCTGTGTATTGGCTTGCGGAGCATAGTTGCATGTGCTCAATCTCGCTCTCACCCCCCTTCCAGACCTGGAGCAGCGAGGACACTACGAGTATTTCGAGGGTCAAGACCAAGAAGACGAAGAAGACCGCGGTGACGAGTAGATCTAGTCGTGTGTGTCTCTTCTCCCTAGGGCTAGCTAACTGTTCTAGATACCAGGTGAATTTCTCTTGTAGCCTCGGCTCGAGGATTGCATTCACCTGGGAAGATCCCCAGTCGCTGCCTGTCGGGAAGTGTGTTTCTGCTTTTGTTATAGTTCAGCTGTATTTTGGGTTGTAATGCACTCTTTGATTATAATGGACTATTTGGCCTGACGGCCTACTGCCTGGAGTTACTCCACTCCAATTATTATATTATCAAACAACGCGTGTATGAGATGATTCAGTAATGTAACTGTGAAGCATTATCTACTGATCCAGGGAATAATGCAGGTAAATCACAGAGGATTCCGGAATTTTAAATCCGGGTCCGACATTTATAGCCTTAACCACAATTACTATCAACAACAATAAAACATTAGAAATTAAGTCTCGTTTGCTTACTTCATAATCGCAACCACCACTACTAGCAACATCAGTAAAGTATTTATATATATTACTCACTAACCTTATTATTTCCCATAACCACATCGACTAACAACAGTTGCCATAGGAGAAATATCTCATGCCACAACCACAACCCCTACCATACCACAAGGAGGGTGACCCCACTCCATGACCACAGCCACATTTCTCATACCACATGAGACCCTCATAAGCCAATTCCACATAAAAAACTAAGAAGTTGCATATGTATGCAAATAATTCATCCACAACACATTGCATAAGTATGCAAATGATCCATCTACAATGAAAATGCATATGATCCACTGCACCTTTACCCAACAAGGTAAAATTATGCATCATACTATGGCAATGTACAATGCTGTACCGGTACAGTCGCGGCTATGTGCGGCAACATCCACGATGCAAATGACATGTCATGATATGCATGATATGATATCAATGATTCATAAGAATTTAACCACATGGACCACATCTGATTCATAATGAATACTATCCCATAACCACATTTGTTTTATTAAGAGTAACACCACATAATCCACATTCGACTCATCAAGACCATAAACAATTGATTCATAAGAAATACTACTACATAGACCATAATATATTCATTAAGAATACTACCACATAGACTACAATATCTTCGTAAAGAATACTACTCCATAACCACATTTATTTCATTAAGTGTAATACCACGCAAACCACATCCAATTCTTCAAGAACATAAACAATCGATTCATAAAAATGCTACCACATCGACCACATTAAAAAAAGCATGTAGCAATGGCAAAGCATCTCGAATGAAAAGAATTATCCAATGTGAATGTAGTAAAATTAAGAAGTTAAACGGTAGCAACAACCGCTATGTTTATTTGCCTCTACCGAAGAAGTGAAGCGCTCAAGCACGGTCAGGAGCGAAGCCAGCTAACCAAAAACCATCTCTCAGCATAGGACTACAACAAGGCATCCACATCTTAAGAAAATAAAATGCCGCTCAGCCCAAAACCCAACAATACCCTCTCAGCTTGGCGATCCTACGCCCAGCCCACTGCAGCAGCGCTGCTTGCTTTTTTCGTATCTTTTAATCTACTAAACCAAGCACAGCAAACAATAATATTTCGACGTCCTCTACAACTTTTATGTTTACTAGATCTACAGTAAAAATCGTCTTGATGCTCTAATCTAGACTAATAGATGATTCGCTCGAATCAACCTACGCGCAGACAGCAATTTAGCGCTAATCGGTTGATTCCCCCACTAGGTCACCTCTAATCCCAAGCCATAAACCCTAAATACATCCAAAACAGAGGAGAATTGAGGTAAGAAAATTTATCTAGCTGGATCCCATGAGATCCCCCTTTTCCTTCTTCCTTTTCCCCCTTCCTCTCCTTCCCTTCTTCCTCTCTTCTTCTTCTTCTTCCGTCTTCTTTTTCTTCCTTTCTTTTCAACCATGGCAGCCATGGGGGAAGAGAGAGAGCAGGGAGGGGTGGCCACAAGGGGGTGGAGGCAGCGAAGGGGTGGGAGCGGGTTGGCTAGAGTTTGGGGGAAGAAAAGGGGGGCGGCTTGGGCTCTTTTTGGGCTGACTGGCCCAAAGTGGCTAGCCCACCCCTCTAGGCAGCCCAACCTTCACTAGTAGGAATGTGCACATACATGACTAATAGACTTCGTCATAATAAAAGCCCGATTCATCATAAATGTTCTTTTTGTGATGAATTAGTGACGAATTTTGGTTCGTCAAAAACGGAGCGTCACATTTGTTGCACGGTGACGAAACCAAATTTTTCATCATGGAAGTGCTTTCATCCGTGACGAAGACGTTTTTGTCGTAGAACCGTTTCCCTTCTATGATGAAACCAAAATCGTCACTGTTTTTGTTACAAATTGAATGCCGAGCCTTTGTGGGAGCTGATGTGGACAGTGGCACATGGCAGCGTCCACGCTGGAAGCTGACATGGCAGTGCCACATGGCGGTGCCACGTGGTCGATGACATGGACAGAACCACGCTGGCAGGTGACTGGACAGTGCCACGTGGCAGAGTCCACGATGTCAGCTGACGTGGCTTTCCATTGTTTCTCCATATGTCTGGTTCTAATTTTCCCACGTGTCATCTTCCTGTTAGGCCATGTGGCGTATTCTAGTTGACCGACGTGTGTATTTTTCGTTGGTCCACATGTCTTGTTTCTGTTGGTCCACGTGGAATGTTCATCCACGCGTCCGGTTCGTCACAAAATGGCATAATTCTCCTCCCACACAAAATTAATCACATTTCGTCACAAGTCTAGTCTCCATTAGAAGAAAATTTACAGCGATCGTTTCGTCACAAAATTAATCCCAGTTCGTCACAAGTCTACTGGACAGAAATCACAGAATTACAACATATTACATTGTTCAAGCTCACAAGCACATATTTTTCAGTTCACAAGCAAATAAGTTCAAGACTGAGAGTTACCAGCGCCGCCGTTCAAGAGCAAGATACGCTTAAGGAGCATATTGATCTCTTCCTGTTGCTTCTTAAACTCCTCAAACTCCCTTTCAGTCTTTTCTATCTTCTTCTTCAGTTCGTCTACTTGTTGGTGGAGAGCAGCTGAACTATCTTGTTCAGCAGCAAGTTGTTCCCGAAGCACTTTCTCTGTAGATGTCTCTGTTTTGGTGGAGTTTGTCGGGATACCAACATTCTTCAAAAATTGGGTGTTGCAGCTGCTCTGGGAGAGGACCTTGGAAACAAGGTCAGCACTAGACAACGGTGCCTGCCCGTCAGCAACAGGTTCTGCTCGCATAGTTTCCATAGTAGACTACAAAATTCAAGAATTAAACATTAGGTTACACATAGTGGAAGATGACTTAAATTGAAATTAAAAAAATCATAAACAGAGAGACCAAAGATACATGGATTAATTCAAAATAAGTAATGCATAGATCTTCCTGATAATGGTACAGTCACTGCTTCCTAATCTTCGCGCCTCTCGATGATAATAAGTAATGCAGATGCCTACCACGGCTTAAACTTCACTGATTCATGACAAGTACTTGACATAAGCATAACGAGGGGAAAAACCTACAGTAGGGCATAGGTAACCACGAACATATTCATTGGTGTAAAATTACAACTTCAAAATGATAATGCTACATTAGGTTACTCCTTGCTGCTGCTGCTACTACTTACTGCTAATGCTACTGCCTGCTGTTGCTTCTCCTTCTGTTATGTCAATGACATGAGCAGATTTCAAGGAAAGCAAATGAAGGTACTTACAATTGCTTCTCTTGCAGTGTCACTCAGGCCCTTTTTCCTACTGGTATGGAAGTCCTTGAAGACTTCCACTGCATCAAGTTCTTCATCAAGTTCATCATGTTCTTCATCAACTTCTTCACCGAGTTCTGCGTACTTCTTCTTGTTCTTCTCCTTCTGTTTCAGATTGGAAATTGCACATGTGTGCAACTGTTATACAAAGGCAGTGGGTATTGAATATAAAAAGTAACAATAAAACACAACCATCACTTACATATGAGTGCAGCTGTGCAACATAGCTGCGAGATCCTGTAGCCTGATGGTACCTGACTTTTACACGGTTTCGCTTGTTCTGCTCAGAGATTTCCTACAACTTTCATTGTGTTAGACTCCAACACAAGTAGAAAATAGAAAGACTAGACAAGAACTTGATGAGTTCACACCACTTGAGCAGAACATACCTTGTTCTTACCACTTGACCACTTTCAACGAGTTCACACCACTGTGCATCAGTCATGTAAGGGACAGGAGAGGTCGTTTTGATCTCATCAGCAGGGACGCCATTGAAGTAGGCTTGCTTCAACCTGTACCGCATCTACCGTACCCCAGACTGGAATACACTCACACATGCTTCCTTTGTTGGGTTGTCAGTGGTGTCAATGGCCAGCCTCACCTGCCAAAGTGTTAATGCAAATCTATTACTAAGTTTCTCAAGGCAGAGTTGAATGTAAGAACAGGAGTGTAGATTTATACTTACAGATAGCCTGCCCACAAATCCCTCAAAATGTTCAGTCTCTTTCTTGTATTGTTTCCAATGCATCAAAATCGGTACTTGAGACCTAACTACTACACCTGCCTCTGATGCAAACTTGGCAGCTTGCACTGGTTCATGTGGCCTTCTGTTCCCCTCGACAACAGAGATGGCCATCCTTCTTCCCATCGATCTGGTCATTTTGTCAAGCAAAACTCTCCTAGTTGCTGACCTCGGCTTCCTCGCTCTTGTTTGCATTGGTACTACACAGTTTTCATACATTCAGATTGTTAGAAATCAAATAGTGATATCAAATAGTGAGAATTGATTGATGGTCATGTAAGTATAACCAACCTTCATCAGTGGGGTCATTCTGCTGACCGGTCTGCTCTTCGCCATGGCTAAGGTCATCTGGACATGTCCAGTCCCTTAGAGGGCTAGGATGGCTGTCCACACCAATGTCTCCAGTCAATTCATCAAAGCGTACAGCTTCACCGCCATTGTTTTCCGTTGCTGGTGGCAAGGTGTGTTCACCTTGTGTAGATGTGCGCTGCCTTTTAGACCGAGTAGAAACTCCAAGAGGCACCTCTGTTGGTGGAGTTGAATTCACTCTCTTAGATTGCCTTCCCCCAGGACCCATATCGGCGCTGCCTTTTGTCTTTTTGGCACAGACTTTTCTACACGTAGTTGGAACAGGAGGCTGAAATTGGAGAAAAAACATAACCAGTAAGCATGTCCACAAACTAACCAAGTATATACACAACAAAGAATTGCATTGCCATCTACCCCCTCCCTCCCATCACAAGCCAAGATAGAAGAAGCACCTCAATTGCGAGGGGTACTGACTCCTCTTCTAAATCTGTATCTGTATCACCACCTCCCTTAACTCCCTCTCCAGCTTCAGGGAGATATTCTGATGAATCAGAACCTTCAGCGTGACTACCCTTGCTGCCTGACTTTTTTGCCTTTGCAAATGCAGTTTTTGTGCACAATAATTGTAGACCAGAAGCTAAAGCATTGACGCCAAGTTCTTCCATTCTTCTAACATTCTCCATGATATTTGCATCCCGCGCTCGTTCATAACCATTTAGTGGAGGTTCTTACATGTGTAAACACATGTTTAGAAATAGAGTACTAGATAAATTAAAAATTTAAGCACATCATATAGATTACAGAGACAGGCATCGATTCAACCACTAACTACAACTTCTAGCACTAGAATGTCAATATAACAAAGCAGGAATGTGCAAATAAGGGAGTAACTACAACTTGTATCGAACCATTACTAGAATACAGCACATGTCAACTTCAATCAACTAGAAAACATGTAACCCTAGCACTATCCAAGGTTCACCCCCTAGAATACAGCACACATCGTCACGGCAAAAGGATTTTGGGGTACCTCTTGCTACGCTACGTCGGCCTCGGCCTCTTTTCATCGTGCTCACAGATCCGGAGCGGCGGGCGTTGACAAAGGGGTAGTAGATCCGGTGCAGCGGGTGTCGACAAGAGGTTGCGGCTCGGGCGTCGAAGCTGTCGGCGAAGGGGATTCGAATCCAGTGGCGTCGTCGAGGTGGTTATGGCGCCGACGGCGGTTGTCGAGGAAGGGTTGCGGGTCGTGTGGCACTGCCGGCGAAGGGGATCCGATCCGCCGTGCCGCTGCCGAGGCGATTCTGGCGCGCCGCGGCGGGCTGGTGTCGGCGAAGGGGATCCGGATCCGGCCGGTGCCGTCGTCGAGGCGGTTCTAGCGCCGTCGGCGGGGCTGGTGTCGATGAAGGGATCCGCCCGGCGTCCTCGCCGAGGTGGCGCGCTAGGGTTCGGAGAGGAGGCGAGAGGGTGGCGACGGCCGCAAGGATGCGGCGCTTTATTTGGCCACAACAGGTTCAAAATACCACAAATTTGGTGTGGCGGCCTCAAATTTTCGAGGGACTCCGCCAAAATGCTCGCGCGATCGCTCAAATTTTTGAGCGGGGACTCCGCTCTAGCCCCGATATAGCAAAGAAACCCTCGATTTTTTGGATTTTATATTGATAGAGTTCTGTGTCTTAGCATAAAGTTGG
This sequence comes from Melocanna baccifera, assembly GCA_036346265.1. Classification (NCBI taxonomy): domain Eukaryota; kingdom Viridiplantae; phylum Streptophyta; class Magnoliopsida; order Poales; family Poaceae; genus Melocanna; species Melocanna baccifera. The sequence goes on along the minus strand of CM070680.1, from coordinate 15,491,693 downwards.
ATACATCAATTCCAACTTTTTTGTTGTACTGTGTCTTAGTTACTTAGGTTTTCTGGGTGGCTCCCTGAGCCAATCCAGAAGCATCATTGTCACTGCTCAGAGATACGCAAAAAAAATACGGCCCATAAAGAACTACTATCAGCTATTCCATCATCACCACCGTTCGCTTCTACTACAAGTGCACAAACTGCTCTCTCAACTACAACACCTGTCAGTGTTACAGAGGTGAAAAAATATACCCCACTGCTATTGTCTTTTCAGAAATTCTACATAAAGTTAAACACTTATTATACATTTTTTTGCCCCATACATTGTATTACCTCTAACTGTTTACATATATGTTTTAAGGTTGTACCAGCATTGCACTATAATAAAACACCGGAACAAACTCTTGCATCACCCACAACCTCTCTGACTACGTCATCGACAGAACCACCTAAAAGGTAATAATCTTTATTCCAATCTTTTGTTATCAATATTACTGTTCGATAAACCAAACAAGGAACATCAGTTTCAAATCTGATCCTTTTGCACTTGTTTATTATTCATATTTGCAGAATTCTTTGACCTTCCAAAAAGAGTAAAGCTACAAAAGAATTATTCCCTGATGCAAAATAGTAGACCACTACAAAAGCTACAAAGTAATACATTACTCACTACGCTGCTCCCTACTGCGAAAAATTTGATGAGGTACAACATACTCACAACGATTTCTACATCTTTTCCCCTCTTCCAGGAAGAGTGTGCAGCTTGTTTCTAGTGAAAATTATGCCTCTGCACCACACCGCCAGCCTACAATGCTTATCACAACTACGATGATGTTGATACAGCCTTCGCTCCCACCAGAACTTCTTTTTGTTACACTAGATTTGTTGTAAATCTATCTACTACCTTGCTATCTCCAATTTATATATCACTACACTTCTCTGCAAATTAAATAATCTCTTCTACTATTCGCTATAGCTGCTCAACAAATTGCTTTATTATCTACCTGTTCCCATACCAGAGCTTCGATATGCGCCAATAAATGCTGCATTAGACCACCCCAAACCCTAGTTAAGAAAACCGAACCAGACCGCCGATTGAACCAGAGAAAATCGGAACCAAAGAGTGCACCGGTTCGGTTTGGCTCAAAGACCGTTCGTGTAATCGGACCAGAAAGAACCGGTGGACCGGGCGGTTTTCATCGAACCGAGCGGTTTTTGCAAAGGACCAAAATACCCCCAGTTGTGCCTAGGGTTTAGGGGCAAAACTGGAAAAAAAATGAAATAAATCCCCTCGCCCATGGGATCGTGGCGCGCCTCTCAATCAAATCTCAATGCCTCCCCTGGCGCCGCCCCCGCCCCCGCCGCCGGGTGGTTGGCCTTGCCGTCTCCGCCTCCGCTGCGTCTCGCTTGGCGACTGGGCGTGATGGGTCCGATGTCGCCTCCTCGCTCGAGCACTGCCTCGCGGCGCCCGCCTCTGGTGCATGTCGTCATCTCGTCACGCCGCTCCGGCGGTGCATGGACCGGGCAAGGGATATTCTTGAGGTGAGAGTTCTACATCCCATTTTTGATGTTGTGCCCATTTTTTGGCAAACAGAAGTAGTGATTTAGTGCCAGTGGTGCTGCTTGATGCAAGAGGATAATCAATGTCTTGCTTGCCATAGAAATTGCTGCAAAGAAATAGATGTAACTTCAATGTAAATGGTGCTAACTGGCAATAGTGGATTGGAATTAAAGTAGATAGTTATGAGGCTCATATTCATAGTAAAACTATACATCTTTCTGTTATTAAGCAATAAGCACAAGCACAGGCTATTTGGCTCTTGGCATAACTCCAATCCTTTGCTTTATCTTGTAGTGAAAGAAAAACGGTTCGTTTATCCATGCAGCAGTCAGCGTAAATCGACGCCACCTGTAATCCATTACCTCCTCCTTCCGATCGTGCTGTGCTCAATGTATTTAAACCAAGCACCAGACTTTGTTAGATGGCTCTATATCTTGCTTTTACGCTTTCTTGTGTCCGTTCGCTTTCACGTTCTGCTCTCTCATTTCCTCCTCCTTTCGATCATCATCTCATTCAGGTATGCACAAACTAAATGCGCTAGTTTATTAACTCAATAGCATTGTTCTCTACCTTAATCATATTTGGCCTTCTTCTATAAGATATTGTTTTCTCTTTTGAACTTTTTTTGTGTTCAACATATTACTTGTTAAACTGTTAGAATCCATGCTGTGAACCTCCTACAAAAATAGGCTACAGATACTTCCTTTAATCATGTACATTTCCTGAAACCTCACAGCTTTATATATCACATTAGTTTTTACCACCAGATTTTGTTCTTTTAGTATAACACTATTGCACCTCCTACCAGTTCACAGATTTACGAATTACTAAAACACAACTATCTTCTTTCCACAAATTTACTGTTACTAGGTTGCTATTACAGTTTACATGCTGCAACCCTTTTGCTCTTTTTATATCTATCTTGTTTTCGATTTGCAGTACGCTAGACTACCATTACTTTTCCCTTACTTTTCTCTTTCGGTTTTTTTTCCAAAACTAGACCTATCTAATCTTCACCTTTTCCTATTAAACAGATGGTTTACCTAATACAGTCAAAACCAGAAGATATACCAGGATGGCCCATGCTATTATGGCAGATGCAACAATACGCTGGAGCCACTAAACAACATCAGCCCGTTTTCCATTTAATTACTCACTATCTTGACGGTGAAGAATATGAATGGAAAATATGGGTGACACTAAAGCCACTACCCATACGACCTGACGAAGACCAGACATTTTACGGCAACAGGATTGAAGAAGAAGACGCCGTACAAGACGCTGCCAAACGAGCAATACGCTATCTCCGCTACTACTACAACATGGAATTCACCCAATCGCCATATGAGCTGATACCTCAAAGACCAATTAGAACACTAACCCTGTTTACACGAGGACCAGCACAACACAATGATCTGTGCATAAAAGTAGCAAAGACAATGATTATTTACCAAGAAGCATTGTACACAAGAACCCTAGATGAAAACGAAGACCTACACTATCGTCTTCATGAATCTCAACAAAAAGTGCAACAGCTTATGCAGGAACTTCAGCGCTTTTATATGATAGAAGCGGGAGAGCAATTAGCTTGTGGAGAGTCCCCCAACATCCCCACTAGCACTCAACCACAGCAACAACAAAGAAGACTGACGCCCAAGAATACCGTAACAAATTCCAGCCATCTACATCCAGAGCAGCACCACCAGCTGACACCAACTAGATGTAGCAAACATTCAATGGTACCAAACTAACCAATCTTACTTACAGCCAACATATTTTACCTTACAGACCTTTGTTTATGCATGCCTTACTTTTAGCTCTAATACAAGCACTGATACTATTCCTTTGATTCCTTCCTTGCAGCAAATTTCAGCGATGTGATAATAGTAGATGATAGCTTCCTTCCGCTTCTATCCTGGCAATACTTATTACAACTTTTGTTATGCAACATACCAATACCGCTTATGTATTTCATGCTACCAAAGCTGCTACCTATTTAGCATATCCATTTTGCTGTGCAGAATGTAATCGCATATGTTCTACCTATCACCCAGACTATCTTTACTGAATCCTACTTCATTATAACTCACTATATTGACTAATGTACATTCATTCCAAAACACACTGGTGCTCAAACCTTTTGCTTTTATCAATGCATAATATCGCTCTTTTAACACATTTACATAGTAACTTACTCTTATAATTTTACCGATATACCTAGTTTGTTACTATGAATGTACAAGTGAGGTGTTACTATGAATTCCGTCCCCCAACTCTCCTTCCACTGGTCGCCGCCGCGCTTCACTAGCCTCTCTTGCCCGCTTCCATCTCACTCTCCCCCCATTCAGTTCGTCCGCCCCAACCTCCAAGTCCTGCTAACTGCCGCCGTCCCCTATCTCTCCTTCCCCTGGTCGCCGCCGCTTCCTGGGTGTCTCTTGCTTCACTAGCCTCTCTTGCTCGCTTCCCTCTCTCTCCCCCCATTCAGTTTGTCCGCCCCAACCTCCAGGTCCTGCTAACCACCGCCATCCCCCATCTCTCCTTCCCCTGGTCGCCGCCGCTTCCTGGGTGCAGTGCCGCCATGTCCCACTGGGCCGAATCCTCTGGCGGTAGCATGGTGTCGAGGAGGATGCATGGAGACAGGAGCTCTTGGACTGCGGATCCCATGGTTTCGGTTGGTGAAGAGACCGGCCTTCCATTGGTGCCTTGCCCGGACTGCAAGCTTGCTAGGGTGATCGAGCGACGGTCTAAGAAGGAGAACCACAACTTTGGGTGTGTCTACTTCAAGTGCCCGAGGGATGGGGTGAGCTTCTTTGTCAGTTCTTTGGTGATTTTGGCAATGCTTGGGTTAATTTTTTTTAATTTTTCCAGTATGTGAAACACTGTGGGTACTACAGATTCTAGAGGTAGTATTTTGAGCAGTTGAAGGAGTTAGAGGTGATCCAAGTCAGGCAATTGCAATCAGCAGAGGAAGAGGTGGAGGAAGGAAGTGAAGGCCGCTCAAATGGCAAAGCTGACAGGAATGCAATGGAACTTAACCTGTAGAAACTTCAGTGGAAGATGAACATGTTAATTCTTTGTTGTGTTTTGGTTGTTGGATTTGGAATCATGTATGTTGTATTGAAGTATGTCATCCACATGTCTTGTGTCCGGGCAAGCACAAATTTATATGAATACAGTGCAGTTTTAGAATGCTTCAGTTGTGTTGAGTTTCAGTAATTCAAAACAGTTTAATTAAAGAACTCACACAGCTACAATGAGACTGATGTTCAAATGAAAACGCTGAGCATGTTACAGTGCAGTTTTAGAATACATGTTTTCCCAAAGGTTATACATGAAAAATCCTACAAGCCATCATCATCTTCACACATGTCGTTTACGCCATTGTCACTGTCACTGCAATACTGCATAATAGTGTCATCTTCATCATCGCTATCTTCAAGCATGTCAACTTCCCTCTTACTTCTTATAAGGTCTGCTAAATTAGCTTCAATGACAGTGGCTTCTCCATCATCCACATGGTGCGAAACCTGATCACCATCACCCTCATGCACGTCATGCTCTATGTCAGAATAGTGATCATCTTGGTGCACTTCATGCTCTTTTTCAGCCACCTTATACATATCACTATGTTCAAACTTTTGCACAACCCGCCAAGCTTTGCCCAAGGAGGTTACCTGCAAATAAAATATCTTCCTTGACTGTGTTGCAAAAATGAAAGGGTCATCCTTGGACCAGAATGGCTGAATGTTAATGGATTTGAAATGCCCATCATCTCTAATGCCTACAGTCTTGCCAACTTGATTGTACCAGTCACATCAGAAAAGAACCACCGTCCTACGGGCTTGTAGATTGGAGTTATACTGTAGCTCAATAACCTCTCTAAGGACACCATAAAATTCCACTGATTTGCCTCCATGTGTGCCATCGGTCATGACACCACTATTCTGTGTCTGCAGGTTTTTCTCACGGTCAACACTGCTATACCTGACTCCATTGACAATGCAAGCTGCACAGCTCTTGACTCGGAGATCAGGACCACATGCCAGTGCATGCAAACCTTCAGTGACCTCTGTTGGTTTCTCTTTACGCAGCTCCATGATCTGCACACAAACATAAAACCACCACCACCACTAAATTGTGGTATAATTCTGCCAATGATCAGCCTAACACAATTAAAATATGCTAATCACTTACATGAGACTTAAACCATTTTGGAAATTCTGATGCTAGCCTCCTGTCAACATCACGTGCCCCTTCTTTCTCTAAATGTTGTCTGTATATGCTGTCGGACATATAAGGATTATTAGGAACATTTGATATGTAATATAGGAAACAAGAAATCAGCATATATAAAATCATACTTACTCCACATATGGTTCAACCTCGTCGCAGTTATTAAGCACATACCAAACTAGCTTGTCCATGACTTTATCATCGATGTGCTATACCCTATTCTTGCCAATGAGCTTAACACCATGCATGAAAACAGAGGTGTCACCATCTAATGGCCCATCATGTGACATATTTACGTCCCGGTTATATCTTGTGTCAACATCCTCCATGTACCTCTCACAAAATGCCAACGTCTCACTTTCTACATAAGCCTCCGCAATTGATCCTTCAGGCCTCACCCTATTCTTTACGAGATTCTTCAACGTGCCCAGTCGCCGTTCTATTGGGTACATCCATCCATACTATACAGGGCCTCTAAGCAGTGCCTCGTCAGGTAGATGGATAGCCAAGTGCACCATCACATCAAAGAAGGCCAGTGGAAAAATCTTCTCAATCTTGCATAAGATAAGTGGGATATCCTCTTTCAGCTGTTTCACGACATCTTTCCTTAGAGTTCTACTACACAGTTGCCTGAAGAAGTTCCCAAGGTCTGAAACATCTTTGTATACATCTTTGGCAACAAAACCTCTTAAGCCTGCAGGTATGATCCTTTGGAGCAGGACATGGCAAGAATGAGTTTTCAGCCGGCCAACTACCTTGAAACCATCTGCACTTATGAATTTTGCTAGGTTGGCTGCATAACCATCTGGAAACTTGACACCTTTAAGGAACTTGCAAAATTCTGCTCTTTGTTGTTGCGTCAAGACATAGCGAGCTTCTGGGATTTTAACCGAGCTGCCTTGCTGCACACAGTGGAATTCGTGCCTTATGCCCATATCATGCAAATCTAGCCTAGCATTGACTGTGTCCTTTGTCTTGCCCTCGACTTTCAGCAATGTCCAAAGAAGATTGTCACATATGTTTTTCTCAATGTGCATGACATCAAGATTGTGTGGCAGCAACAAGTCCTGCCAATACGGTAGCCTCCACCAACCAGCTTTGCGATTATAAATTACTGGCTCCACATTCTTTCCACGCTTTCTTTTCTTGCTTGCACCGTGCTTACCTGGTTTGACATCTTTCACCTGCTCGAGTTCCTCAAGGACCTCCTCTATAGTGAACTTTCCTGGATCAACTTGGTTTTCACTGTGTCCATCAAAATCCAAGCTTCTCCGCCAAGCGTGTCCCCTTGGAAGAAAATGACGGTGGCCAAGGTAGCCTAACTTATTCCTTAGGGGTCTTGACAATGGATTTTTGTCGCAATGAATACATGCATAATAACCTTTTGTAGTTCGGCCTGACAAGGTGCTCAATGCTGGATAATTGTGTATGCACCAAAGCATGGCAGCACGCAGATCGAACTTTGAAGCACTTACTACATCATAAGTGCTAACACCCTTCCATAGTTGAAGCAGTTCTTCTATAAGAGGCTCCAAGAATAAATCAAAATCCTTTCCTAGAGAGGTTGGACCAGGGATCAGTAAAGACATAAAGTAGTTTGATGGGTTGACACATTCCCATGGTAGCAGGTTCAAAGGTGTAACAAGAACAGGCCACATACTATATGCCGCGCTAAAGTTGCCAAATGGATTGAAACCATCTGTAGCGATGGCAAGTCTCAAGTTCCTTGCATCTCTTGCAAAAGTTTCATGGTTCCTATCAAAGTCCTACCATGCCTCCCCATCTGCTGGATGGCTCATTTCATTGTCGCTCAGCATACGCTTAGTCTTGTGCCATTGGGTGTCCTCTGCTGTTCGGCTTGAAGCAAAGATCCTCTTCAACCTTGGTATTAGTGGAAAATGCCTCAAAACCATATGAGGAACCCGCTTGCTACCATCTGCATCCTCCCATCTAGACTCACCGCATTTTGGGCACACTTCCATTTTGGCACAATCCTTCCAAAACAACACACAGTTATTCTTGCACACATGGATCGATTCATACCCAAGGCCCAATTCACGAATATATTTCTTTGCCTCGTCATATGATTTTGGTAATTGGCTCCGAGGGAATGCTGAGGAAAGCAGCTTCAATAATGCATTAAATGCCGTATTGCCAATTCGATAGTGGGACTTGATATGGAGCAACCTCAGAAGGAAGGAGAATCTTGAGTGGCTAGATCCAGGACATACTAACCGCTTCAAATCTGCAAGCACTCCATCAAACTTTGGCTTTTGTCCATCCTGCTTTGCAGCTGTGTACAATTCTCCAACTAAATCAACATCTGGCACTCTGTTATCGTCGTCGTCGTCTTCCTCATCCACTGCAATCCAATCATCATGATGACATTCATGCAGATCCGATGGTTCTACAATATCAGCAGCTAAAGATTCCCCATGATGAATCCATCTGGTGTATGTGGATGACATTCCAGAAATATGTATGTAGTCATGCACTTCTGCCTGAGGTCGTAAAGTTTGGTTAAGACATCGACGGCACGGGCAAAGGATCTGGGTTTGCTCCGGGTATCTTTGTCTAACAAACTCCATGAATTGTTCAACTCCATGGATGTACGCAGGTGTGAATTATCTCCCATTTACCCAGCTTCTGTCCATCTGTTGTAGCATAAGTATGCAAAATCAGATAAAACAATGGAAAGTGACATATCTAACACTAGAACAAATAATCTGTGGAGGGCGTCTCTGCTGCGGCACACACCTGACCGGGACGCCAACGCCGCCGCGCCCGACCGGGAAAGCTCCGCCGCTGCGCCCGACGGGGAATCCTCCTCCTCTACCACCGCCTCTCCGCAAGTCAAGGGAGCGGACAGAGATCCAAGTTTACTAGATGGGGATTCCAATTTGAGTCAATGTGGAGGGGAGCTACGGAGTATACGGTACTATCATATTTACAATGAGACACCAACGCAAGTGATCATGTAGCGCAATGGTAAAGCCGTTCTTTGCTCTCTACAGGTCCCGGGTTTGATCCCGACCTAGAACATTTTTTTTGCAAAATATTAGTTGCAGGAGTTACACGTGGCTGCCACGCAAGTCGTCCAGTCCCACAATACACGTGGCAGATCGCTGCGGACAGTACACGTGGTATGATGGGCCCGGGCCCCACAGTAATACAAGACATGGACAAGGGCTGCCCGGAGACTTATGATGAAAGTATGTTCGTCAGCTATCTTATAATGGTTTAATGACGAAGTCCTGTTCGTTACAGTTCAAAAACAGAGCATCACAAATGAGTAATGCGAGCCGTGCGTGTCATCTGTGACGATATCTGTGTTGTTCAATGACGCGTTTTTTCGTTTTGTCATAAATAATCAGTGCCCGAGGTCCGTCACCAATGATCCATGACGAAACACAAAAGTTCGTCATAGTTAGGCACTGTTCAGTGACGCGATTTTCATTCGTCACGAGAAATTCGTCACAGATGTGCACATTTCTACTAGTGCTTTGGTTTTAATTAATTAATTAATTTTTTCACTTTAGATAATTCCACAATTTTTTCGCCTCCCGTGATTCATCGAAAAACCACGAAACTCCACGATTCCGCAAGGGACGCCATAAAGACGTTCAGGGCGTTACAAACATTATCCCTTTGCTATGGCAAACCATAACATTCTCTGGCTGATTCATGCTGGCTGCAAATTCCACTTTCCTTCCATCTAAACTAGTCAAGGTAATAGCTCTGTTTCTATAATCCAACACTGCTTGATACTTCTTAAGCCAATGTATTCCCGAAATCACATCCAAAGACTGGATATCCAACACAACAAGATCAGCAACAAACTCCACTCCTTGAATAGCTAACTTGACTTCTAAACAACCTAGGTTTGTACTCAACTAGAAGTCCGAGGATTGAACCAAAAGAATAGATCCAAGAAAAATAGTTTTCAACCATTGCTTTAAGGCAAAACCTTGAGAAAAAAGTGAATGCGAAGCTCTAGAATCAAACAAAACTATAGTTGGTATTGAATTGACTAGGAACTTACCAATCACAATCTCTGGTGCTGCTTAGGCCTTTTCTGCGGTGACATGCTTCACTTGACCTCGCATAACTGAATGAGGCACCCGACTGGCTTGACCAGACACTTGGGGCGATCCACATCCTAGTCCTGAAGCAGGGTTCCAATCTAGCATAGCTCCCAAGTTGAAACGAACTAGCGTCTTGGCTTGTCTCTAAGGGTAGTTGCTAGCATAGTATCCTTGTTGTGACACACGAGCGGGCTGGTAGGTACTGAAATGAGCCTTCTGATACTAATCCATCTGAGATCCTTGCTATATCATCATCCTCTTATGAGACTCCTCCAACTCGTGGTGACTTTCCTCAATGAGTATTGCTTTGTCTACCATGTTCTGAAAAGTGGCATAATCATTTCCCACCACTTGAATATTGAGCACTGAGTTCAATCCTTTCTTGAACTTCTTTTGACAGGCATCATTAGTAGCCACATCCTCTGGAGCATAGTGAGCTAGCTATGTGAACTTGTTGAGATACTCACTGACTAACATGTTCTTCTACTGCACTAACAACTGACATGTCTGGGTAGGATACCCGTGGTTAGGTTAGTGTTAGATTGGTGCCTACACTAATGATATTATTTTCATTAAAATGTTGCTTTATTATATCAAAGTTAGCTTTTGCACTTACTTAATGGCATTTACTTCAATATTGTTTGTCGCATAAATAACCATAATTTGCCTTCCATTGTCAATCCTTATACATGCATTAACCCTATTATACCGTCTGGTGTAACTTGTGGAGTACTTTATGTACTCATATTTCTTAATTACTGTCACTAGAGGATGACTTCATCGACTATGTTGAAATTATGACGAATAGACCACGTCATACAGTCATTCACCTGTGGGCAGACAGGAAGAGCTGCTGCTTTATTTATCTTCTACTGATTTATCTTTATGTTTGGCCACAAGCCTTTTATTGTAAATCTAGCCATAAGGCCCATACATTTGATTTATAATAAAAGTGTGGTTGTTCTACATGATATGTATCAGTGTTAACACTGTGTGCACTAGCTTTTTCTAGGATAGTGCGATTTACACACGATCCTAGAGTCATTGCTCCAGGGTCCAACAGAGATGGTTTCAAAGCTATAATGACCCTAAGATGTCATAGTAGATTGAATAGAATGGACGAACCTTAAGGGCATATTTTAAAAACAGTTATTTTTGAAAATTTCTTAAATTTAGTCTTATTCACTCTCCCACTTAACTAAATTCTTTCTCAAAAATTATCTACTAACTCTTCCCCTTTTCAAAATTGTAGATGACCGAACGTCCTACCCAAGTTATCTACGGAATCCTAGCTGGCCATTTACCTTACTGTTTTTGGGATCTCCTTCAAGAACTAAACTTCTAGGTACACCCTGTTTATCAAGGATACTTGGGCACCTATGGAGATCAAGAACATTCGAGAGTAGAAGTGCTAATCTACGCAAATATTGGAGATGAAGCAGCATTTCACACCTTTGATGCCCCTCTACCATGAGATACCTTCTTGAACAGTATCCAAGATGCAGCTCGTGAAGTGATCCATTAGATGAGGGACATCTACATGCTAAAGCTACGACACACCACATTTCGCTACTACCCCAACAAGTTTCCTATCAAGGTTATAATTATATTCAATAAAGTGTTTTCGTGGTTGTTATTCGCATTTCATTACTTTTTCATGCTTGGTTGTAGGAATGTTACAAAGTCCCTCCCCTAGTTCTCTCTTTCTTTCATTTAAATATGGAAGAATTTGACAGATGGTGAACACAAAGAGGAACGTCAATGATAGCGCCAACATTGGAACTCAAGAAAGCCAATCCGCTCCCATTCCTTCGCCTCCGCCAGTAGCTAGACCAGACTGGGCTCAACTGATGGTGAACCAGAATTAGCTGATTCAACTTCTAGCTTAGACCATAAACAATCCAGCTCAGTATGCTCCTCCATCGCCACCTGCTCATGCTCCTTAGACCCGATTATCAGAGTTTTTGAAGATAAGGCTTCCAACCTTCTCAAGTAGTGCAGAGCCATTGGATGCTGATGATTGGCTCCATGCAATCAGAAAGAAGTTGGATATTCTGCAATGCACCAATCGAGAAAGGGTCTCGTTCGCTTAGCACCAGTTGAACGGACCTGCATCTGAGTGGTGGGATACTTTAACTGCCACCCATGCCAATCCTGAGGCTATTTCCTAGAATGAGTTTGTGCAGAGTTTTGCAAGGCTCACATACCATCTACACCATGATAGCCGCACAATGAATGAATATCTTCAAAAGTTCAACCAACTGGCGTGCTATGCACCAGAAGATGTGGCTACCGATGAAGCAAAGCAGGAAAGATTCTTGGAGGGTCTGAATGACAACATCTCTGTGCAGTTGATATCCAGTGACTATACTGATTTCCATCAGCTGGTTAGTAAAGTCATTCGCCAGGAGGGCAAGTTCATTGAAATAGAAAATATGAAGAGAAGGATGGCTCCTCAAAATGTTAATCCTAGAGGTTTTCCCAAGGCTTGCAGCACCCCACATCAGGCGGGCAAGTCTGGGTTGCAGTCCACCAACTTCAAGCCGTAGTCAAGCAGCTTCAAGCTAGCAGTTAACTGCTCACCTTTTCAAGTTAATCGCCCTAACCACCAGCCAACTCTTGTTCCTCCTGTTGGTGGTCAAGTTCAAAAGAGTACTACTACACCAGATGGAGTGACCTGTTTCTATCGCAAAGAAATAGGGCATTTTGCTAAGTCTTGCCCCAAGAAGCTACAAAGTGTAACATCCTGTTTTTCTGAGATTTTTAAAGCCTGGAATTTAAAAATGAATTTTCTGGAATTTTCTGAATTTAATTAAAGCTTTAAATGAATTTTTAAAGTTTTAAATGAATTAATATGAATAAAATAAACATTAACATAAGTTAAAAATATTTTATTTGTGTTCTTCAGGTCTCAAGGAATTTTCTGGCATTTTTGGTGAATTTTTGGGATTTATTTGCTATTTTCTAGAGCTTTTAGAAGTTTATTTGAATTTCTGGAAAAAGAAAAGAAAAAGAAATAAACCCCGCCGCCCGATCTCCTCTCTCCTCCACGCTGCGGCCATCCGCCGCGCACGCGCCGCTTCGCTTCGCTTCGCGCTCGCGCCTCGATCCGCCGCCCGCGCCACGCTGTTACAAGATCTCGCTACTGACGCTGGGCACCGCCAGCGCGCTTCGCACCGCCTTCGCGCTTCGCCAAGGCTTTCGCTGCTCGCTCGCGCGCGCCGCGCGATCTCGGCCGCTCGCCCGCGCCCGCGCGAACCCTAACCCTAACCCTAATCGCGCGCGCCGTCCGATCTTGCCGCGTGGCCGCATCTCAGCCGTTTAAACCGCTCGCGTTGCGACCGCCGCCAGATCCGGATTGGACGCCTCTGCCGCGTGATAAAACCCGCTGCTCGTCCTCGGTTCACGTGTTAACACCCAAGCTCGCCGCCGCTCGCCTCGCTCCCGCGCTCGCCGCCACCCGAGTTGTTCGCGGCAAGATCTCCGCTGCCGCCCGAGGTCGCCGGGTAGCCGCTGCCGCAGAGACCCGCCGTGAGCCCCCGCCGGTTCTCTTCTCCGTGTCGCCTGCCGCCTCCGCCGCCGACGCCGCTCGCGCGCTTCGCCGCCGATCGCGCTGACTCGCGCACTCCGCGCCGGCCGCCGCGACGCCAGCGCCGCGCGCCGAGCCACGCGCCGCCATCGCCGCTTTCCCGCCGCGCGCGCAGATCCGCGCCGCCCGCCCCGGATCGGGCTACGGCACCGCGCAAGACGCCACCTGCCGCCCGCCCGCTGCCGGATCAGCCATGTGTCGCCGCCACGCGCGCCACGCCCTCGAGCCACGTGGCAGCCACGCTACCGCCACGCTCGGCCGGACACGTGGCAAAGACATGCCGCCGCCACGCCAACGCGCCGCGCCGCGCCGCCGCCGCCCACGCTGCTATCGCTCCGCGCGCCGGGTTCACGGTGGACCGTAATCCCGTGGACCGGGTTCACAAAGACAAGAATTTTTCCGATTTCCCGAATTAATTTTAGAATTAATTTTCCGAGCCCGCTTCTCCTCCGTCCTAGCTCCGATTGACCCCGTTCTTTTTTCTAAATTCATCTAAAATCGAGCTCTAGCTGTTGGTTCTGGTTTTGTGAATTTTGGAGTTCATTTTCTTATCATTTTATGTGTTTCTTTGTTTTTGGTCGTTTTCTCTCTCGTTAGATTCGATTCCGAGGAGCGTGTTTCATACCAAGACCAGGAGTACCTCACGAGCATAACGAAGGTAAGTCGTGTCCCTTGATCATGTTGAACCCAATTTTGCAAACTATTATTTAATTATTTTGTTTTAAATTACATTGCATTGCTAATTTTTATTCAAACCTTTGCACTGGTAGTTATCGCCCAATTGAGATTATACCTCCTTGATACTTTAGAATACCATGATACCATTGTCACCATACTTTAGAATATCATGTCACCATTGTCACCATGTGGCGCAAGGGGGGGTGTGATGCGAAACCCTAGCGGGCAGGATCGTGTTGAGGTAGAGCATTGTAAAGGCCTTGTTGTGATTTCCTGAGATCGAGGCTAATCACATCGTGTGGGTACAGTTGTGCAACCTCTGCAGAGTGTAAAACTATTCGAATAGCCACGTCCTCGGTCATGGACATTGCTCGGGGATTTCACATGAGGGTTAGTGTTTCATTTATAACTTGGTGGTTTATGTTGGTGGTGGATAGGTAGTTCACTGTTGGTTTAACTTGTGGATTGGTGTTCACAAGTGGTTCATGTTTATTCCTTTGATTATTTATTATTATTGTTTTCAGTTAACTTTCGCTTTCAAGTTATTTATTATATTTCATTGTGAAATGCTTTTATGCAAATTAACCTTTCAGCCTTCCTTTGGTAAGCCTTGTATATTATATTGCATTCATTGTTACAAACGACTTGCTGAGTACCAATGTACTCACGGCTTTACGCCTATGTTGCTTAGTTGAGGGAGAGGAGTGTTAGTGATATGCTCTAGAGGCAACATGGAGATGTTGTATATATCACATACTATGTTTATGATACATTACTTTGTTCCTTGGAATAGACATCATCATTATTGATCAATGAGTATGTGACTTATTCATGAGACTCTTAAATACTAAGATGTTGCTATTTCTAAATGATCCCTGATCGTATATCATATGAGGAACAAATATGATTCAAAGACAAAGATCAGCATATGTATTGATTGATGATCATGTCTCATGGATCATGGTATGGTGATACCAAATCAATAATATGGACATGTGTTAGTGAACATATGTTGATAGACTGCCATGAGACACTGCAGAGATTCCATGTGTCATCGCTGGTCTCAAGTAGTGTTTATGTAGAGTCCTTAGACTTGAGATCATCATGGTTCCCAACATGAGTAGTAGCTTATTTTGGGACTACTAAACACTACTCCGTAAATCGGGTAGTCATAAAAGTAGTCTTCGGGTTTGCCATGAAACATGTAGTGGGATGTGAATGATCAAGATAGAATTTGCCCTCCTTATGGGAGAGATATCTCTGGGCCCTCGATGTAATGGATTATGAAAGTGCATGGCCATGCCAAGGTGATTGAGGAGTCAATCACGAGTTTATAATCCATCATGGAATCGAGAGAGTGATTGAGCTATTAAGAGGATGACACAGTCTCGCCTTGAGCTCAATCTATATCGTGAGGCAAAGGGATTAGTACATGAGAGAACATTACAGTTCACCGATATGATCTTTACATATACTTTGGGGTTAATATGTCTTACTAGAGGCCGCTATTAACATGGTGACCGAAAGGCGTTTCCGGTCACGACCAAGTATACGTGAACGCTGTGGTCGCACGCTTAACGGGTTGGAACACTAATTCGATATGATTCGGATATGGGCTCAATTCGATATAGA
This sequence comes from Melocanna baccifera, assembly GCA_036346265.1. NCBI lineage: Eukaryota > Viridiplantae > Streptophyta > Magnoliopsida > Poales > Poaceae > Melocanna > Melocanna baccifera. Next base: position 15,475,928 of record CM070680.1, on the reverse strand, counting down.
TCCGAATAGACTCCTATTGGGCCTCGGTCCACGAGGCCCACGTGAGGAGGTCTATATATATGGAGGCGAGGGGCGGAGGGGATTCGCCCCAGTTAACATCTAGCAAAACCCTAGCCGCCACCTCCCGAGCCAAACCCTAGCCGCTCACGAGTGCTAGTACACTCGCGATCGGCGCCCACCCCGGACGTGTGGATACCGGTGGAGGCGCTGCTCGTTGCAAATCTTGATCGGCGCGGCGTGGAAGGAGACGATCTGTTGGGACGATCGGCTACTTCCACTACTACCTCGACGCGCGTGATTGGATCGGTTTCAATTCTTCTTCACGCGCTGCTGGCGTCTAAGTGGTAACGATCCATGATCCTTCCTTAGCATGATGTTCTTGGGTGCGCGGTAGAAAACTTTTGTTTTCTCGCTCCGTAGCTCTACGCGTATTCCTTTAGTGGTATCGAGCCATCTTGCTTAGTTTGCATCTGGATCAGCGCATATGTTGATATGCGATAGTAGTAGATTGGATCTATTACAGTCTAAATCAGGTACCACGGGTTGATGAGATCAATCGGTCATAAGGGGTTGAAATAGGTATGAGTTGATAGCATCATAAGGCCAAAAAGATTAGTTCGTGCTCCTTCTTTGATGTACGCGCGACTTGCCCCTACCGCTGGAATCACCATCGGGCTAATGCGCGCACAATCGTGAGATCGAGCCAACAGATCGAGGTCTTGTGTTGTGGTCTCTCAAGTATACCGATCGCGATGATCAATATGATTGATCTAATGAAAATTGAGACATTTTGAATGGCTCGAATTTGGGTTGATTTGATCGGCTCGATAAGATTTTCATAGCGATTTCATAGATGCGATCTATGTAATTCGGACCGCCGTGTGTATCCCTCCTTGTATAGCGTCGTGGGTTCACATCGTTAGGTAGAATGCGATTCTACGTCTAACTTGTTTTTGCAGGGAATGGTGTGAATAGTATGGCCCTATAGCTTATTTGAATGTATGAGATGTATGTGATGCATGTAACATCTGCTCATGGCTGCGTGTCATGATTATTTCAGCTATTGTTAGCTGTATATTTTGTATTTAACGACCTGCGTGTCGACCTTAATGCTTGAATCTATCTTTGTAATCTTCAATTTCTAGCTATTATAGGTAGTAGCCTAGTTTTGAGGTTACAAGCTTTTAAGCATGGTGGCCTAAAGGAGTGATGTGGAGGATGGAGATCGTCTAAACCTACTTGGAGATGGATATCACCATTTTTGGGCCATACTACTTCACGCTTAAATGTGTTTATCTATGATGTTATCTATCTTATTCTTATGCAATGATATATGTGATATGTTGCTTTGGTAGGATAGAATCCTCTTAAAATTAGGTGTTAATGCCCTTCCATATGTTGCACTAAAAGATAATGATCACCGCATGGTAGGTCTACCAAAGTAGAGTGCCATCGGTTATCATCATCATTTGGGGTAGATGTCGGACATCTACATGCGGAAGTATTTGGTTTACTTAACAAGGTTATCAAAATAGTTTTGGACCTTGGGGCATAGATTGGGGCCGAGGCATACCGATGTCACCCAAAGTAGAGTCACATAGGGATGTGATTAGCAAGGTGTTGCTTACCCATGTCACTAGTTTTCTAGCCGTGATGCCAAAGCTCACTAGGAATTAGTGAAATGAGGATCTTTACCCACTATGTAACTTAGAGGAGTTTTGTTGCAAAACTCATAGTGGGAGTCTTTTGCTAAATAGTTTAATAAAAGATGAACATAAACATAGTGCTAAACTTTGCATATTCTTATGTTGTAGATCATGTCACTAACGCCGCATCCAAGATTTTTAATTTGCGATCTGTTCTTGAGAAAGAAAACTCAATGGAACAAACTTTTGGATTGGTATCGCAACTTGAGAATTGTTCTCAAGCAAGAGCGCAAGGAGTATGTCCTTGAGTCTCCTTACCCCAAGACTTGCCTCGATAATGCTACTGTGGCTGCACGGAGAGCTTATGAGAAGCAAACGAATGATTGCCTTGATGTGAGCTGTCTCATGCTTGCCACAATGTCCTCTCGAGCTTGTAAGCAATATGAGAACACAGATGCCTACAATATCATTGTGGGGCTACGTGGTATGTTTGAGAACCAAGCAAGGGTGAGAGGTTCAATACTTCAAAGTCCTTATTTGCGTGCGAGCTTGCGTAGGGAATCCCGCCACCCTCATGTCATTAAGATGATTGGCTACATTGAGAGTCCGAAAAGCTTGGTTTTCCCTTAGCCAAGAGTTGGCTACGATGTGATTCTCGATCGCCGCTTCCCGAGCTTTGAGCCATTCATAATGAACTTTAACATGAACAACTGGACAAGACCTGGCCGAGTTGCATGGGATGCTAAAATCACGAGGATAGCATTAAGAAAAGCAAAGAATCATGTGATGATGATGCAGAAAGGCAAGGGCAAGCCCTATGTCAAGAGAAGCGCGGTCAAAAGAAAGAAAGCTCGATGCGATCGCGAGCAGTTCTAAGGCCAAGAAAGACAAGAAGGGCGATGCTCATCCCGATGCGATTGTTACTCTGTAAGCAATCGTGACATTGGAAAAGGAACGCCCAAAGTACTTGGAGGATCTTGAGAAGAAGAAGGAAGTATGACTTCCACTCCGTGTATAAATGTTATAGAAATCAATCTTGCTACTTCTTCCACTAATTCTTGGGTATTTGATACCGGATCGGTTGCTCACATTTGCAAATCGTTGCGGGGCTAATAAGAAGTAGAAGTTTGAGGAGGAGCGAAGTGGATCTTGGCGCTGGCAATGGAGCAAAAGTTGCTGCGGTAGCTGTTGGCACCATGCCATTGTCTTTACCTTCGTGATTAGTTTTGGAATTGAATAATTGTTATTGTGTTCCATCTCTTTCAAAGAACATTATTTCGCTTCATGTTTGCAAAGCGAAGGTTATGACTTTAAATCTATGGACAATGGTTGTTCTCTTTATTTCAAAGATATGTTCTATTGTCATACTCCATTGGTGAATGGGTTATACGTTCTTACTCTTGAAGGGTCACCGGTCTATAACATTAATGCAAAGAGGCAACGTCAGAATGATTTGAATCCCACGCTTATTTGGCATCGCCGCTAGGTCACATAAATGAGAAACGCATGCGTAAGCTCCATAGAGATGGTATTCGCACTCATTTGATTTTGAATCATTAGAGACATGCGAATCTTGTTTACTTGGCAAGATGACAAAGGCACCTTTCACCGGTCAAGGTGAACGGGCAAATGACTTATTGGCACTCGTACATACCGATGTATGTGGACCAATGAGCTTATAAACAGAGGTGGTTTTCGATTTCATAACTTTTATCGATGACTTTAGTAGATATGGGTATATCTACCTGATGAAGCATAAGTCCGAATCCTTTGAAAAGTTCAAGGAATTCCAAAATGAAGTGCAAAATCATTTAGGCAAGACAATCAAGTTTCTACGATCTGATCGTGGAGGCGAGTATTTGAGCCATGAGTTTGGCAATCATCTAAAGGATTGTGGAATTGTTCCACAATTGACTCCGCCAGGAACACCTCAATGGAATGGGGTATTTGAACGGAGAAATCGCACCTTATTAGATATGGTACGCCCATGATGAGCCAAAGTGATCTTCCGTTGTCTTTTGGGGTACGCTCTTGAAACAACCGCGCTCACACTAAACAGGTTCCATCAAAATCGTAGAAAAGACACCATATGAGATGTGGACAGACAACGTCCTAGCTTGTCTTTTCTTAAGATTTGGGGATGTGAGGCTTATGTAAAACGTTTACAATCTGATAAGCTCACTCCTAAATCTGATAAATGCTTCTTTATCGGGTATCCTAAGGAAACAAAAGGATATTACTTTTATAATCGAGGAGAAGGCAAAGTGTTTGTCGCCCGGCATGGTGTCTTCTTAGAGAAAGAGTTTCTCTCAAGAAGGGATAGTGGGAGCACAATGCAACTTGAAGAAATTCAAGAAACACCTGATAACGTTTCAGCTCCTACAGAACCACAACAGGATGAACAAACTGTTGAAGAACCTGTTGTGGACACACCAAAGCACCACGTAGGTCAGGAAGGTCACGTCGTGCACCTGAGAGGTACATGTTCTTGACTACTCAACAACGGGACATATTGTTGTTAGACAACGATGAGCCTAAGACCTATGAAGAAGCAATGGTGGGACCAGACTCTGAGAAATGGCTTGAAGCCATGAGATCCGAAATTGAATCCATGCACAGTAATCAAGTTTGGAACTTGGTTGATCCACCTGATGGTGTTAAAACCATTGAATGCAAATGGGTTTTCAAGAAAAAGATAGACATAGATGGAAATGTTCACATCTATAAAGCGCGACAGGCCAAAGGTTTCAAACAAATTCAAGGTATTGATTATGATGAAACTTTTTCGCCCGTCGCAATGCTAAAGTCTATTCGGATCATTCTAGCGATTGCTGCATATTTCGACTATGAAATATGGCAAATGGATGTCAAAACAGCTTTCCTTAATGGAAATCTGAGTGAGGATGTGTACATGACACAACCCACGTGTTTTGTCGATCCGCAATCGATTGGAAAGATATGCAAGCTCCAAAGATCCATTTATGGATTAAAGCAGCATCTCGAGTTGGAACATTCGTTTTGATGAAGTAATCAAAGGGTTTGGTTTCATCAAGAACGAAGAAGAGCCTTGTGTTTACAAAAGGCTAGTGGGAGCGCACTCGTATTTCTCGGTCTTATATGTGGATGACATATTATCGATCGGAAATGACATTCCTTTGCTCGAATCATAAGTCTTCATTAAAAATAGTTTCTCTATGAAAGACTTAGGAGAGGCAGCATATATTCTGGGCATCAAGATCTATAGAGATAGATCAAAAGGCTAATTGGATTAAGCCAAGATACGTACATTGACAAGGTGTTGAAAAGGTTCAATATGCATGATTCCAAGAAAGGTTTTCTACCTATGTCACATGGTATAAATCTTAGCAAGAATCGGTGTCCTAGTACACCGATGAGCGGGATAAAATGAATGCGATTCCATATGCTTCGCTATTGGGTCCATTATGTATGCCATGCTTTGTACACGCCCGGATGTTTCAGATGCTTTAAGTGCTACGAGTAGATACATCGATCCAGTGAAAGTCACTGGATTGTCCGAAAGAACATCTTGAAGTACTTGAGAAGAACTAAAGATGTGTTCCTTGTCTATGGAGGTGAGGAAGAGCTCGTTGTAAATGGTTACACCGATGCTAGCTTCCAAACCGACAAAGATGATTTTAGATCGCAACTGGATTTGTGTTCTGCTGAATGGCGGTGCGGTAAGTGGAAGAGTTCCAAGCAGCAGACGGTTCTCGATTCTACAACGAAGGTTACACATAGCAGCTTCAAGCCGCCAAAGAGGCCGTTTGGATCAAGAAATTTATTTCGAGCTTGGTGTGATGGCTAGTGCCTCCAGCCCAATGGACTCTCATGTGACAATAGTGGGGCCATTGCGCAAGCCAAGGAGCCTAGATCGCACCAGAAGTCCAAGCACATTTTACGGCGATTTCATCTCATTCGCGAGATAGTGGAGAGAGGCGATGTGAAGATATGCAAAGTACAAACGGATTTGAACATTGCAGATCCGTTGACAAAGCCGCTTCCCCAGCCAAAGCATGAGGCTCACACTAGGGCAATGGGTATTAGATACCTACATGGTTGACTCTAGTGCAAGTGGGAGACTGTTAGTGATATGCTCTAGAGGCAACATGGAGATGTTGTATATATCACATACTATGTTTATGATACATTACTTTGTTCCTTGGAATAGACATCATCATTATTGATCAATGAGTATGTGACTTATTCATGAGACTCTTAAATACTAAGATGTTGCTATTTCTAAATGATCCCTGATCATATATCATATGAGGAACAAATATGATTCAAAGACAAAGATCAGCATATGTATTGATTGATGATCATGTCTCATGGATCATGGTATGGTGATACCAAATCAATAATATGGACATGTGTTAGTGAACATATGTTGGATAGACCTGCCATGAGACACTGCAGAGATTCCATGTGTCATCGCTGGTCTCAAGTAGTGTTTATGTAGAGTCCTTAGACTTGAGATCATCATGGTTCCCAACATGAGTAGTAGCTTATTTTGGGACTACTAAACACTACTCCGTGAATCGGGTAGTCATAAAAGTAGTCTTCGGGTTTGCCATGAAACATGTAGTGGGATGTGAATGATCAAGATAGAATTTGCCCTCCTTATGGGAGAGATATCTCGGGCCCTCGATGTAATGGATTATGAAAGTGCATGGCCATGCCAAGGTGATTGAGGAGTCAATCACGAGTTTATAATCCATCATGGAATCGAGAGAGTGATTGAGCTATTAAGAGGATGACACGAGTCTCGCCTTGAGCTCAATCTATATCGTGAGGCAAAGGGATTCGTACATGAGAGAACATTACAGGTTCAGCTGATATGATCTTTACATATACTTTGGGGTTAATATGTCTTACTAGAGGCCGCTATTAACATGGTGACCGGAAAGGCGTTTCCGGGTCACGACCAAGTATACGTGAACCTGCTGTGGTCGCACGCTTAACGGGTTGGAACACTAATTCGGATATGATTCGATATGGGCTCAATTCGGATATAGATCCGAATAGACTCCTATTGGGCCTCGGTCCACGAGGCCCACGTGAGGAGGTCTATATATATGGAGGCGAGGGGCAGAGGGGATTCGTCCCTGTTAACATCTAGCAAAACCCTAGCCGCCACCTCCCGAGCCAAACCCTAGCCGCTCACGAGTGCTAGTACACTCGCGATCGGCGTTCCAGCCGGACGTGTGGATACGGTGGAGGCGCCGCTCGTTGCGATCTTGATCGGCGTGGCGTGAAGGAGACGATCTGTTCGGGACGATCGGCTACTTCCACTACTACCTCGACGCGCGTGATTGGATCGGTTTCCAATTCTTCTTCCGCTGCGCTACGCGTCTAAGTGGTAACGATCCATGATCCTTCCTTAGCATGATGTTCTTGGGTGCGCGGTAGAAAAGTTTTGTTTTCTGCTTCCGTAGCCTACGCGTATTCCTTTAAGGAGTACTACCAGCAGGAGGTTCTAGAAGGAGAGTACTACGACGACTTCACGGATTAGGCTTCGTTCTCCACTCGATAGCCTGTGGCTTGTCGATTGGTCGCTACGCTTTATTTTGGATTTCCGCTGCTATTTTGTTAAGCCCTTCCGGCTAGAGATATTGTAAGCTTGGCCATAAGGTCGTACTTTGATATTTTATCGATATTCGAGTTTTCTTTACTATTGTCATGTGTATGACCGTGATTACATCTATGTTTGACTGTGTGCACTAGCGTGATCCTGCGGGTTTGCTACAGCCATTGAAAGTCCCCGAGTGGAAGTGGGAAGAGATTGGTATGGACTTTATAGTCGGTCTGCCTAAGACCAAAGAGGGCTATGATTCGATTTTGGTCATCGTGGACCGATTGACCAAGGTTGCTCATTTTATTCCAGTTAAGACGACCTACAATGGTGACAGATTGGCAGAGCTATATATGTCCAGAATTGTTAGTTTGCATGGTGTACCCAAGAAGATCGTGTCAGATCGTGGATCGCAGTTCACCTCTCGGTTTTGGGGTAGTTTCCATAAGGCTATGGGAACCCACCTGAATTTCAGTACAGCATATCACCCCCAGACAGATGGTCAGACAGAGCGAGTAAATCAGATTTTGGAGGACATGTTGAGAGCCTGTGTGCTTGATCATGGTTCCAAGTGGGACAGTTGTTTGCCTTTTGCGTAATTCTCGACAACAAAGCGATTATCGTGCCGCTTTGCGAGATGTCACCGTTTGAGGCATTGTATGGCAGGAAATGCAGGACCCCTCTCAATTGGAAAGAGACGGGGGAAGGTCAGGTTTTTGGTCCAGACTGTTTGAAAGAAGCTGAGGATAAGGTCCGCTTGATACAGGAAAGGTTGAAAACCGCCTGTGCCGCATGTAAAAGCTATGCGTATACCGTGACGCCGATAGTTGAGTTTTGAGCCAGATGATTTTGTGTATCTCAGGATCACACCATTCAAGGGTGTGAAGAGGTTTCAGCTAAAAGGGAAGCTTGCACCGAGATATGTTGGTCCATTCAGGATTCTGAAACACAGGGGAGAGGTTGCTTATCAGTTGGAGCTACCTGCGTCCTTCAGTGGGGTACATGTCGTCTTTCATTTGTCCCAGCTGAAGAAGTGCCTGCGTGTACCAGAGGAGGTTGTGCCAGTTGAGGCCGTTGACCTGCAGGAGGATCTGTCGTACAAAGAGCACCCAGCCAAAATCTTGGAAGTGTCAGAGCGAGTCACCCGGAATAAAGTGGTCCGTTTCTGCAAAGTCCAGTGGAGCAACCATTCCGAGGAGGAAGCCACCTGGGAGCGCGAGGAGGATCTCAGAGCGGAGTTCCCAAACCTATTCTCTTAGTTGGCCCAGATCTCGGCCGAGATCTCGCTAAGGGGTAAGGTTTGTAACATCCTGTTTTTCTGAGATTTTTAAAGCCTGGAATTTAAAAATGAATTTTCTGGAATTTTCTAAATTTAATTGAAGCTTCAAATGAATTTTTAAAGTTTTAAATGAATTAATATGAATAAACATTAACATAAGTTGAAAATATTTTATTTGTGTTCTTCAGGTCTCAAGGAATTTTCTGGCATTTTTGGTGAATTTTTGGGATTTATTTGCTATTTTCTAGAGCTTTTAGAAATTTATTTGCATTTCTGGAAAAAGAAAAGAAAAAGAAACAAACCCCGCCGCCCGATCTCCTCTCTCCTCCACGCTGTCGGCCATCCGCGCGCGCTGCGCCGCCAGATTCAGCATTCCCGCTTCGCCGCGCGCGCCGCTCGATCCGCTTCGCGCCACGCTGTCGCAAGATCCGCTGGCTGACGCTGCTGGCGGCACCAGCGCGCGCGCCGCACCGCCCGCGCTTCGCGCTCGATCGCGCGCCGCGCGATCTCGCCCGCCCGCTCCCCACGCGCGAACCCTAACCCTAACGCGCCGCCCGTCCGATCTTGCCGCGTGCCCGCATCCTAGCCGCCTAAACCGCCCACGTTGCGACCGCCGCCAGATCCGGATTGATGCCTCCGTTCAGTGTGATAAACCCGCCGCTCGCCCTCGGTTCGCATGCCGACACCCGAGCCCGCCGCCGCCGCCTCGCCCGTCCTCGCGCGCTCGCGCCGCCGGAGTTGCCCGCGCCGCTCGTGCCGCGTCTCCGCTGCCGCTCGAGGTCGCCAGAGAGCCGCTGCCGCCGAGACCCACCGTGAGCACCCTGTTCTCTTCTCCGTGTCGCGCGCCGCCTCGCGCCGCCGACGCCTCGCGCGCGCCCTCGATGCCGCCGCCGCTGACCTCGCGCCACGCTGCGCGCCGCGACGCCGCGCACGCGCGACCCACCCACGCCACTCATCGCCGTTCTCCCACCTCCACGCCGCGCATCCGCGCCGTCCGCCCCGGATCGGGCTGCGGCACCAACGCGACGCCACCCGCCGCCTCGCCCGCCATCGGATCCGGCCGACGATCGCGCGCGCAGCGCGACCGCGACGCCGCGTGGCGAGCCGCCACGCGCCGCCGACCGACCGCCGCCGCGCTCGCGCCGCTACATCCTCGCTCGCCGCCGATCCGGATCGAGGATCCCGATCTCGCCACGTGTCGCCCTCGCGACCGCCGGATCCGCCGCCGCGCCGCGCCACGCTCGTGCTACATCAGCCGTGCCACGTTAGCCCTAGCTGACGTGGCATGCCACGTGTCGCCGCCACATCAGCCCCGAGCCGTCCCCCGAGCCACGTGGCAGCCACGTCAGCTGCCACGTTAGCCGGGTGACACGTGGCGGCAAAGACATGCCGCCGCCACGCCAACGCGCCGCCGCATCGCGCCGCGCCCCACGCGCATCGCTTCCGTGCGCCGGGTTCACGGTGGACCGGTAATCCCGTGGACCGGGTTCACAGCACAGTAACTTTTCCGATTTCCCCGAATTAATTTTCGAATTAATTTTCCGGGAGCCCGTTCTCCTCCGTCCTAGCTCCGATTGACCCCGTTCTTTTTTCTAAATTCATCTAAAATCGAGCTCTAGCTGTTGGTTCTAGTTTTGTGAATTTTGGAGTTCATTTGCTTATCATTTTATGTGTTTCTTTGTTTTCGATCGTTTTCTCTCTCGTTAGATTCGGATTCTGGAGGAGCAGGTTTCGCGCCCGAAGACCAGGAGTACCCCGCTGAGCATAACGAAGGCAAGTCGTGTCCCTTGATCATGTTGAACCCATTTTTGCAAACTATTATTTAATTATTTTGTTTTAAATTACATTGCATTGCTAATTTTTATTCAAACCATTGCACTGGTAGTTATCGCCCAACTGAGATTATACCTCCTTGATACTTTGGAATACCATGATGCCATTGTCACCATAGGTTGGGTAATTTATTAGTGATGCTAGATTATTTGTCACATAGGTTGGTACGATTAGATTGCTTAGCCGGTTTATATTTACGATGGATCTCATCAGCACATGTTAATTGTTAATTTGACTTAATGACATATGGAACTGTGGTTGGTGCCACGTGTATTAAAATTTATGCCACGTCATTGGTGTGACGTTGGCTTGGGTTATACAAATTGGTTTTCACTCGGGCGAGTGATCGTGCAAGAAAGGAAGGTGCGCTTGCACTTCGGGATGTGGTAGCCTCGCCCGGGTCATGTTAAGGACTTAACTTTGTGCGCCATTGATCTGAGCTTAATCGTGCAAACCACATGTCTATTATGGGATGGACCTGGCTGACTAATTTGTAATATTTCAACTTAATTCTGCCATTGAGATGGACATGGTTGCTGATTTCCATGTGGCGCAAGGGGGGGTGTGATGCGAAACCCTAGCGGGCAGGATCGTGTTGAGGTAGAGCATTGTAAAGGCCTTGTTGTGATTTCCTGAGATCGAGGCTAATCACATCGTGTGGGTACAGTTGTGCAACCTCTGCAGAGTGTAAAACTATTCGAATAGCCGCGTCCTCGGTCATGGACATTGCTCGGGGATTTCACACGAGGGTTAGTGTTTCATTTATAACTTGGTGGTTTATGTTGGTGGTGGACAGGTAGTTCACTGTTGGTTTAACTTGTGGATTGGTGTTCACAAGTGGTTCATGTTTATTCCTTTGATTATTTATTATTATTGTTTTCAGTTAACTTTCGCTTTCAAGTTATTTATTATATTTCATTATGAAATGCTTTTATGCAAATTAACCTTTCAGCCTTCCTTTGGTAAGCCTTGCATATTATATTGCATTCATTGTTACAAACGACTTGCTGAGTACCAATGTACTCACGGCTTTACGCCTATGTTGCTCAGTTGAGGGAGAGGAGTACTACCAGCAGGAGGTTCCAGAAGGAGAGTACTACGACGACTTCATGGATTAGGCTTCGTTCTCCACTCGATAGCCTGTGGCTTGTCGATTGGTCGCTACGCTTTATTTTGGATTTTCGCTGCTATTTTGTTAAGCCCTTCCGGCTAGAGATATTGTAAGCTTGGTCATAAGGTCGTACTTTGATATTTTATCGATATTCGAGTTTTCCTTTACTATTGTCGTGTGTATGACTGTGATTACATCTATATTTGACTGTGTGCACTAGCGTGATCCTGGACTAGTGCAGTTTACACAGAGAGACCGAATTTGCACATTCGAGTCTCGACACAAAGCAACAACTAATGCTAGTGCATCAGGGAGCCAGAACTGGGATAGCAGCCTCAGAAGTCGCAAAACTTCATCAGAGGATGTGTGAACCATGTCATCGCTAAAGAAGCTCAAGTTGCACTAAACGTCATACTGGGTATGTTCCTTATAAACTCAGTACCAGGCTTAGTTCTTTTTTATTCCAGAGCATCCCATTCATTTGTTTTCAAAGCTTTTGTGGTTAAGAATGGGTTGGGTATGGTTCCCATTAGTAACTCCATGGTAGTTCACTCCCTTGGAGTAGAATTGAGGGCTGGGACTTTGTGCCTGAAAGTTGAGTTGTTCATAGATGGAACTCTATTCCTAGCAAACCTTATGTTATTGAAATATCAGGGATTGGACATAATTCTTGGAATGAACTGGTTAGCCAAAAACAATGGTCAGATCAATTGTGCTACCTGATCCATAACCCTTACCAATGACCAAGGAGTAGAAGTGACTTTCCCCCCGAAATCCCTGTAGAAGGAGAGTGTGTTCTCCATCAACTTCAAGTGTTGGAACAAGTACCAGTTGTACGGGAATACCTGGTTGTATTTTCGTAGGGTTTACCAGGAATGCCATCGGATAGAAATATTGAATTTGTGATTGACCTAGTTCCTAGCACCGTTCCAATTTCTAAGAGACCATACCATATGCTAGCTAATGAGTTAGCCGAGTTGAAGAAGCGGATCTAGGAATTGGAGGATAAAGGATATGTCCACCCATGCTCATCACCTTGGAAAGCACCTGACCTCTTCGTCATGAAAAAGGATGGTAGTATAAGAATGTGTGTTAATTGTAGAGCACTCAATGATACTACCATCAAGAATAAGCACCCTTTGCCTAGGATCGACAATCTGTTTGATTAGTTGAAGGGAGTTAGTGTTTTCTCTAAGATAGATATGAGATCAGGATATCATCAACTTAAGATCCGTATCGAAGACATCCCCAAGACTGGATTCTCTACTCGTTATGGACAGTATGAATTCACTATCATGTCCTTTGGATTGAAAAATGCACCTGCTTACTTTATGAGCATAATGAACAGTGTATTCATGGAGTATTTGGATAAATTTGTGGTAATTTTCATCGATGACATCCTCATATACTCTAAAAATGAAGAAGAGCATGAGAATCATCTCTGGATAACTCTGAAAAAATTTAGAGAGCATCAGCTTTATGCCAAATTCAGTAAGTGTAAATTTTGGCTAAAGGAAGTTTCTTTCCTCGGGTATACTGTGACAGCTGAAGGAATCATTGTAGATCCTTCCAAAATAGAAGTAGTAATAGAATGGAAGCAACTCAAGTCCGTAACCGAAATAAAAAGTTTTCTTGGATTTGCGGGTTACTATCACCACTTCATAGCAGAATTCTTAGAGTTAGCCAAGCCAATGACCCAATTTCTGAAGAAGGAAAAGAAGTTTGAATGGATGGAAGCCTGCAAGCAGAGTTTTCAGACCCTTAAGAATAGGCTAGTCTCAGCACTAGTGCTTGTTTTGCCAGATGTGCATAAGGATTTTTGAGGTTTTCTATGATACTTCCCGTGAGCTCTAGGCTGCATTTTAATGCAAGAAGGCGGATTGATAGCCTATGCATCACGCCAGTTAAGACCTCATGAATGTAATTACCCTACTCAAGATTTGGAATTAGCAACTGTAGTGCATGCTTTGAAGATCTGGTGTCACTATCTCATTGGTAACCATTGTGAAGTCTACACGGACCACAAAAGTTTGAAGTATATCTTCACCCAAGCAGAACTCAACCTAAGGTAGAGAAGATGGTTAGAGTTGATCAAGGATTATGATATTGTGATTCATTATCATCCAAGCAAAGCAAATGTTGTGGCCAGTGCATTAAGTAGGAAGTCTTATGCAACCAGTGTTTTATCATAAGAAGACCAGACTAGACTTCAGGAGGGAGTCTTCCATCTAAGTCTAAATCTGGTGAACCAAAGTATTCTCTTAGCATTAGAAATTCAACCTACTTCACTTGACTAGATCAAAGAAGCCCAAAACAGTTGATGAAGATATTAAGGAAATAAGGAAAAATATGAGAAGAGGCAGAGCTCCAGGATTCAATGAAGATAAACATGGAACCATTTGGTTTGAGAACCGCATCTACGTAACCAATAATCAGGAGATCAAGAACATGATTCTTCGGGAAGCCTATAAGACTCCCTACTCAATTCACTTAGGTTGTACCAAGATGTACCAGGACCTTAGAGAAAGATACTGGTGGGTTAGTATGAAAAAGGAAATTACAAAGTTTGTTGAAGTTTGTGACACCTACCAGAGAGTTAAGGCAGAGCACCAAAGACCTGTAGGACTTTTGCAAGCACCAATACCAGATTGTAAGTGTGAAGAAATTAGAAAGGATTGCATAACTGGACTTCCTAGGACCCAATCAGGTTAGGATTCAATTTAGGTGGTAATCGACCGATTGACCAAAATAGCTCATTTCACACCTGTCAAGACTACTTACCCTAGAAGTAGGTTAGCTGAGTTGTATATGGCCCAAATTGTGTGCTTATATGGAGTTCCCAAAAAACATAGTGTCAGATTGAAGTAGTTAGTTCACTTCTCGATTTTTTCAGAAACTTCATAAAGAGTTAGGAAGTAAGCTCAATTTCAGTACAACTTATCATCCCCAGACAGATGGCCAGACAGCGAGTTAATCAAGTACTACAAGATATGTTAAGAGCTTGTGCTTTGGATTTTGGGAATAGTTGGAATCGTTCTTTACCCTATGCTGAGTTCTCATACAACAATAGTTACCAGGCCAGCCTGCAGATGGCAACTTTTGAAGCATGGTATGGTAGGAAGTACAGAGTGGCTTCACTATGGGAACAACTAGGAGAATTTCAAGATGCTAGACCAAACATACTTCAAGATGCTGAGAACAAAGTAAGAAAAATCAAGGATAGATTAAAAATAGTCCAATCTCGACAGAAAAGTTATGCTGATAATCATCATCAAGACTTAACCTTTGAGGTTGGAGACTATGTTTATCTCAGAGTATCTCCCCTCGGAGGAGTAAAAAGGTTCCAAGCTAGAGAAAAGCTTGCACCGAGATTTGTGGGACCATTCAAGATTTTGAGTCGTAGAGGAGAAGTTGTGTACCAGTTGGAGTTACCACCAAGCATGTCAGGAGTACACAACGTCTTCCATATCTCCCAATTAAAGAATGAGATACTATGTGGAGGTATCCCCAGGTTTGTGATGAGTAATTGACGGTTGTATTAGAGAGTTTGAGTTTGTTTTGGGTATTCTAGGATTGAGTACCTTTTACTTATGCTATTGGTTACTCTGTTTCGTGCGGTGCTATGTGATGTGTTTCTTGTCTGTGATGACTGCAGGACTTTGAGGTGGAGTCGTGGTGAGGCACGGGATGACCGGACTAGGCACAGGCGGTGTCGAGGTCGAAGCGGTCGAGATGTGCCGAAGACGGCGAGGACTCGAAGTGGTTGCGAGGCGTTGACAGCGAGGACAGGAAGCTTCCAGGAAATTGCGGCAAGGGCATTTCGGTGAAATGTGCGAGGCTGCAAAATGGAAGAGGTGTTCCCTGTTGATAGATGGGTGGTTCTGTTATTGCTATTGGAAAATGGGGTTGTCTCTTTGTTTGTGCATGCAACGTTGAGAAGCAGCGGCATTAAATGCTACTTGGTCTGGGAGAGAAAAGCGGTGCCATATAATCTGTATGGCAGCAAGAAATCAGGGATTTTTCTTGGTCTCCTCGTCTGCAGCAGGAGAGAAGTAGTGGGTGGCTGCGCATACTCACTTTGTGAGAGCGGCTCCAGGGCTGCACTTCTTGTTTTTCCTTTCGGGGATGTGAGCTCTTCTTGCTTGTTCCGAGGTGGTGCAGGAGAGCTCAATTGGTTAGTGTGGGGGTTCAAAAGTTTTTAGCAATCTCCCTTGTGTGTTGGGCTGAGATGTGGAATAGGTCTATGCGTGAGTTCTCCTAGTAGCTTATTTCCTTGCTGGTGTGCCCGTGGGTGTGAATTTGAGTTCCCCTTTCAAGCATGTAGTGAGTGGGGTTAATCCCTTTGTAGAATCACTCTCGTGTAAGCATTCATGGTATTGAATCAATATGAGAAGAAGAATAGTTGAGCCGCATTTATTTCCAGAGGTCCTCTGTGATGTATTTGTGCTCTGTGTTCATCATGGCTTTTTGGTCTGTGAGTTGATTTCTAGGGTTTGATGTCGGGGGATGCTTGGATTCTTGGTTTCTCTGAGAAAGGTTTGCACTAGGGGTATATTTTCTGGTTGTGAGACCTTCTCTAGCTGAATTGAAAAGGTTCTTGGTCAATAGACATAAGAGAGATTAGACATTCAGCTTTTGGTCTCATATCTCAGGGTACTCTTCAGATTCTAGCTAAAATCTTAATTCTTTGTTCTCTGATGTTTTCCCCTTGTTTTCTGAGGTCCATCCATTGTTTGGATTGTAGTCTTGGTCATTTGGTATGAGATTAACAACAATTAATCATCAATTTCCCTGTTGTTCAGTTGACTGCAAGTAATAACTATGTTGGCTGTTATTTTCGGTCTGCTGTTTGTGCTGCAAAAACTGATTTCAGCTGAGCTCTATTCTCTGAATTTAGTCTATTGCTTGGTGGTTTCGGGTAGCAGCGGGCTGTTTCAGGCAATCAGGAAACTTTCGGCCAGCAGCAAGTGCCTTCTGTTTGCCTCTGGTTATTGATTTCTGCTACAGCCTGCTGTCTCTCTCTCGGCTAGATCCCTCCAGTGAGTTGCTCGGCTGCCCCCTCTGGTTTCTTGCGGTTAGAAGTTGGTCTGGAAGTTGAGGTTTCTACTATGCTGCTTATTGCTCCCAGATTTCTGCAGGTCTGCAAGGTTTCGGCTGCCCAACTAACTTCAGTTTTCAGATTTCAGTCTGCAGCTTATCTTGGTAGACAGGCCATTTGTAGTTTTAGCGGGTCTGGAGCAAGAGTAATACTGTTTATTTTCTGCAGTGTTTCAGTTGTTCAGTTTTCTCCCGGTCTGTGAGGCATGGCAACAGACAAGTATTCCACCAAGCCCTCAATCTTCGATGGGATCGACTATCCCTTCTGGAAGAGTCGGATGGAGTCCTACATTCAGGCTCAGGGCTGTGCGGTTTGGCGAAAGGTCAAAACTCACTTTGCAGTTCCTGCTGATGAAGACATCAATGTGAATAACATGCCTGATGTTGAGGTGAATGCTAAGGCAAGGAACATTATAATCCAGGGACTGAGTCGAAACGAGTTTGATCGCTTTTCATATCTTTCGTCGGCCTTCGATATTTGGACGACCCTCAATGCTTACCATGAGGGCACCACCCAAATTAAGATGGTACGACAGGACCAGTACAAGCGAGATTACAACAAGTTTGAAATGCTCGCTGGAGAGTCTCTGGATGAGTGGTTTGGGAGATTTCATAAGATTTTGAGCAACCTCCGAGCGGTCGGTCTCACATACCCCGTCTCGGATAACGCTCGTCAGATTCTCTTGGCTTTGGATTTGCGTGTTTAGGAGATGAAAGTGACTACCATCAAGGACACGATAGATCTTTCGACTTTGACTCTTGATGCGCTGTACTCACGCCTCAAGACTCACGAGATTGACATAGTCTCTCGTAGGTCGAAGTCGCAGTCGATGGCTTTAGTCACTGATCTCAGTCCAGCTTTTGGATCTTCTTCTGACTTGATTTCTGGATTCTCTCTTGCTGCTCTTTGTGATGTAACCGATGATCAAAAAGAACAACTACCAGAAGACCAGTTAGCCCTCCTAGCCAGAAAATTCTCCCATGCATACAAGAGAGTGAGGGACAGAAAGAGAGGAGGGCCCGTGATCTGCTTCGAGTGTGGTGGCCCCAACCACATTCGGGCAAACTGCATCAAGTTGGAGAAGGGCAAGGGCGACTACAGCGGTACAAGCAAGAGTGACTACACCAACAAGAACCGCAACAAGAAGCCCTCAGCTCATGCCCAAGGCAAGAAGAAGTTCTGTAACTTTGGCAAAGCCAAGAAGCTCTCCCATCGTGTACTCATCGCCTTCGACGACCTCGACCTCAGCGAGGTGGAGGGGTGGAGTGATGATGATGGGAAGGACGATCAAGAACCCAAGGATGGCGACGACTTCACCGGCATGTGTTTCATGGCCCTTGAGGGCGACGTGAGCGACTGCGAGCTCTACTTCGACTCCGACGAGGTATACCCCTCCTACAACCAGCTTAATGATGCTTTTCTTAAGCTAGGTAAATTTCATGCTAGATCTAGAGCTAGGTGTAGCGAGTTGGAGAAGGAAGTAGATAGACTATCACGGGAGCTTACTTCACTTATATTTGCTCCCTCCCGTGACAAATGTGATACATGTTGTGCTTTGCTTGGTGACATGGAGAAATTAAGGACCTCTCATGATAGTCTGTCCTCTGAGCTCGACATGATTAAGGTGGAGAATATTAGTCTCTTAGCTGAACTAGAGATGAGTAGGGTAGCTTCTCTTTCATCTACTGTTGAGACTATTGCATGCATCTCATGTGAGGATAAGGACAATGCGTTTAGAGGTCTTTATACCATGCTTCTCGATCTGCCCGAGACTTGTGAAAGTTGTAATAATTTGAAATTGAACCTAAAAAGGGCAGATCATAAAATTGCTGAAATTCAAGCTTTTCTACTTGAGCCCATTGCTTCATGTGTGAACTGTCCCAAGTTGACTGCTGAGCTTGAATCTGTTTCCAAACAGTTTCAAGAGATGATTGACAATAATAACAAATTGACTCAATATGCTTCTAAGGACCCTATTAGCTCACCATGCAATAACTGTGAAAAACTAAAATTTGATTTAATTGCATTGGATGAAAAATATGTGAAGCTAACTAAGGACCTTCTAGAGAAGCAACCATCTGCTTGTAATGTGTGTGCTGGTGTTGGGGAGAAGCCCAAGGGTAAGGTAGAGACGCCTAGCGACGTGAACCAAATGGCTAGCAGTAGGACTGTCCTTCTGAGGCGGCTGTGCGTGCACATGCCATTCGTTCCTCTGCTGTTGGTTCTTCTTCTACTCCCTTACCTTCTGCTGTCTCTCCTTTCCCCTGCTCTTCTTGCACCTCTCTCTTTCAGGAGTGTCAGTATCTTATGAACACTCTTGAGAGGTTTGTAGGAGGCAAGAAGAAGCTAAATCTTATTCTAGACCAATCAAAGATTTGCAAATTCAATCAAGGTCTAGGATATAATTTTCTTAAGGATGTTAGGAAGCATACACTTGCTGTTCTCAGACCCATAGTAGCAGGTGTGATCGAGGTCAAGCCCAGAACTGAAACAGTTCAATTCAAATCAATGGGCTTTGTCCAAGGGATTTCTGACAGTAAGGTGGTAACACCAGGTGCTTCGACCTCTCAAAAGACGAAGTTTCATTGCACCTTATGTCAGAAGGATGGACATATGATCGAGAGATGCTTCAAGCGCGCCAAGATCGCGCGAAGAGATCATGTTCGTGATCTTAGGCGTATTCAGGGTCAGCCCCAGATCTTGAGTGCACCTAAGACCAACACGACGCTTAGGGTTGATCACTCTGAGGTGTTTGGGCAGCATCGAGGACTTGGCTTTTCCGATGTTTCTGATTTTCGTCCTTGATTTGCCTCTGGTCGTGATATCCGCCGTTCCGAGAGTAGATCTCATTTGCCCCGTTGAGATGGCTACCCGCAGCGTGATCAGCGTGTTGTTGGTACTCCGACTCGCTCTCCCGTAGCAGTCGGACCCAATAACAGCTTCAGGTCTGCTAGTAGACCTTCTTGTTCTTTGAGCGACAGAGAGCGTAGGGTAGCTAGAGGTCAGTCGTGTGTGGCTACTTTTTCTGCTCGACGTGTGACTCAGTATTGGGTGCCAAAATCTCTTCTGATTTATCCTAGTACTGAGCCTTTACTCTCTGTATGACTCAGGTTCGCCAGGCTGGGAAGGGAGAGGTTTGGCTTGTGAACTCCGGTTGTTCTCGCCGTATGACTAGAGACTCTCGTTGGTTCTCTTCCCTAGCCCGTGCTCTAGGTGATGAGACGATCACCTTTGGAGACGCTTCGTCTGGGTGCGTCATCGCTAAAGGTACTTTGCATGTTAATGATTCATTTATTTTAAAAGATGTTGCCTTAGTGAGTAAGCTGCATTACAATTTGCTTTCAGTTTCTCAGCTTATCGATGACGGTTTCAAGGTAAGTTTTAAGAAAAATGCTTGTAAGATTCTTGATTCTTCGGGTAGTCTGGTTTGCAGGATTTCTCGTTATGGGAGAATCTTTTGTGCTGATTTTGTTGAGTCTTCTGGTGATCCTCTCAGGTATTTAGTTGCTTCTGAGTCCTGTGACCTTACTTTTTGGCATAGGAGATTTGGTCATATTGGATTTGACCACTTGACTCGAGTTAGCGGCCACGATCTCATTCGTGGTTTGCCGAAACTCAAGATGGTCAAAGATCTTGTTTGTGCTCCTTGCCGGCACGGCAAGATGGTTTTCGCTTCTCATCCTCCGGTCACAGTCACTATGACCGATGCACCAGGACAGCTGCTCCACATGGACACGGTTGGTCCAGCTCGAGTGCAGTCAGCAGAAGGGAAGTGGTATGTTCTTGTCGTGGTCGATGACTTCTCGAGGTACTCTTGGGTGTTGTTCTTAGCCTCGAAGGATGAGACATTTACACATTTTTGGGGTCTTTTTCGTAGGCTTTCTATTGAGCTCCCGAGTGCCTTACGAGCGATCTGCAGTGACAATGGCATGGAGTTCAAGAATTCCTACTTTAAGAGTTTCTGCGATGAGACAGGTGTAGAGCATCAGTTCTCTTCTCCATACGTCCCTCAGCAGAATGGTGTTGTGGAGAGGAAGAACCGTACCCTGGTTGAGATGGCCAGGACGATGCTTGATGAGTACTCTACATCGCGGAAGTTTTGGGCTGAGGCGATAGCCACCGCGTGCCATGTTTCGAACAGAGTTTTTCCGAGGGCACACTTGCATCGCACCTCTTATGAGTTGAGATACGGGCGAAAGCCCAGTGTCTCTCATTTTCGCGTGTTTGGTTGCAAGTGTTTTATTCTGAAGTCTGAAAACCTAGATAAGTTCGAGTTACGATCTTGTGATGGGATCTTTCTAGGTTACTCGACTTCTTCGCGGGCTTATAGGGTCTGGAACTGCGAGTCTAGTAAATTGGTAGAGACCTGTGAGGTGACCTTCGATGAGGCCAGTCTGGGGATTAGGCCCGATATCTCAGGTTCTGTAAAGCAGTCTGAGACCATCTTTGTGGATGATCAGGAGGATGGAGATGAGGGTTGTCTACCTAATCCAGTTCCTTCTCCCCTTGAGATGCCTGGTTCTACCACCGCACCTCGAGGAGATCAGCCCATGCCTTCCGCTTCTTCTAGAGCTAGTGCCTGGTTCCTACCTCATCAGCTCATGAGGTAGAGGCCATTTCTCCTTCTCATCAAGGACCTCCCCGTAAAGTCCGAGAACATCATCCTTCACAGCAGATAATTGAAGATCTTTTTGAGCGTGTCACACGCTCAAAATCTGGCACGTCTCACTTCTGTCTCCACTCTACTTTTGTTGGCTCTTTCGAGTCCAAAGATTTTAGTCATTCTCTTTCTGATGAGTTTTGGGTCAATGCCATGCATGAGAAATTAGAAAACTTTGAGAGAAATAAGGTCTGATCGCTTGTTGAGCCCCCTAGAGGTCATAATGTCATAGGTACCAAGTGGGTGTTCAAAAACAAGCAGAGTGAGGATGGGATAGTCATTCGAAACAAGGTTAGACTGGTAGCTCAGGGCTTCTCCCAGGTTGAGGGTCTAGATTTTGAGGAGACCTTTGCCCCTGTAGCTAGGCTTAAGGCCATTAGAATTCTGCTTGCCTTCGCAGCATTTAAAGGCTTCAAGCTTTACCAGATGGATGTCAAGAGTGCCTTCCTCAATGGTTTTATTGAGGAAGAAGTCTATGTTAGACAGCCTCTAGGTTTTGAGAACCCCAAATACCCAAACCATGTCTACAAGCTTTCTAAAGCCTTGTATGGACTTAAGCAGGCCCCTAGAGCTTGGTACGAGAGGCTTAAGTCTTATCTGTTGAGTCATGGGTTTGAGATGGGAAAGGTAGACAAGACCTTATTCATTCGCAGGCATGGCAATGACTTTCTACTCGTCTAGATTTATGTGGATGATATCATCTTTGGTGGCTCATCTCATACTCTTGTTTCTCAGTTCTCCGATGTCATAAGCTCAGAGTTTGAGATGAGCATGATGGGCGAGTTGAATTTCTTTCTTGGCTTTCAGGTCAAGTAGACTCGGGACGGTACCTTCTTGCATCAGGGAAAGTACACTCGTGACCTCCTGAGACGCTTTGATATGAATGATGGTAAGCCAGTATCCACACCGATGGCTTCATCAGCTTCACTCAACCCAGATGAGGACGACGAGCCAGTTGATCAGAAGGAGTATCGCAGCATAATTGGCTCCCTCTTGTACCTCACTGCCTCGAGACCAGACATACATTTCTCTGTGTGTCTGGGTGCTCGATTTCAGGCTTCTCCTCACGTATCTCATCGCCAGGTGGTGAAGCGCATCCTTCTATACCTTCAAGCTACCATTGATTATGGTATTTGGTACTTTTCCTCATCCTGTCTTTCCCTCAGAGCCTACTCAGACACAGACTTTGCCGGCTGTAGGATAGATAGGAAAAGCACTTCTAGCAACTGCCAATTCATTGGCACTTCTCTCGTTTTTTGGTCTTCTAGGAAGCAGTCCGGTGTTGCACAGTCCACCGTAGAGGCTGAGTATGTTGCTGCCGCCAGTTGCTGCAGCCAGATACTTTGGATGGCTTGGACCCTACGGGACTTTGGGTTAGTTATAGAAAGTGTTCCACTCTTTTATGATAACACTTCTGCTATTAACATTGCTAAGAACCCAGTGCAGCACTCTCGGACCAAGCATATTGATATTCGATATCATTTCCTTAGAGACCATGTGGAGAAGGGTGACATAGTGCTCCAGTTTGTGAAGAGTGACCACCAGTTGGCCGATATCTTTACCAAGCCTTTGGATAGCTCTAGGTTTTCAGCCTTGCGGGAGAGCTTGGGGTGGTTTTTCCTTTATGGACTGTAGTGAGGGGGAGCTTTGTGCTTTACTATTCTATCTTGTATATTATGCTCTTGCTCCTTCCTATTGCATTGCATTTGGGTGCATTCGGGTTAGTCTTTCTAGCATATATTAGAGTGGTTCTCCTGTCTAGTTGCTTAGATTTCTTTCTCTCATCTTGTGATTCTAGGATGCTGCTTATTAGTTGTTTCTCTTCTCACTAGGTTGAGCTCACTCACTTCTTATAGGTTCTAGCAAGGGTTGGGCCACCCTTGGGTAGACAGGGAATGTGTTTGCTCCTTAGTGTGTTAGCTGACCAGCTGATAGTCTTAGTGTCATTTTGGGTTAGATGAGAGTCAGTCTGAGCCATAGTATCCTCTATATCTTGTCTTTTCTTTAAGGACTGCCTTTTCTGATTTCTTAGCTAGCTTCTCGTTTTATAGCTTTGGTTCAGGGGGAGTTCATTTGGGAGCTTCTGGAGCTTAATATTGACATAACTCAACTTGAACTAAAAAGCACTTCACATGTGTAACATCCCAAAAATTTGCTTTCTTCAAAACTAATTCCAAAATAATTATTTAAAAATATCTGGAGTTTATTTGGATTTTCTGGAGCCTAGTTGGATTTTTGTTTCTAGTTTTTATTTAAAATTTAAAGCAAGAAAATGTATTTTAAATATTTTATTAAAGCTAAAAAGAGTTTATTTTATTTTTCCTAGCCTTCCCTAATTTATTAATTAATTTTTGAGAGTTTTCTAGAATTAAAAATTAATTTTGAAAGTCAAAAAGTATTTTATAAACATATTAAATGCAAATCTGAAATTAAAAATATTTTTCCTAAGTCTAAAATGCTTCCAGGAATATTTTATGATTTTTCTGGAATTTTTAGACTATATTAGCTATTTTCTAAGTATTTATAAAGTTTCTAGTATTTTCTGAAATTTTATTTCGAAAATAAAAATCATTTTAATCCTAGCCTGCCACGTGTCGTTCTCGGATTAAATCCATCTCTCTCCACGAGTTAATCCTAGCCATACAAAGTCACTTACCCCTTCTTATTCATCCAAAGGCCATCATCTACTCACTTGCCACGTGTCGCGAATCTGACGGCCCGTACCCCTTCACTTCCTCCCTCTCTCTATTACACATGGACCCCACATGTCATATGTTTCTTCAACCTCTCCTTCTTCCTCCTCCCACTCTCTCTCTCCTCCACCATTAGAGCCAAAACAAAGCTTTAATTATCATCCGTTTCCTCCTCTTAACTCCCGATTAAAGCGTGGAAACGGACGCCCTAATCACCCTCATCAATCTCCCGGCCGTTCCCCAACCTTTTACCTTCTCAAAACTGAAATCTCTTCCCCTCCCTTATCTTTCTATAAATTGGCCTTCCCTCATCATTCTCTTCCTTTTCCTCCTCATTTTCGGCTGGCTTCCGCCTCCTAACTCTCCCGCCACCCCGGCTACCCCGCCGCCCTACGCCGCCCCGCCGCCCTACGCCGCCCCGCCGCCGGTCGCCGGTGAGCCGCCGCCCGTGCGCGCCCCTATGTCTCCCTCCATGATTCCTTCTTCAACTATATTCAATCTTGTTTATTTAATTTGTTGTTGCTCCTTTGCCAAGAAAGACTAGATGCCCATTTGGCTAGGGGAGACATGTTAGTGCATGCATGCATGAGGTTGTGTGTTCAAATCTTGGGCATGCAATTTTCGGTTGGACTATTAGCCAATTTTTGTTCACCTTTAGTCAATGACAAGCGGGACCCACTTGTCATAAATTATTAAAATAAAAATCTGTACCCAATGACAACCGGGCCCCACGTGTCATACACTCCACAATATCCCAAAAATCAGCCAAAATAAGATTCCAGAGAATATTCTCTCGTTTTGCATTTTCTGGAATTTCCAAACCGATCAAACTTCCAATCGCTCGTTCTCCGTCGTCCGAACTCCGAATCCAGTTATTCAAATTTCTAAATTTGTCTAAAATCATAATCTAAGTTGCAGTATATATTTTATATTTTTGTGATTTTATTTGCATTTATTTATTTATTTGTTTTGTCGTTTCGCGCGTAGAACCCGACGTCGCCGAAGATTTTTCCGATCCGCAAGAAGAAGTTCCATATAGCGCGCAAGAAGGCAAGTCTCCTTTGATCATCTTGTGCCTATGTTTGCCAAAATCATTTTATTATTTTAAATTTAGATGCATTGCTATGTTACATAAAATGATAACTTTTGCCGTAAGGTTATTAGTTAATCCAATAATTGTTATACCCTCCTTTGACGTTGATTACCATGTACCATTGTCACCCTAGGTTTTCCTTGTCTCAGTATTGAGATTATTATGATGTTTGCAAATTTTAGAATGGTAGTAAAATGCTTAGTCATGCTATTCAATCTTTGTAACCTTGGAATGGGAAATTATAATTCTTTAAACTAGTCTGTTGTATTCAGAAATTTAGTGGCGATTGGTGTTGCCACTGTTCTTTTAAATAAAATAAAATGGTGAAAATTGATTTTAGACTTGGGCGGATGGTTTGTTTGGATTGGTGCGTAAGCACGAGATCTTGTAAAGTGTATGTTCCGCCTTAGTCGAGTAAGGACCGACGCTTGTGATTGTCCAAACCGAGCACTACCGTACAACCACAAGTCTATATGGGTATGACTCAGCCGAATAACTTACGTTAGTTTAGTTTAGGTGCCACCAATGGAAAATGGGTGCCGAGATTTCTTGGTTTACTCATAGTGAGGGACAGGATTTACTATACTCACATGGCGCAAGAGGGGCTTCGATCGTGGTGGATTTAACCTTCACGGTGAAACCTCGTGGGTGGTATCTAGCTAGACTAGAGTGAGGTAAAGGCTTTGTGATATTTTATCTGGTCTCATGCCAATGGAAGCATGTTGACTATTAAGATAATTTGTCTCTTGTGGGTAAAGTTGTACCAACTCGCAGAGTAATAAAACTATTCGAATAGCCGTGCCCACGGTCAAGGGCGGGCAAGGAATGCATTCACATGGTAGACTTTTGATTTTGATTTTAAAACAAAGTTTTGGGAACTCGGGAGTGGTTGGAACTCTTGAGAGTGTGTGTCCTGGCGGATGGAGCCAGTGAGGGTGGATGGAACCCGTAATTTTAAACCTTGGCGGATGGAGCCTTTGTACTAGTGTTGGTGGTTGGAACCTTCACTAGAAAATTGTATCTAGTTTCAGTATTGCAACTATTTTGTTAAATTGATGCTTTCAAATTACATAATGGTATTTGAAACAAAATCTTGCTTTATGCAAAAGAACCATATAACCTTCCTTTGTTAAGCCCCGCATCTATCGTGATCTTTCCCAAGACTTGCGGAGTACTTTATGTACTCACATACTACACTTTAAAACAACTCTCAGAGGAGGTTGAAGCTCAAGAGGCGGACTACGACTACTTCGTGGATGGATTCGATGAAGGCTTTCCGGATTTCTAGGTTGCGCTTCCCCACCAATTGCACGTGGTGTATTGATGGGTCTTGTTTAAGTTTCTTTTGCTTCGCTGTAATTTCTGTTTGGTGTGAGGTCTTAAAACCTCATTTGTAATAAAAGACTTCGAGGTCCTGTACTCTCGATTATTGTAATAAAGCGTTGTTGGTTATGTATCATGTCTGTTTAACTGTGTGCACTAGCTTTGATCGGGGACTAGTGCGTAATACACGTAAGATTCGGAGTTGCCGCCCTGCTGGTCTCACAGAAGTGGTATCAGAGCCAATTTGACTGTAGGGCGTAACCTAGTTAAAATGGCCGTTATTAGAAAAGCTTGAAAATTTATTTTATAAAATAAAATTTAATAATGTGCTATTCTCATCTTTTCTCTTCTTTCTATCCATACCTTCATCATGGTATTCTATCTTATCTATCTGTTTACTCACTTTTAAGAATGGTAATTAGATCCACTTTCCTTTGTAATTTCTATAGAAGGGTTAGAGAGATCAAGTCTGAGAAGCACCCAGAGAACCATGTCGTCATGAAGAATTGAGGAGCAGTTCTTTAGTTCATAGTACCCAAGTAAAGTCCTACGATTTTAGAACGTTTATGTATATTGCTTGTTGGTGCTAGATGGACTGTACCAAGCCTTTGTGTGCTTGTAGTACAGCCATCTTTAAAAACTATTTTTGTTTTTGAGCTAAGCATCTCTTGGTTGGAGTTTGCTTCTCTCTTGAGTGTTTGTTTGGGATGTTATTTAGTTGTTCCCTGACCTCTTATCTATGCTACTTCCCTCTTACCTTTTGTCAACTCTGGTTACCGCTTCAGATGGTGAATACAAGAAGCAACACCGGCAACAACCAAGGACCCAATGACAGCAATGCCCCAATTCCTCCTCCGCCAGCTCAAGCCCTAAATTTGGAACAGATGATGGCTATGCAGTTGCAGCTTCTTCAAGCCCTTACTCAAAATCAAGTCAATCAAGTTCAGCCAGCACCTATCCAAGCACCGCAGTCTAAGCTAGGAGAGTTCATGAGGACCCGACCTCCGATTTTCGCAGGATCTGCTGATCCGTTGGAAGCAGATGATTGGATTAAGGAAGTGGAAAGGAAGTTAAATTTAGCTCAATGTAATGAATATGAAAAAGTCTTGTTTGCTGTCCACCAACTCAAGGGCGTTGCTGCAAACTGGTGGGAAAACTTCTGCGCTGCACACCAAGATGCTGAGAGTATTGTTTGGGCAGAGTTTGTGGAAGCTTTTCGTACCACTCACATACCTTTGAGCGTCATGGAAATGAAAAGGAAGGAATTTCACCAACTGCAGCAGGGGAACCTTAGTGTTTCTGCGTACTTGAGTAAGTTCATTCAATTATCAAGGTATGCACCAGAGGATGTAGCAACTGATGCTGCAAAGATTTGGAGGTTTATGGGAGGTTTGGATCCCAATCTCAAGGTGCAGTTAGTGTCCAATGATTATCCTACTTTTCAGCATTTGGTCAACAAAGCTCTTGTTCAGGAAGATGCTCAATGTCAACTACAGGAATCTCGTAAGAGAAAGATGGCTTTTCAGACGCAGTATAATGCAAGCAGTTCAAGACCCCGAATGAATCCACCCCTGTTCAACCAAGCTCCAACAGTAGCAGATGCACTAAGAACTCCAAGATCAGCACCCCATTCAGTGATGCAAGAACCCCACCTCTATACCGGAGTCCAACCTCAGAAAAGCAACACATCAGCTGCAGGAGTGCAATGTTTCCGGTGTCACGAGATGGGGCATTATGCTAGCAAGTGCCCACAGAAACCTCAAGCTATCACTCCAATACCTTTCAATTTGAGGACTACACCAGAGCGAGCTCCAGCTGCAGGGCAAGGACGAGGAGTATCTCAAACTCCAGGAAAAACTCCGAGGACCCCGCAATCGCAAGGGAGAGGACGAGTTAACCACATCACCGTGAACAATGCTTCGAAGGCAGTGACCAAGCTTGGTAAGTTTGTTGTTTATTTGGTACCAACCTAATCTCAGTTTGGTTCAGAATCAGAAGCAACATAGGAGCGCGAGGAAGATCTAAAAACCTAGTTTCCCTCTCCTTTCTTTTTCCCAGTCTGTCCGAATCTCGGGGACGAGATTCTTTCTAAGGGGGGTAGATTTGTAACATCCCAAAAATTTGCTTTCTTCAAAACTAATTCCAAAATAATTATTTAAAAATATCTGGAGTTTATTTGGATTTTCTGGAGCCTAGTTGGATTTTTGTTTCTAGTTTTTATTTAAAATTTAAAGCAAGAAAATGTATTTTAAATATTTTATTAAAGCTAAAAAGAGTTTATTTTATTTTTCCTAGCCTTCCCTAATTTATTAATTAATTTTTGAGAGTTTTCTAGAATTAAAAATTAATTTTGAAAGTCAAAAAGTATTTTATAAACATATTAAATGCAAATCTGAAATTAAAAATATTTTTCCTAAGTCTAAAATGCTTCCAGGAATATTTTATGATTTTTCTGGAATTTTTAGACTATATTAGCTATTTTCTAAGTATTTATAAAGTTTCTAGTATTTTCTGAAATTTTATTCCGAAAATAAAAATCATTTTAATCCTAGCCTGCCACGTGTCGTTCTCGGATTAAATCCATCTCTCTCCACGAGTTAATCCTAGCCATACAAAGTCACTTACCCCTTCATATTCATCCAAAGGCCATCATCTACTCACTTGCCACGTGTCGCGAATCTGACGGCCCGTACCCCTTCACTTCCTCCCTCTCTCTATTACACATGGACCCCACATGTCATATGTTTCTTCAACCTCTCTTTCTTCCTCCTCCCACTCTCTCTCCTCCACCATTAGAGCCAAAACAAAGCTTTAATTATCATCCGTTTCCTCCTCTTAACTCCAGATTAAAGCGTGGAAATGGACACCCTAATCACCCTCATCAATCTCCCGGCCGTTCCCCAACCTTTTACCTTCTCAAAACTGAAATCTCTTCCCCTCCCTTATCTTTCTATAAATTGGCCTTCCTCATCATTCTCTTCCTTTTCCTCCTCATTTTCGGCTGGCTTCCGCCTCCTACCTCTCCCGCCACCCGGCTACCCCGCCGCCCCACGCCGCCCGCCGCCGGTCGCCGTGAGCCGCCCGCGCGCCCTATGTCTCCCTCCATGATTCCTTCTTCAACTATATTCAATCTTGTTTATTTAATTTGTTGTTGCTCCTTTGCCAAGAAAGACTAGATGCCCATTTGGCTAGGGGAGACATGTTAGTGCATACATGCATGAGGTTGTGTGTTCAAATCTTGGGCATGCAATTTTCGGTTGGACTATTAGCCAATTTTTGTTCACCTTTAGTCAATGACAAGCGGGACCCACTTGTCATAAATTATTAAAATAAAAATCTGTACCCAATGACAACCGGGCCCCACGTGTCATACACTCCACAATATCCCAAAAATCAGCCAAAATAAGATTCCAGAGAATATTCTATCATTTTGCATTTTCTGGAATTTCCAAACCGATCAAACTTCCAATCGCTCGTTCTCCGTTGTCCGAACTCCGAATCCAGTGATTCAAATTTCTAAATTTGTCTAAAATCATAATCTAAGTTGTAGTATATATTTTATATTTTTGTGATTTTATTTGCATTTATTTATTTATTTGTTTTGTCGTTTTCGCGTAGAACCGACGTCGTCAAGATTTTTCCGATCCGCAAGAAGAAGTTCCATATAGCGCGCAAGAAGGCAAGTCTCCTTTGATCATCTTGTGCCTATGTTTGCCAAAATCATTTTATTATTTTAAATTTAGATGCATTGCTATGTTACATAAAATGATAACTTTTGCCGTAAGGTTATTAGTTAATCCAATAATTGTTATACCCTCCTTTGACGTTGATTACCATGTACCATTGTCACCCTAGGTTTTCCTTGTCTCAGTATTGAGATTATTATGATGTTTGCAAATTTTAGAATGGTAGTAAAATGCTTAGTCATGCTATTCAATCTTTGTAACCTTGGAATGGGAAATTATAATTCTTTAAACTAGTCTGTTGTATTCAGAAATTTAGTGGCGATTGGTGTTGCCATTGTTCTTTTTAAATAAAATAAAATGGTGAAAATTGATTTTAGACTTGGGCGGATGGTTTGTTTGGATTGGTGCGGTAAGCACGAGATCTTGTAAAGCGTATGTTCCGCCTTAGTCGAGTAAGGACCGACGCCAGATTGTCCAAACCGAGCACTACCTGCACAACCACAAGTCTATATGGGTATGACCTAGCCGAATAACTTACGTTAGTTTAGTTTAGGTGCCACCAGTGGAAAATGGGTGCCAGGGATTTACTGGTTTACTCATAGTGAGGGAAAGGGATTTACTGTACTCACATGGCGCAAGAGTGGGCTTCTGACTATGGTGGATTTAACCCTTCAGTGGTGAAACCTCAGCGGGTGGTATCTAGCTAGACTAGAGTGAGGTAAAGGCTTTGTGATATTTTATCTGGGTCTCATGCCAATGGAAGCATGTTGACTATTAAGATAATTTGTCTCTTGTGGGTAAAGTTGTACCAACTCTGCAGAGTAATAAAACTATTCGAATAGCCGTGCCCACGGTCAAGGGCGGGCAAGGAATGCATTCACATGGTAGACTTTTGATTTTGATTTTAAAACAAAGTTTTGGGAACTCGGGAGTGGTTGGAACTCTTGAGAGTGTGTGTCCTGGCGGATGGAGCCAGTGAGGGTGGATGGAACCCGTAATTTTAAACCTTGGCGGATGGAGCCTTTGTACTAGTGTTGGTGGTTGGAACCTTCACTAGAAAATTGTATCTAGTTTCAGTATTGCAACTATTTTGTTAAATTGATGCTTTCGAAATTACATAATGGTATTTGAAACAAAATGCTGCTTTATGCAAAAGAACCATATAACCTTCCTTTGTTAAGCCCTCGCATCTATCGTGATCTTTCCCAAGACTTGCGGAGTACTTTATGTACTCACATACTACACTTTAAAACAACTCTCAGAGGAGGTTGAAGCTCAAGAGGCGGACTACGACTACTTCGTGGATGGATTCGATGAAGGCTTTCTGGATTTCTAGGTTGCGTTTCCCCAGTCAATTGCCTGTGGTGTATTGATGGGTCTTGTTTAAGTTTCTTTTGCTTCCGCTGTAATTTATGTTTGGTGTGAGGTCTTAAAACCTCATTTGTAATAAAAGACTTCGAGGTCTGTACTCTCGATTATTGTAATAAAGCGTTGTTGGTTATGTATCATGTCTGTTTAACTGTGTGCACTAGCTTTGATCTGGGACTAGTGCGGTAATACACAGAAGATTCTGGAGTTGCTGCTCCAGGGTCTCACAATATGTTGAGGGGCAGTTGGATTTCCTGCATTTCATTTCAGCATTCCGCATTGCAATATAACTACATAGAGCCTTGATTATTATCCATATATGACATATTTACAATGAATTATATCTGGCCATGATTATGCTTAATTGCTAGATTTATTATGACTTTACATGTGTCGTCAAGCCTTTGCCATGATAGGTTGATTAACATAGTACAACTTGAATTAAGTCTTGTCAGGTTAGCTCTTGAGATTAGTCTGTCTTTAGTTATCCTTTTATGATTCATGCCATGTCAAATAGGCTAAGTTGAATCTTAAATCTCTAATTGAGCTTTAGATTGAGCTATGTTAATTTCTTGATGAAGCATGAGTTAGTACAATTATTTAAGAAAGCAAAAAGATCTCTTTTATGTGTGAAAGAACTGATCTCACCAATTTTTTCCCATAAAACTGCTTGCCATTGCACTAGGCATGGACTTAGGGGGAGTTTTGGATGACCAAGATCATCTCCTTAAGCTTCTCGCTTGGAATGGTCGCATAAGGCCTGAGATATAGCACATCACCAAAATCATGAGTTTCAAATGCAAACATTTGAATTGTGCTAAAATTTCTTAACTACCACAAGAACCAAGTACTTATACAAATGATTCATTCTTGAACTTGTAGCACTCTAAAATGACTCAATTCTAGCTTCTTGGTTTCACTTAGATTATTGACATGGCTTGCATCATCTTTGGATACCTCTAGCTAGACTATACTCTTGAGTGGCTTGACACGCTAAGAAATTCATCTAATCTTCAGATTGTTACTTATGTGGTTTGGCTTGATTATGCATATCTTGTCATGATCTTGATAGCATTCACATATGCATTATGGCTTGGTGTAATACTTAATGGTCATTTTTGATAATCTTCATGGCTCCCATTGCTTTCCATTGCATAAAATTCAACCTCACCATACTATATTCTCTCTTTTGCATCTTAATGATTCTATTGCCAAAAGGGGGAGAATATTAAAGAAAAAGCCCTTTTTGAGCCTTTGGGGGCATTTGAGGAAAACTTACACTTTCTTTTGCTCCTTGTGTCACTATGGTCATTAGCATCACTTTCTTTCTCTTGGACCATGTATGACTTTTCAAACAAACTCAATCTTATGCTTTTTCTGTGTTTGTCAATATACTCATCAAGGGGAAGATTGAGAGACTATGTGGAGGTATCCCAAGGTTTGTGATGAGTAATTAACGGTTGTATTAGAGAGTTTGAGTTTGTTTTGGGTATTCTAGGATTGAGTACCTTTTACTTATGCTATTGGTTACTCTGTTTCGTGCGGTGCCATGTGATGTGTTTCTTGTCTGTGATGACTGCAGGAATTTGAGGTGGAGTCGTGGCGAGGCACGGGATGACCGGACTAGGCACAGGCACAGCTAACTTCAGTTTTCAGATTTCAGTCTGTAGCTTATCTCGGCAGACATGCCATTTGCACTTTTCAGCGGGTCTGGAGCAAGAGTAATTACTGTTTATTTTCTGCAGTGTTTCAGTTGTTCAGATTTCAGTTACTGCTGCTGCTAAGGGTTTCGGCCAGGGAGGTCTTCGGCTAGTGGAAAGTGTGAAGTCGAGAGGTTTGGGTGTATGCAACTCAGTATTCTGCTGTTGTGTTGCTATTGGTGCTGCTCGGTCGATCTAGAATTTAGAGTTTTTGCAGTGCAGTAGTGTTAAGCCTTTTTGTAGTGCATGTGTGCGATTGCTAGTTGGTATGGAAGCTTAGTTAGTTTGTGTGTGCCTTGAGGAGCAGCAGTTCTTGCTCTTGCCAGTGTTCTTTGGATGCAGCTAGTTTCCTGTCAATCATTCTTGCAAAACTTTTGGTATGGTATTTACTTGAGATATATGTTGAAATTTCCAGAGAATTCAATTAACTTCTTTGTAGCTTTTATAGCTATCAGAGAGTTGTGAATTTTTGTGGACATCTCAGGGGCAAACTTTAAAAGGCACCATTCACCCCCCCTCTGTTGCCATTTCCGATCCTACAAAGAAATACTTCCGAGTACCTACAGAGCAAGCAGAACTCAAAACCCTGGATCTTCAAGAAGATCTCACTTACCAAGAGCAACCAATCAAGATTCTTGAGACAACCGAGTGTCAACCCAAAAGGAAGACCATCAGGTTTTGTAGAAACTAGTGGAGCAATCACACAGAAGATGAAGCCACCTACAAATAAGAAGAAGACCTGAAGCCAACCATCCCCATCACTTTGCTAGCTAGTTCAAACCTCGAGAGTGAGATTTTCGTTAAGGGGGTAGGTTTGTAACATCCAAAAAATGTTATTGCATTTTGTTTGATTTATTGGAATTTATTTGGATTTTATTTCAAAGCCTAGAGTAAGAAAACTAAATTTATAGAATTTTATTTTTTCCTTAGCTCCTCTAGATTTTCTAGAGTTTTTAGAAGTTTACTAGTAATCCTAACAAATATAAAAGAAAATTTAAACTCCAAATCACCTCGGGCAGACACGTGTCATGCCTTGGTTCAATCCGCCGTCGCCCGATCTAATCCCAGCCGCTCACCCTCACTTACCCCTTCGCTTATCAGCTGATGACTTCGATCTTTTCCTTGCGCCATGTGGCAAACATCTGACCGTCGGCCACTCCCCTTCTCCCTCCTCTCTCTCGCCAACATGTGGGCCCGCCTGTTAGGCCTCCCTTTCTTCATCCCTGAGCCACCGTCATTGCCGCCCTCCACTGAGCTCATTAATCGGTCATTTCTTCATGTTAGCTTGATCATTTAATGCCATTAAGGTCCACTAAGCCGCCTGAGTTTATTCCACCACATTTTCCCCTCTTTTAATCCCATTAAATCCCTCTTCAGCCACCACAACCACTGGCCTTAACCTCGGTGAGTAACCGATGACCGTTCGCCCTTCTTCTCCCTATAAAAACTCGTCCCCAAGCTTCCTCTCCGCACCCCGCACATCATTCCTCGCTCAATTCCACTCCCTTGCACTTGAAGTCCTCTGCACTGGTCGTGTCCCTCTTTGATCATTGGCGAGCAATTGCCGCCACCTCAGCCCGTCTCGAGCTCCACCGACGCCCCTCCGCTAAGCGAGCCTGTCGCTAGAACGCCTTCTCCACCGACACTAGAACGCCGCCGCTACACTCTCGCCGTCGACCAAATCTGTGTAGCCCCAAGCCACACTCAAAGGTGGAAAGACTCCCTGTGCCTTCCCCTTCAATTTGCGCATCACGCCAACGACTATCGCCCACTGGGGCACCAGTGAGCCCTCAGGCCCAATGTGCCACCGTCGGCCGATGAGCCATGTTAGCATGTGAACTGATGTGTCAACACAAGTGGCAATCGCATGGCGCCATGAGCGTGCCACCTCAGCATCAGCGAGCCATGCCGGCACCACCTCACACCCTATGCCACCTTAGCCGCCTTTCCAGTCGATGGACCTAGTCCACCAAAAGCCAGGCCCACATGTCAGTCTCGGCCCGAATATTAAAATCTCAGGGCTGATGTCATCAAGACGTCATAGCCCATTTTCCTATAGAAAAATAATTCAGTCAGAAATTAAAATATGATGCTGACGTTGTAAATCACTTTTTTAGTATAAAAATAATTTGAAAAAATAGCCCTTTTATTTTTCTTTAGTTTTAAACTTCTGGAAGCCTGTATTTCTTCATTTTAACTCTGATTGGACCCATTTAAAATTTGAAATTCTTCTAAAATCCTAAATAGCCCACTTTTGAATTTTATTTGAATTTTGTTTGAATTTATTTGCTTTGATTCTTCACGTATAGATTACGACGTCTTTGGAGAGTATGATTTCGACGATTCACAGCACCAAGACTTCAAGCAAGGCAAGTTACACCTTTGATCATGTCACTCCTAGTAATTTAAATTAATTATGTTGTTTTTAAATTATTATGCATGCGTAATTTTATTAAATCTAGTTTAAATTCTAGTTATTCCCAATTCTTTTGTGTATAGCCAAATCTAATTAGTACATTAGTTAGGTGGGAACATTTGTTTCACATGAAATGTTGATGTCTAAAATTTATTCTTGACTTTGGTGAGTTAATAAGGTCTATAAAATTTTGATAAAATAAAGTTATAAAATCTGGTTTAGACTTAGACATTGGTATGGTGGTGGGTGCTTGCTAGCATGCATTATTGTTCGGTGACACAATGTCGACTGCTAGGCACAGGGGGTATGTGGTTTGAGCCTAAGTCAAGTTAAGAATCGGTCTGTGAGCTACTATTATAAAGTCATACCATACTACCATAAGTCTGCTATGAGATAGATCTAGCTAAGTAACTTGTGAAGTTCCAAACTTAGTTTCGCTATAGGCTGAATGTGAGCGTGACGTAGACCGCAAGAAGTCTTACATGACATAAGAGAGAGCTCCAACTTTTGAATTCAAGTTGTGGTGAAATCTTAGTGGTCGTGTAACTAATTTGGCAATAGAACAATATAACAGCCATATCATGAACTCTCAACCGCACACCTAAGGCAGTGTATTAATTGCGTGGCACAACGGGACCTCTACAGAGTAACAAACTATCCTAGATAGTCATGTCCACAGTCAAAGACATGCTGAGTATGGTTTATTGTAGATTAGACATTGGTTTTATAAAATCTGGTTTGTGGATAAATGAGAAATCTTTTGAGAAGGTGGTTCGGGTGAGATACCTGTGGTTAAGTTAGTATTAGGTTGGTGCCGACACTAACGATATTATTTTTATTAAAATGCTATTTTATTATATCAAAGTCAGCTTTTGCACTTACTTAACGGCAATTACTTCAATATTGCTTGTCGCACAAATAAGCATAATTTACCTTCCATTATCATTCCTTATGCATGCATTAACCCTGTTAAATCTCCTGGTGTAACTAGTGGAGTACTTTATGTACTTATATTTCTTAATTACTATTGCCAGAGGATGACTTCATATGTTGAGGATTACGATGAATAGGCCACGTCTTACAGTCATTCGCCTGTGGGCAGGCAGGATGGGCTATTGCTTTATTTATCTTTCACTGATTTACCTTTATGTTTTGCCATGAGCCTTTTATTGTAAATATGGCCATTTGATTTCTAATAAAGTGTGGCTATTATGCATGATATGTATCTCGCCCCGTCTGGCCTCTCTATCGTCTAGCTCAGCCGTCGTCGCTTCGCCTTCAGTAGCCAACTACAGAGTGCCACACGTCATCGCTGTTCAGACCGTCTGAACGTCCTCAGCTGTAATGACCCCAGCTGTTTATTTATAAATAATTTACAATAAAAACAAGTGTTATTTGCTTGCCAGAATTTCTGCAGTTTTTATTGGCCTAGTTTTCAGCTTTCGAAAAAGGCTTTTTCTTCCCAAAATTAATTTAAAGTAAAAACATTAAAGATAAAATACTATTTTTAATTTCTATAAAAATCCTATTTCAATTAATTATTTTAAAGCATTTGGCTTTTATCTGAATTTTTTATCTTTTTCTGTTTTTTAAATAAATTTAAAAGCTAAAAATTATTTTTCTAAAAATTTAAAGACCAACTTTATGTTGGAAATATTTTCCTAAGTCTACAATAGCTTCAGGAATTTTTGTGTTTTTTTTAGAAATTTTAGACTTTATTTGCTATTTTCATATTGTTTTTAAAGTTGTTAGGCCTTTCTGAAAATTAAAATCTAATTTTAAAACTCAACCTTCTCTCCGGTCAACACATGTTGGGCTTGGATCGAATCCACCTTGGCCGATTTAATCATGGCCATCTGTTGCCACTTAACCCTTCATGCTCAACCGATCGCTCCGATTGTCTCCTTTCGCCATGTGGCAAGCATCCGGCCGCCCACCCCTCTCTCCTTAAGCCCTCTGTCACGACACATGGGGCCCACCCCACTCCTTCTTCCTCCATACCCCTTCTTCCTTTGGCCAACTGCCATTGCTTCACTGGCCTGAGCTTTAAATGTCGGTCGTATGATTCGTTGCTAGGGCAATTGCTGCCATTGAGTAGCTTATTCACCCTCCACTCAGTCCCACCCATTTCCTTTACGTCTTCTCCCTCATTAAACCTCATTCACTACTGTTACCCACCACCACTGTAATATCCCAAAAATTTTATTTCTCTTTTAAAGTGTTTTTCTAGAATTTATTAGATTTTTCTGGATTTTATACCAAGCCCTGAAATGAGAGAAGTTAAAATTTTCATTTCATAAAAACCAAAATAAATTTATTTCATTTTATAAAGGTCAAATTAAATGTATTTCACTTTACTAAGTTAAATCTATAATTATAATAATTTTCAGGAATTTATAAAGGTTTAAAACTCTCCTTTAAAAGTTGAAATTGTGTTTTTGCGAAATCTAAATATCAAATTGGATTGAAAATATTTTTATTAAGTCTAAAATAGTTCCAGATGATTCTCTGAATTTTTCTCAAATTTTCAAAATTTATTTGGTATTTTTCTGAGTATTTTAAAGCCTCCTAGCATTTCTGAAAATCAAAAAGAAAATAAAATCCAAAAACCCTCCTGGGGCTGACACTTGTTGCCCATCGAATCAATCCACTCGCCGAATTCTATCCCGACCATCTGATCTCGCTTACCCCTTCACCCCCGCCTTCCTCCTCCCTCAGGTCGACACCTGGCAAACATCGGACCAATCTCCTTCCGCCCGATTTGATCTTGTCCGCCCACAGCCACTTTCCGCTTCAATCACCTCCCTCTCCCCTCGGTCTGACGAGTGGCTTAATCTAGACTGTCCGCATTTGCCAATTTGAATCTCAGTCGTTCCCTGTCACTTAATGCACTCGATCCGCTTGGATGTACTTCCCATTGTCAGATTAAATCACAGCCGACCGCGGCCACTTACCCCTTCGCCAGTAGTCTAGCAGCCACCATCACTTTCCCTTGCCACCTATCACTCATCCAACCGCCGCCCTCGCCCTTTCCTCTTTCTTTCTCTCGCTGACCAGTGGGCCCCACTTGTCAGTTCCGTCGTCCCCGCCCCCTTTCCTTCTTCTCTGCGCGATCATCGCCGCCGCAGCCGCCATTGAAGACCAAAAATTTAAACCTCGGTTCCGTCCACCCTCCCTGCCCGAGCAAACGTGCATTAAGTTCCCCATTCCCCGCCGCACCCAAGCCAACCGTTGCCCCTCTCCGTCACGTCGCCATTACGCCAATTAGTGCCCGGGGCCGCTTCAAGTCCGGCGAGGAATTGTGCATCCGTTACTACTCCCCCACCTATATAAACCCTCCTGGAGGTCCTTCTCGACATACTGCCCACTTCCCCTCTCCCAATCCCCTCCCTCAGCATCCGAAAGCCCTTTGCGCCGTGCAATCTTCGAGTTCCTCCTCGGCACAACTCCGACGAGCAAATCAGCAGTACTCTGGGCCTGTCCGAACTGCACCACCACCGCCCACGTCTTCCCGAGGCCGTGCGCACCTCCTCCACCTCTTCCCCGAGCGTCTACGCCGCCGGAGCAACCTCGCCGCCGATGACCTCCCTCCGCCGTTGCTCCTCGCCGTCGATTAGCACCCTCCGGCACCCTCGGGCTTCGTGCAAGGTACCAGAATGCTCTCCTCGCACCCCACTTCCTCTCTGCACCCTCGTCCGGTGCCACCGCCCGTCGGAGCACCAGCGACCATCGGTCCCCGCGCCTCCCCCGTCGACCGGCATGCCACGTCAGCTCGACGGGCCGAGTTGGCAGCCGACGTGGCCGCCACCCAGAAGCCACATCGGCCACAGGTTGCCACGCTAGCGCCACCTCACGCGCGCGTCAGACCCGCGTGCCACCTATCACCTCAGGTCAGTGGACTCAGTCCACCGTGAACCCAGACCCACGTGTCAGCCTCTCTCCGAATTTAATAACCCCAGGGCTGACGTCATGCTGACGCATTAAAGCCGATTTTCCCATTTAAAAATAATTCGGCCAAAAATTAATTACCTTGCTGACGTCATACTCTTTTATGTCCTTTAGAAAAATAATTCAGGCTGACGTCATAAATGCTTTTCGGTTTAAAAATAATTCCAGAAATGGGTATTTTCTTTTTAATTATATTAAAAACTTTAGAAGGCTATAACTTCTTCATTTTAACTCCAAATTAACCCGTTCTAATTTCTAAATTTTTCTAAAATCATGAACTTTCCATTTCTGCCCTCCTTTTTAAATTTTGAATTTATTTGAATATTGTTTTTCAATTTCTTTTGAATTGCTCTTTACGTTAGATTTTGACGATTCTAGAGAGTTCGATTTCGACGACGATTTCCAGCAGGACTTCGAGCAAGGCAAGTTACACTTTGACCATGTTGACCCTATTATTTCAAATTTATTTATATTATTTTACTGAATATGCATGCGTACTTTATTCAAACATAATTTAAAATTGATTTAAATATTAGTTATGCCCACGATCCTTTGATTATACCCAATTTGAATCTCGAATTCACACACCTTGTCACCCTACCTGAAAACTAGTTGGTACCATAGTATTGACTAGAAAACTTTATAGAATTGCTTAGCCTGGCTTAGTATAATTTTAGGTGGGATCAGATATTTCACATGAAATGACGGTTCTTTTAAATGAGTCCTTGACTTCGGTGAGTCGAGGATAGTCTATGAAATGTTTTAAAAACAGAAAATAGAAAACTTATGATTGGACTTAGGCTATTGGTTAGGTGGTGGGGTACCGGCTTGCCTCGTGTTCGGAGACACATGGTTGATTGTCATGCATGTGGGTATGTGGTTTGAGCCTAAGTCAATTAAGAACCATTTCTGTGAATAATTTTACGAAGTCATTTCGTACTACCACAAGTCCGGTATGGGACAGATCTGGCCAAGTAATTTGTGAAGTTCCAAATATAGTTTCGCTATAGGCTGAATGCGAGCATGACGTAGGCCGCGAGAAGTCTCACATGGCACCAGAGGGGGCTCCAACTCGTGGATTCGAGTTATGGAGAAACCTTAGTGGCAGCGTGACTGTTCTGGTTTTGGATCATCAGAACAGCCCTGTCATGAATTGTCCGCCGCACACGTAAGGTAGTGTGTTTATCGCGTGGCTCAAGTGAGAGGGAATGTCTTGTGGGTAAAGTTGTACACCCCTGCAGAGTTAAAAATTTATCCTGGATAACCGTGTCCACGGTCATGGACATGCTGAGTAGAGTCTTTACAGATTAGACTTGATTTTATGAAAACTTGGTTTTAGCAAATAGCAGTGTTTTGGAATTGTCCGGGTGGGATACCCGTGGATAGGTTAGTGTAGGTCAGAGCCTACACTAACATTATTATTTGCTTAAATATTGTTTTTACGATGTATTCAAATTTAGTTTTTCATACTTACATTATTGTATTTAAATTCAAGTATTGCTTTTCCGCAAATTACCCCATTAAGCCTTCCTTGAAATCCATTATGCATGCATTCAATCTGTTATATTCCCGGTGTAACTTGTGGAGTACTTTAAAGTGCTCACCTTGCTTAAATCTGTTGCCAGACGTTGACGGCGACTTCGACGGTGAGGACTACTTCAGCGTGTAGGACACGTCTTATAGTCATTCGCCTGTGGGAGGCTGGATGGGCTGGACTGCTACCTTTATTGTTTTTCCACTACTTTTATTTTCAGTTGGCCTCGTGCCATTTTATTGTAAGACTTGGCCATATGACCGTATATTTGCTTAATATAATCGTGGTGATTTTGCGTGATATACATCACTGTTTACCCTGTGTGCACTAGCTTTTCCTGGGATAGTGTGATTTACACGGAGAGACTTGGAGTGTTGTTCCAGGTCTCGACAACCACCATTGGCTTTTACTCCGGTGAGTTACTTCTCTGTTATTACTCCTTCCCTAGCCCTATAAAACCCCTCTCAGTACCTCCTTATCCCACACCACCCTCTCCACCTCCAATTTTTGTCCTTCCAAGGCCGAGCCATCCCCACACTGAGCCCCTTCTCTCTCTAAGCTTCAGCCGCCCTCCAGCGAGCAATCACCGCAGCCCTGAACATCCTTGCATCCTACCGTCACCATCCTTGGCATCCTTGAGGCCGCCCTCGGTGGAGCATCTTCACCATTGGAGCGCGACCACACTAGGAGCCATGCGCCACCACCACCTTCTCCTCATCACCGACCATTCTCCAACCATCTCTAGTAATGCTAACGTATACCATTGAAATCCCCTCACTCTCCTCTCCATTTCCACACCTCGCCGATCGCCAAAGTGTCCCACACCACTAGTGAGCCCTTGGGCTTCAAGCACCGGCTGGCATCCCTACATGTTGCCATTTAGACAGTCCAAATGCTGATCGAATGGTCCGAACATTGCCTTACTGATCGGATGGTCTGTTGCCGATCGGACGGTCTGAAGTCCTATTGCCGCTCAAACTGATCCGAACGTTTCTTTGTTGATCGGACGGTCCATTGCCAATCAAACGATTTGAACAATCCTTCACCATTCGTACTTGTCTGAACTTCTCCATGCATCACCACCGCCCAATCCCTATCTAACGGCCTCCACTAGCCCTTACCTTCTCAGCCCGCCTATCCACCAAGTGATATGCCACCTCAATGCACAGATCTACGTGGTTGACACACGGCAGCCACATGGCAAGCGACGTCCGCACTCAACCCACATGGTAGCCATGTCAGTGCCATGTGGCATGCCACATCTGCACAGAGCCGACCCCATGCCACGTCTAACACGTGGCAGCCACGTTAGCAAATCCACCACATCACCTACCAGGTGAGGGATGATGTCAGCATGATGTCATAATTTTGAATTTTCTTTAGAAAAAATAATTCCAATAATTCTTTGATGATGTCACAAATACCTTTTCCTTTAGAAAATAATTCCAAAAATCCTCCTTTTCCTTTAGTTTTAAACTTCCTGAACCATGTTCTCTTTCATCCTAACTCCGATTGGACATATTCAAATTTCTAAATTCTTCTAAAATCCTAAACTATCTATTTATAGACTCTTTTTAAATTTTATTTGAATTTATTTTGCTTTGGTTCTTCGCGTATAGATTACGACGATTGCGGAGAGTACGATTTCGACGACTCGCAGCACCAAGACTTCGAGCAAGGCAAGTTGCACTGTTGGTCTTGTTGCTCCCAGTAATTTAAATTATCTATGTTATTTTTAAATTATTATGCATGCATACTTTTATTCAAATCTAGTTTAAATTTGATTTAAATTCTAGTTATAACCAAATCCTTTGACATTGAACCTCCTTATGCCTTGTCACCATAGAGAAAAGGCTAGTTGATGCATTAGTATTCTTGACTAATCATAGGTTCGGATACCTTTTTCACATAAAATGATAAACTCTTGAAATGTATTCTTGACTTCGGTGAGTCAAGAAGGTATATGAATATTTCAAAATAAAACATAAAACTTAGTTTGGACTTGGGCTAATGGTCTAGTGGCGGGTGCTAGCATGCATTGTTATTCGATGACACAATGTTGATTGTCAGGCATAAGTGGTATGTGATGAGTCGATGGATCCTGATCTTCCGATAGAATGATAACTTCGATTTAGAGGAGAATGACTTTGACGATGCAGGCTTCTAACTGGTCATGACCAGAACACCAAGCAATCACTAAACCACACTCCAAATCGTTATCAACCGTGCCAAAAACACGGTTGACCTAACCACGAAAGTCTATTCCTACATGCAACTAAAGAACACGCAAGAACAAGATAACAAGCAATCTGAAATTATAAATATTTATGAAGTACTAATAAGTTGGGATTCCAAATAAGGATCTTGACCGGGTGGTCTAGTCGACACACGCAGAAGATACAAGTTGCAATGAAGGCAAACTAAATATAAACGAAATCCAAGGAAACTAACGGGGTGCGACCTCCTTAAATAGAGGAGGAGAAGCTGCACAAAACTAAGAAAAAAGGGGTGGTACTATGAATAGTCCGGGCCAAGAGGTGGGGGCCACCTTTCCCTTGGGCCCAAACATTACAAGGTCTAGTTTGGCCCAAATAGGTGATGCAACGCATTCTTTTGATGATTGTAGTGTACTCAGATTGAATTTGGGGTTGAGGCCATATCTATTGTTAAGAGAATAAGATAAGCTTTCCATCAAGTACTCACACACCTCAAACAGACTACGTATATGAGAGTTATGCACGTTTGAAGTCAGACCTGTCAAGCTGAATCTGAATTGATTTGGAGGCCGAATTGGATTCCAAAACGTGTCCCACTTTAACTCTAGCTTGAATAGGTCCAAAAGTAACGTGGTGACCTGGAGGAAGTGTTAGGGCAAACTCGACATGGTCTTAATATGCTGGTTGGCTTCCCTTTAGGTAGATCCAAACCACGAGCTCGTAGTGTTGATACAATCCTCCTTGTAGAGCTATGTAAATATACATTTTCATCATTATGTAGCATCATATAGTTCATATAATATAAAGGCACTCCTAAAAACGAGCTCACCTGATAATTTAAAGTGATGCATAGGAGCTTTTGTATTTGGAACAATGAGAATAGAAAATATGATTGTATCCATAGGGCCATGTTCTCATCATCCTCCCCTTTTTAAAAACAAAGCCGTCCTTGGCTTTTGATAAACTGAAAATAAGGTAACAAAGAAGCCAAAGTGTATGCATGGTATATGTATATGTCATCTGTTTTAACAATTCTTCGTTGTTGCACAATTAGTGTTATAAAACAACATCTATCATAAAAGCTCATTGTATTATTAACCCAAGAGTAATCATATATGTTAATGAGCAAATCAAAATTTCTCACACAGCATTTATTGCAACCTATTTTGCAAATGTAAGTGAAGCATTTATGCAATTCAAATATCTGAAGTTGTAAACTTACAAGGGTAGCACATATGAGCAAAA
Source organism: Melocanna baccifera (assembly GCA_036346265.1). Lineage (NCBI taxonomy): Eukaryota > Viridiplantae > Streptophyta > Magnoliopsida > Poales > Poaceae > Melocanna > Melocanna baccifera. The sequence continues at coordinate 15,431,486 of CM070680.1, read as the reverse complement.
CTACAACTTTGGGAATCAAACAAAGTTCATCCATATAATCATATTTCAATCGAGCAATAGCAAATTCATCTAGCAAGGGTGAAAAAATTTGTAAGTTCTTCCAGACATCAACTTCATTCTTCAGATTATCAATCCTAGATGGTTCAATAAGAGATGAACACATCGGAATTGAATGATCACTAAATTTTATTTTTCTCTCATAATGAACAAAATTTAGCATACAAAAATTGTTGTTCAAAACAATAAGCTTCAATTCATCCATATGATCACAAGTTATGCATATTCGTTATAGAAGAAATTGATTATCTACACCATAATCTCCAATCAAATTAAACTTATATATGTAGACATAACTACTAGCTCGTGAGTTTAAACATGAAATTTCGGCCAGATTCTCAATCACACTAGATAGCTCTCTATAATCATCGAACATGATATAGTATAAAGAATCATTATGAGATATTCTAGTAAGAACTTCCTTATAAGTAATCAATTCCATATTATATAAATTGAGCAAAGAAATTTTAGAACATGGTATTTCCAATTGAACACATGAATTCTCACAATTACTCACATTTTTACATTTAAATTTAGCACCATAGTTATTACCTTTATCGATCTCTTCAGTTGATGTAGATGTTGTAGGTATAAAATCTTTGTGATGAAGCAATGGGGCAGTAAATACTTCATCTCCAACCGTGGTTATCTCCTCATCTTTTGCTTTCAACAGCACTGGTGGCTGAACATTCAACTCCTTATCTTCAATGACAACTTCTCCCTTTTCTTCAGCATGTTTCTCAACTTGCTGCAAATTGTTAGTCGTAGAAAAAGGCTCAAACATAGATTTGTTCTTATGTTTCGTATCATCAAGTATTCTCAATTTTTTTCTCAATCTGACTTTTAACCTTACAAGCAAGTATAAACAAATTAGAGAGAGAATTATATTCTTTGTGAATAAGAATGTTCTGAATTTCTTGATTAAACCCACCTAATAATCTATTCTCTATAGCTTCAATATGTTCCTCTAAATCACAACGCAACAAAAGAGTTTACAATTCTTCACAGTATTCACTTACAGTTCTCTTAGCTTATTCTAAATGTTACAATCTATTTAACAAATCACGTGAGTAATATGAAGGAGCAAATCTAGATCTCATGACTCGTTTCAATGCATTCAAGTGTTAGGTACAAATCTAAATGAATTTTTAGAATTTTAAATGATTTAATATGATTAAAATAAACTTTAACATAAGATAAAATTATTTTATTTCAGTTCCTCAGGTCTCAAAGAATTTTCTGGTATTTTGGTGAATTTTTAGGATTTATTTGCTATTTTTGGGAGCTAGTTTGATTTTACTCGAATTTAATAAAAAGAAATTATGGGAAAATCCTTTCCTAAAAACCTCCGCCGTCCAATTCTCTCTCTCTCCATGCGTCACCTATCCCCCGGCCCATCTCCCCGCCGTGCCCCGCCCTTCCTCGGCCATCCGATCCCCGGCCCCGCCACATGGCACCATCTCCGCCGCCCGTGTGTGCGCCACCCTAACCCTAACGCCGCCCGCGTCCACGCCCGCCCGTGGCCGTTTGATCTCCCCGCGATGCATCCCGGCCATCCGCGCGTCTCAAGCCGTATCCGCGTTCACCGCGCCCTACCTCCGGATCAAACTCACCTCGGTTTTCGTGTATTTATACGCCACCGTCGCCTTGGTTCACGTGTTGTCGCCTCGGTTCACGTGTTGTCCCTCGCTTCTCACCGCGCCGCCGTGAACGTCGCCGCCACCGACACCTCCGGAGCTCCCCGCCGCCATCGTCGCCATCTTCTCCGTAAGGCGCCACCGCCGTCGTCTCACCCCTTCCCGCCGTCACCATTGAGCACCCCGCCGCACAAACCCGCGCTGCACCCCCATCTTCTCCCTCGCTGGAGAGCCACCGTCGCGTCGCCTCGTCTGCGCACGCACTCTCGTCGCCTCGGTCCTCGCGCTGCCAGCTGCGCCCATTCCCACGCCTCGCGTCTGGCCGCGATGCTTCGCACCGCGCGCCGGACACGCGTCAACCATCGGCCGCCGCCCCGCCTCCGAGCCACCCGATCCAAGCCGCTCATCTAGATCTGAGCCAGCGGCCCAGATGCAGCCACGCGTCATCATCCCCGCCGTCTGATCCCGTGCCGCCGCCGCATCCAAGCCGTGCCGCGTCAGCCCTAGCCACGCCAGTAGCCACGTTAGCCCTAGGCCATGTCAGCATGCCACGTGTCCGCCACGTCGGTTGCCACGTCAGCCAAAAACCGGCCCCAGGCGCCACATCAGCAGCCACATCAGCTCCATGTCAGCCCTAGCCACGTGTCACACCGCCAGCCTACCACGCCACCCTAATCGCGCGTCGGCAAGACCGTCTTCCCGCGCATCGCTCCATGCACCGGTCCACGGTGAGACTCGTCCCTACCGCATAATCGGGTTCACAAAGATGGTGTCTTTTTTGAATTTCTAGATATGTGGGACCTTTCAAGATTCTGAACTGAAGAGGTGAAGTCGCTTATCAGTTGGACTTGCCGCCAAGCATGTCGGGAGTGCACAACGTCTTCCATGCCTCTCAGCTGAAGAAGTGCCTCCGAGTACCCACAGAGCAAGCCGAATTGGAAACCTTGGACCTTCAAGATGACCTCACCTATCAGGAGCAGCCAATCAAGATCCTCGAGACCGCAGAACGTCAGACCAGAAGGAAGACCATCAGATTCTGCAAGGTTCAGTGGAGCAACCACACCGAAGATGAAGACACTTGGGAGCGAGAAGAAGATTTGAAGGCCAGCCATCCCCATCTCTTTTGCTAGCCAGTGTAAATCTCGAGGCTGAGATTTCTTTTAAGGGGGTAGGTTTGTAACATCCCAAAAATTTTATTCCTTTATTGAAATGTTTCTTGGATTTTCCTATATTTTTTCCAAGCCCTGATTTGATAAAAACAAAAAGTATTTTATTTTATAAAGGCCAAAAAGGATTTATTGCACTCATGAAAGTCAAAATAAATGTAATTCTTTTCCTAAAGTCAAATCTGCAATTACTTTAATTTTCAAGAAATTATAAAGATTTAAAACCCTCCCTTTAAAAGAAAAAATTGTGTTTGTGTAAAAATCAATTATCAAAAGGGGTTGAAAATATTTTTATTAAGTCCAAAATAGTCCCAGATGGTTCTCTGAATTTTTTTGGATTTTTCAAAACTTATTTGGTATTTTTTTGAGTTTTCTAAAGCTTAATATCATTTCTGGAAATCAAAAAGGAAATTAAGCCCTCCCCGAGGATCTCGTCTTCACACCGCCCCTCCCCCACTACTCAATTCAAGCAATCAAGCCCCCGAGAACTCCCTGCGCTCGTTCTTCTCCGCTGGCCTCCAGCAACTCCGGCGAGCAATCGCCGTCGCCACAAGCCTCCCCGAGCTTCACCGACGCCTCCCCGACGTTGCTGGTGCCCAGGCGATCCTCGACGACCTCTGCCCCGAGCATTTGCCCCACCAGAGCCCCTCCGCCGCTGTGAAGCCCTCTCCGACCGTCGCCCCTCTCCGCCGATCTTCCTCTCCGACCACCCTTGGACTTTGTGTGAGGTACCAGGACACTCCCCTCACCCTCCCCGTCAATTCCAGCGCATCGGCCGGCGCAGCCGCCCACCGAAGCTCCGGCAACCATCGGGCCCCGAGCGCCACCACCGGCCGCCCTGCCCGGTCAGCTGTCGGGCTAAGGTGGCAGCAGACGTGGCCGCCAGTTGGGCGCCACGCCAGCGCCACCCGGGCGCCTCCCCGCCACCCCGCGCGTGCGCAGCCACGTCGGCATATTGCCGTGATGTGGCAGCCACGAGGCGGCCACGTGGAGGACACTTCAGTACCCCTGCCACGTTAGCCCTGCCAGTTTTTAAATAAATCCAAAAATTCCTGCTGACGCAACAAAACTGATTTTCCAATATAAAAATAATTCGATAGAAAACCTATTTATCTTGCTGACGTCATAAATGCTTTTTCGGTTTAAAAATAATTCCAGAAATTGAGTATTTTCTTTTTAATTGTATTAAAACTTTGGAAGGCTATAACTTCTTCATTTTAACTACAAATTGATCCATTCAAATTTCTAAATTTTTCTAAAATCATGATCTATCCATTTCTGGCATCCTTTTGAAATTTAGAATTTATTTGAATTTTATTTTTGAATTTCTTTTGAATTGACTCTTTACGTTAGATTTTGACGATTCCAGAGAATTCGAGTTCGACGATTCTCAGCAGGACTTCGATCAAGGCAAGTTACACCTTTGACCATGTTGAACCTAATATTTCAAATTTATTTATGTTGTTTTACTGTATATGCATGCGTACTTCTATTCAAATTTAATTTAAATTCAGTTTAAATATTAGATATACCCATAATCCTTTGAATATGGCAATTTGAATCTCGAATTCGTATACCTTGTCACCCTAACTGAAAACTAGTTAGTACCATAGTATTGACTAGAAATTTTATCGAAATGCTTAACCTGGCTTAGTATAATTTTAGGTGGGATAAATTCTTTCACATGAAATGACAGTCCTTTTGAATTCTTGACTTCGGTGAGTCAAGGGTAGTTTATAAAATGGTTTAAAAATGAAAATAGAAACTTATGTTTTAGACTTAGGCTAATAGTTAGGTGGTGGGTGCCGGCATGCCTCGTGTTTGGTGACACCTGGTTAATTGTCGTGCATGTAGGTATGTGGTTGAGCCTAAATCAACTTAAGGACCGTTTCTGTGAATTATTTTATGAAGTTACTTCGTATTACCACAAGTCCGGTATGGAACAGACCTGGCTAAGTAATTTGTGAAGTTCCAAATATAGTTTCGTTATAGGCTGATTGTGAGCGTGGCGTAGACCGCGAGAAGTGTCACATGGCACCAAAGGGGGCTCCAACTCGTGGATTCGAGTTGTGGTGAAACCTTAGTGGCGACATGATTATTTTGACTATGGATCATCGGAACAGCCTTGTCATGAACTCTCCACCGCACACCTAAGGCAGTGTGTTCATCGCGTGGCTCAAGTGAGAGGGATTGTCTTGTGGGTAAAGTTGTACACCTCTGCAGAGTTAAAACATATCCTGGATAGCCGTGTCCACGGTCATGTACATGTTGAGTAGAGTCTTCACAGATTAGACTTGAATTTTACAAACTTGGTTTTCGACAAACTCAGTGGTTTTGGTAATGGTCCGGATGGATTCCCGTGGTTAAGTTAGTGTAGGTCGGAGCCTATACTAACGATACTCACTTGTGGGCTTGTGGCGACTACTCAGCGAATAGGACGCGTCTTACGATCATTCGCTATATATAGACCTCTGCTCACATGGGCCGGGATCATGCTAGGACCGAGATGCCCAATACGGAAAAACTCAATTATCAATAAATCTCAAAAGTCTATACAATCGGATAACTCTATCCAAAATAAAGCGTAGTGGCCAATTGAGCCCATATCCGAATCATATTCGAATTAGTGTTCCAACATTGGTACTCGATGAAGTGTTTGTAACAAATGAATGCAACATAGTATGCAAGGCTTACCAAAAGAAGGTTGAAAGGTTAATTTGCATTCATTTAAAGGTAAATACGAACTTTAAATAAAACATTAATAAATTGGTAATAAACCACTTATGGGTGACCACTTATGGACCTCTCATCCATAAGTGAAACCAACAGTGAACACCATCCACTTCCAACCAAATGAAATAACTATCCCCTTGAAATCGTCTATTTGAATAGTTTTACACTCTGCAGAGGTTGCACAACTGTACCCACACATGTTAAGTTAATAGCGGCCTCTAGTAAGACATATTAACCCCAAAGTATATGTAAAGATCATATCAAAGTTAAGTCCTTAATTCTACCAGGCGAGGCTGAACTGATACCTAAAGGAATACGCGAGGCTGTAATGTTCTCTCATGTAAGGAAGGATCATGGAATCCCTTTGATCCTCACGATATAGATTGAGCTCAAGGCGAGTGTACTAGCACTGTGTCATCCTCTTAATAGCTCAATCACTCTCTCGATTCCGTGATGGATTATAAACTTATGATTGACTAACCCCAAAGTATATGTAAAGATCTCAATCACCTTGGCATGGCCATGCACTTTCATAATCCATTACATCGAGGAGCACTTTCATAATCCATTACATCGAGGAGTCCAGAGATATCTCTCCCATAAGGAGCGGCAAATTCTATCTTGATCATTCACATCCCACTACATGTTTTATGGCAAACCCGAAGACTACTTTTATGACTACCCAGTTACGGAGTAGTGTTTAGTAGTCCCAAAATAAGCTACTACTCGTGTTGGGAACCATGATGATCTCAAGTCTAAGGATTCTATATAAACACTACTTGAGACCAACTGATGACACATGGAATCTCTGCAGTGTCTCATGGCAGGTCTATCCAACATATGTTCACTAACACATGTCCATATTATTGATTTGGTATCACCATACCATGATCCATGAGACATGATCATCAATCAATACATATGCTGATCTTTGTCTTTGAATCATATTTGTTCCTCATATGATATATGATCAGGGATTATTTAGAAATAGCAACATTTTAGTATTTAAGAGTCTCATGAATAAGTCACATACTTATTGATCAATAATGATGATGTCTATTCCAAGGAACAAAGTAATATATCATAAACATAGTATGTGATATATACAACATCTCCATGTTGCCTCTAGGGCATATCACTAACAATACCATCTCTGTCGAGACCCGAATAAGCAAATCCGGTCTCTCTGTGTATTCTGCACTAGTCCCAGAATCATGCTAGTGCACACAGTCAAACATAGATGAAATCACAACCATATACACGATATAATAAAGGAAAACTCAATTATCAATAAATCTCAAAAGGTACGACCTTATAGTCACGTTTACAATAAACTGGCCCGAAAACTTAACAAAAGTAGCAGCGGAAATCCAAAATAAAGCGTAGTGGCCAATCGGCAAGCCCACAGACTATCGAGTGGAGAACAAAGCCTAATCCGTGAAGTCGTCGAAGTACTCTCCTTCTGGAACCTCCTGCTGGTGATACTCCTCTTCCTCAACTGAGCAACATTGGGCATAAAGCCGTGAGTACATTGGTACTCAGCAAGTCGTTTGTAACAAATGAATGCAATATAGTATGCAAGGCTTACCAAAAGAAGGCTGAAAGGTTAATTTGCATAAAATGACATTTAAAGGTAAATACTGTAAATAGATTAAAAGCAAACTTCAAATAAAACATTAATAAATAAATACCAAAGGAATTGTAATAAACCACTTATGGGCCTCCCCTCCATAAGCTAAGCCAACCACTTATGAACTTCTTATCCATAAGCTGAAACCAACAGTGAACATCTGTCCACTTCCAACCACAAGTTTTCAGAAATAACTACCCCTTGTGTGAAATCACCAAGCATTGTCCATGACCGAAGATGCGGCTATTCGAATAGTTTTACACTCTGCAGAGGTTGCACAACTGTACCCACACGATGTGATTAGCCTCGGCCTAAGTTAATCACAACAAGGCCTTTACAAAGTTCAGTTACAACTCAATCCGCCCGCTAGGGTTTCGCATCACACTCCCCCTTGCGCCTCATGGAAATCAGCAACCATGTTCATCTCAATGGCAAGAATAAGTTGAAACATCCCAAATTAGTCAGCCAGGTCCGTCCCATACCAGACATGTGGTTTGCACGATAAAGCTAAGATCAATGGCGCACAAAGTTAAGTCCTTAATTCTACCTGGGCGAGGCTACCACATCCCCAGAAGTGCACCTGCACTTCCCCCTTTACTGCACGATCACTCGCCCGAGTGCCAAACCAAGTTTGTAATTCCCCGCCAATGACACACCAATGCCACGGCACAAATTTTAATAAACGTGGCACCAACCATAGTTCCATATTTCCTTAAGTCAATTTGAATATTCACATATAATGATAAACCCAATCGGAATTATAAGCAGAGCTAAGCGGTCTATCGTACCAACCATGTGACAAATAATCTAGCATCACTAATATGATTCCCAACCTATGGTGACAAGGGTATAAGGGTGTTACAATTTATGAAGGAGGGATAATCAATCTGGGACAATAACTACCAAATACAAGGTTTGAATAAAAGTAGCGATGCAATATAATTTAAAACAAATTAATTAAATAATAGATTGTAAACTGGGTTCAACATGATCAAAGGACACGACTTGCCTTGGTTATGCTCAGCAAGGTACTCCTGGTCTTCGGGCGTCGAACCTGCTCCTCCGGAATCCGAATCTAACGAGAGAGAAAACGACTGAAACAAAAGAAACACATAAAATGATAAGCAAATGAACTCTAAAAATCATGAAACCAGAACCAAAAGCTAGAGCTCGATTTTAGATGAATTTAGAAAAAAGAATGGGGTCAATCGGAGCTATGACGGAGGAGAATGGGCTCTCAGAAAATTAATTAAAAATTAAATCGGAAAAATCAGAAAAGTTACTATGTTGTGGACCCGGCTTACGGGAGAACGAGTTCACGGTGAACCCGGCGCACCAAACAGTACACGCGGGGGCGACGACGCTGACGCGGCGGGGCGGCGGTGACGTGGCAGCAGCTGGTGCTACCACGTGGCACGGGGGTGATGTGGCAGCTGACGTGGCTGCCACGTGGCTCGGGGCGGCGGGTTTTTGCTGACGTGGCATGCCACGTGACGGGCCACGTGGACTAGGGCTGACGTGGCACGGCTCGGGCGCGGCAACGGCGGCGGGATCGGACTGTTCAGGAACGGCCACGCGGCAAAATATGGGCGGTCGGATCGGATCTGGAAGGACGGTCACGATCGCGCGGCGCGGGCGCGGTGCGGGTGCGGCGCGGGGACCGAGGGCGGGTGCGCGGTCACGTCCGGCGAGGCGATCGGCGACGAGGGAGGCGACGCGGCGAGAGGGGACAGTGCGGGGGCTCACCGGCGGAGACGACGTCGGCGACGGCTCTGGCGGCTTCAAGGATGCAACGGCGGAGGCGAAGGCTGCGCAAGACGGCGGCGGTGAGGGACGATGGTGGCAAGGAGTGGCGGCGACGCTGGTTGGCACACGAACTGAGGGGCGGCGGGGTTATAAAGCACGCGAACCGAGGGACTTCGATCCGGAGGTAGGACGCGGACGCGGTCGAGCGCGCGGCGGATCCAACGGCTGCGGTCGCGGCTTGGTTAGGGTTAGGGTTATGCGCGCGGGCGCGAGCACGGACGGCTCGGATCGGACGATAGTGGATCGGACGGCGCGGGCGGCGTCCGGGGCGAGGCGGTGCGAGCGGGACGCGGGGATGGATGCCGCGTGGCCGGATCGACGGCGGGGAGCGAGCGGGACGACGCGGTGCGAGCGGGCCGAGCTGGTGCCGCCGCATGGCAGTGGGGAGGGATCGGACGGCGGAGAGCGGGCAGGTGCGCGCTAGGGTTTGCAAGGGCTGGGTGGCGCGGATGCGCGCCGGGTGGCGGGGCGGCGCGATCGGCCGACGGGGAGCGAGGCAAGGCGGGGAAGGCAGGCGCGCGCGGGAGATGGGCTGGTTGGCCGACGCATGGAGAGAGAGAGGATCGGATGGCCGAGGAAATTTTCCCTATTAAATCTTTTCCAGAAATTCAAATAAATTGCTAGGAACTCTATAAAATAGCAAATAAATCCCAAAAATTCACCAAAAATACCAGAAAATTTCTTGAGACCCGAAGAATCCAAATAAAATATTTCTAACTCATGTTGATGTTTATTTTACTCAGATTAAATCATTTGAAAATTCTAAAATTCATTTGAAGCTTAATTTAATCCCAGAAAATTCCAGACAATTTCTTGTGACATAAGGAACTCAATTAAAATATTTTCAGCTAATGCTGAGATTTAATTTAATCACATTAAATCTTTTAAAAATTTTGGAAATTCCATTTAATTTTTATTTAAATTCAGGAAAATTACAAAAAATAATTTTTAAATTTCAGGTTTTTAAAAATCCCTAAAAATCAGGATGTTACATTTAATTTCTTTTGTTGGCCTTGTGCTCCTATATTGTAAGACTTAGCCATAAGGTCGTATTTTCATTTAATAATATTCTGTGGTGATTTATGCATGATACACATTAGTGTTGACCCTGTGTGCACTAGCTTTTCCTAGGATAGTGCGATTTACACAAAGGGACTTGGAGTCGTTGTTTCGGTCCGACACTTTTGGTTCTGGTTTCATGATTTTTGGAGTTCATTTGCTTATCATTTTTTATGTTTTTCTTGTTTCGGTCGTTTTCTCCCTCATTAGATTCGGATTCCGAAGGAGCAGGAGCTACGTCCGAAGACCAGGAGTACCTCGCTCAGCATAACCAAGGTAAGTCGTGTCCTTTGATCATATTGAACCCAGTTTGTAAACTATTATTTAATTATTTTTTAAAATTACATTGCATCGCTATTTAAATACAAATTTTGGATGTAGTAGTTATCGTCCCAATTGATTGATCCTTCCTTGATAATTTTGAACACCATAATACCATTGTCACCATAAGTTGGGAAACATACTAGTGATGCTATGATAGTTGTCACATGGGTCGTACGATTAGCATGCTTAGCCCTGCTTATTTTACGATTGGGTTATCATCACATGTGAATTATTAATTTGACTTAATGATATATGGAACTGTGGTTTGTGCTATGTTTATTAAAATTTAGGTCATGACATTGGTGTGTCACTGGTGTGGTTATACAAACTTAGTTTTGCACTCGGGCGAGTGATCGTGCAGTAAAGGGGGAAGTGCAGGTTCACTTCGGGGGATGTGGTAGCCTCGTCCAGGTAGAATTAATAACTTAACTTTGTGCGCCATTGATCTGAGCTTTATCGTGCAAACCACATGTCTAGTATGGGATAGACCTGACTGACTAATTTGGGAGGTTTCAATTTAATCTTGCCAACGAGATGAACATGGTTGCTGATTTCCATGTGGCGCAAGGGGGGTGTGATTGAACTTTGTAAAGGCCTTGTTTGTGATTTCATGAGATCGAGGCTAATCACATCGTGTGGGTACAGTTGTGCAATCTCTGTAGAGTGTCAAACTATTCGAATAGCCACGTCCTCAGTCATGGACAATGCTCGGTAATTTCACACGAGGGGTAGGGATTCTATTTTAAACTTAGTGGTTTATGTTGGAAGTGGATAGTTAGTTCACTATTGTTTAGCTTGTGGATGGGAGGTTTACAAGTGGTTTATTTCAATCCCTTTGATTATTTATTCATTATTGTTTTATTTAAAGTGTGCCTTCAATCTATTTATTGTATTTAACTTCAAATATTGTTTTATGCAAATTAACCTTTCAGCCATCCATTGGTAAGCCTTGCATTTTATATTGCATTCATTTGTTATAAACGATTTCTTTGAGTACCAATGTACTCACGGCTTTACGCCTATGTTGCTCAGTTGAGGAGGAATAGTATTACCAGCAGGAGGTTCCAGAAGGTGGTTACTTCGACGACTTCGCGGATTAGGCTTCATTCTCCACTCGATAGCCTGTGGGCTTGTCAATTGGCTACTACGCTTTATTTTGAATTTCCGTTGCTAGTTTTAAAGCCCTTCCGGTTAGAGATTTTGTAAGGTTGGCCATAAGGTCGTACCTTTTGAGATTTATCGATATTTGAGTTTTCCCTTTAATATAGCGTGTGTATGGTTGTGATTGCATCTATGTTTGACTGTGTGCACTAGCATGATCCTGGACTAGTACAGTTTACACAGAGTCCGAATTTGCATATTCGGGTCTCGACATTATATCTTACAAGTTTAAGGTTCATAGTAGTGACATCGTACTTGTCGACCTTTACACTATATGAGAATTAGACCCAACGGTACCAAAATAGAGGGATCTTAAAAAGTACATAGTCAAGCTCCTAAATCTCCTCTAAAACCCCATATTAGGAGCTTGGGCCTGTTGTACTAAACTGCTCATGAAATGCATCTATGCAGACACCTGAGTTCTAGGCTGTACTCTTTCTATCCTGATCTGTGGTATAAAATGTTTACCCATTTATGTCATATCCTTGCCATATCACAATTGTAAATTTTGGCCCTTTTGTTAACCATTGCAGCGTATCACTTGATGATCTCCTAGTAAATCGCATCTTAAATCATTCATTAAACCGATGGTTGTACTGTCTCATGATCCAAACCTCCGACCAGCCTGAATTCTCTTGGCGTAGCATGTCCTTATGCTCGTCAATATACGGGGAAACTTCAGTCATGTGTTGCAAGACAGTGAAATAGGCTTGAGCATATGTATCCAGATAAGAAGTTATTGCTTTCCTTCTGATGGTCCTGATACCTTCTAACCTCCCCTTGTGACGAGATAGAGGCACACCTATCAGTTCAACCTGAGTAATGTAATTGACGCAGAACTCAATGACCTCTTCGGTTGCATAACCTTCGATGATACTGCTCTCTATCCGAGATCAATTTTATACATAGAACTTGAGAATTCTCATATACCTCTTGAACGGGAATGTATGACGTAAAAACATGAAGCCATATATCTTTATCTCTTTCACAAGGTAAACAATGAGATAGAATATGATATCAAAAAATGATGAAGAAAAATACATCTCAAGATCACATAGAGACATATACATCTCAAGTTCAGGATAGAAAGAGCATATCCTAGAACTCAGGTGTCTGCATATGGCAAGGTGGTCTTATTTTCAAGAGGGTGGGGGCATTGGAGGCAAGCGGCGGGAAAGGAGAAGGCCGTGAGAGGGGAGGAAAAGGTGGCATGAGGAAAGGAGCAGGAGGAGGTGGGTGGCAGTGTGGGGGAGGCAGCGATGGCTAGGGTGGGATCGGAGTGGAGGGATGGATTGCTTATATATGATTTGGGGGTGGATCTAAAACGTTGAATCCTCATCCAATGGTTGAGAAAACTAATTGTTTTAGAAGGAAAAAACAATTGAATATCTAATAGATTGACCCATATATATATGGGATTCCATACTCCTAGAAGTACGTACTTCTAGTTCTCATATACCGCTTTAATGGTATTAATGGTATTGTTATATCTCTTTATCTATTGGAGTATACTCTAATAATTATTATAAAATACTTCAAAGTGAGTTCCACAAAAATTTCATCAAAATATTCTTTTTATAGCATTATTTGTGTATATATACTTTTTCATGTATGGAAAAAGGGTATATAGCAAAAATAAATAGTTATGATGAAAAATTTTCAACTAAGTAATATTTAAGTATACTAAAAGTGACAAAGGAGTATAAAATATTGGTTTAACTAGTATATTAGAAGTAAAGTACGTAGAAGTACCGAAAAAACAAACATGTAGCAGCATTGTGGAGCACGACAGCACTTCCAGCATCGGCGCCGAGATCCTCGCCGCCGCTCCATCGGACACCATCATGCAGCAGGAGCGGACTCGGAGCACGCGGAGCCCCGGCGCGTCCACATCAACCGACTCAAGGTCGAGGAGTTGTGTCAAGTCGAGCTCCTCGATCGTGACCGCCGCGTGCAGATGCAGCGCGGCGAGCCGGGCGATGTACTTGAGCCGCAGCCGCCTCAGTCGAGAGCAGCAAGACGAGGATAGTAGGAGACCGAGGGGCGTTCGCCGTCGCCTCCCGCGTCGAGCTGGGCACTGCAGAGTAGCAGGTCGGTGAGCGCGTGGAAGGCGCCGGCAGCTGGGAGCGCGAGGCCTGCGTTGCCTATTGTCAAGGACATCACCTCCGCTCTCGTAGAGGCAGGCAGCTCAACGTGAAGCACCGGCTGCTCCTCCTCTCCTGCTCGCACCTCTGCACTACCTTCCTTGGCAACGCCGGCTTCTTCCTCTGTTGATATTAATCTTGTTGTGTTTGTGTCAACTCTGTTTTTTGTGTTCTGCCAGAATAACCGAACTAAAGGAAGTTCAGTTTGTAGTTTCTGAAGTTAGAAGTATGTGCAGAACTTCAGAACGTGCGTAAGCATGTCGTGTTAGTATTGTTGGTCCATGATCCGAGTTATAAGGATCGTGGCTGAGTCTTAGGTGGTTTAGATGCTTAGAAACCGGGCTGTCTGTTGCAGTCCAAAGGTGCGTAGTGTTGTCATGTTTCTTCAGAATAGTGTAGCCCGTTTGATAACTGATTAACAGAGTGCAGAACAGAAAAGGTGCTCATGTTTTAGCACCGTAACTGAGTTCTCTTCTTGTTGATTGCTACCACTGTGTTTCCAATAGCATTCGTGTGTGTCAGAGGAGTCCCTGTGCTGACAATTGGTATCAGAGCCCAAGGTGATGCCGAGGAGTAGCAAGCTCACTGATACGGCGTCATTTGGTGTCACCAGCACGGGCATGCTGGCAAGGGAGAGCTGCGGTGTAACCCTATAGTATCCGATGCTCTCGAGGACCAATTACACAGTGTGGGCAATCAAGATGAGGACTTCCATGCATGCTCAAGGTATTTGGGATGCTGTCGAGCCCACGACTTCGGAGACAGCCGTGGAAACCCAGAAGGACCACATGGCCCTAGCTGCCATTTTCCACTGAATGTCACTCAAAGAAGAGGGAAGAAAGAGTGTATATTGCAGAGAAGGATGAAGAAGAACCAAACTTGCTAATCACTAAAACCTGTACATTGATTTAGATTGTAGTGGAGTCTGAACAGGAGGATTTCCTCAATGGGGAGAAGATCAAGCTAGCCTTGTGTGAGGAAGCAAAGTATGAAGATGACATATGGTACTTAGATACAGGAGGAAGCAACTATATGACCGGCAGCAAGGCAAATTTGCAAACCTGGACACAATCGTGTCTGGAAAGGTCGAATTTGGAGATGGTTCTGCAATTGACATCAAAGGGAAAGGTACGATTCACTTCAAGTGCCAAGATGGTGAACATCGGGCTCTAGTTGAGGTGTATTACATACCTTGTCTTAAGAGCAGTATTGTGAGTATTGGACAGTTGGATGAGAATGGCTGCAAAGTGATTATTGAAGATGGTCGTTTGTACATCTTTGACAGGCAGTAGAAGCTGCTAACAAAAGTCAAGAGATCAAGGAATTGGCTTTACAAGCTGAGTCTCTCCATGGCCAAACCTATTTCCTTGCTAGCAGCAATAAAGGAAGATCCATGGTTATGGCATGCCTGCTATGGACACCTCAATTTCCAAGCACTCTGCAAGCTAGCTCAATTGTAATTGGTAGAAGGTCTGCCATGTCTTGATCACGTTGAATAGATGTGTGATGGATGTTTGGTAGGGAAGCAAAAGCAAGCATCTTTCCCACAGAATGCAAACTACCGAGCTGAGAAGCCATTGGCAGTTGTACATGCTAACCTTTGTGACCCAATCTCTCCACCTACGCTAGCTGGTAAGTGATACTTCATGCTAATGCTTGATGATTATAGCCGCTACATGTGGATTGTGCTTTTGAGAAGCAAGGATGAGGCCCTTTAGGAGTTCAAGAAGCTGAAAGCAAGCAACGAGCTAGAGGTGGACCTCAAGATCAAGTCCTTACGGATTAATTGTGGAGGGGAGTGTTGGAAATATAGGTAATATTTTAATTTCAAGTTTTACTAGGAGATAAAATAAAATATACTAGTGATGCAAAGCTAACTACTAACAGTAGACTACTCATCATACTTCAGAATATACGCAAAAAAATATAATATTAAAGGCGTACAAACACACGAACGACTTACTGTTGGGCTTGATGAAGAACAGGAAGCAGCGCAGGCTTGATGTAATGTAGGCTTGATGCAGTGCGGGATGTAGATGAAACAGAGTAGGAGCGGTCGCGCAGATGTGCGCTGCCTAGAAACCTTATTGCCACCTCCGTGTAGGTCTTCACGACAACAATGACTCAGAGATACCGCTCACCCTCCTTCCAGGTGCACGTCGGGAAGAAAGGTCGGCGAAGTTCAGACGGCACAGCACAACAGCATAAATTTGTAGAAGGAGAGAATGGAGGCAGTGAGCTACTTGGGTATCTACTCTGGACGTCTCCAGGCATATATATAGGCAGAATGATAACTGATATGATTAAAACAGTTATTTTTCTACTGGTAACTGACATATTTAACCAACCATTTACCCACTGGTAACTGACATATTTAAACAGTCATTTACCTACTAGTAACTGCCTGCTATCAAAACCCAATAAAGCTCCAAATTCAAACGTTTGAATCTCATTCAAACTGAGAGAGAGTAATGCACGGTTTAGCAAAAATAAAGGTGAACTTGATCTGCCAAGGGGCGCGTCAGCTACACCACGTCAGCGCCCACGCCATGTCACGGTCACGTGTTGTAAGTCACAAATCATGCGATTTTCACACAAAAATACACAAATATGCGCACGCGTGCGTGCGCGTGTGTGTGTTTAGCCAAAGCCATCTTCATGCCATCCACTTCTATAATTCAAGGAGTGGCATGGATTCCACCTTATAAATTGATCTCCCCCACCTTGTCTTAGCAATATAGTACTAAACTTTACATTCTTTGGAATTAATAAAATGGGCCTCATTTATGGGCCTATTCTAACATGGAGTTCACCTCAAATGAATTTGTGGCCTTCTGTGAAGAATTAGGGATAAAGAGGTTCCTCACTGCTCCATATACACCGCAGCAAAATGGCGTCGTGGAGAGGAGAAACCAAACCGTTGTTGGAATGGCTCGGAGTCTTCTTAAAAATAAAAAAATGCCAGGCAAATTTTGGGGAGAGGCAGTCACTACTGCAGCGTATCTTCTTAACCGAGCTCCAAAAAAGGGTGTAAATGGCAAGACTCCATATGAGGCCTGGTCCGGTAGGAAGCTTTGGGCCGAGCATCAAGAAACTCTAAGACCAGAGTGAAAAGATGGTGTTTGTTGGTTATGAGCTGGGATAAAAAAGCCTATAGGGTGTACAATCCAGTGACCAATAAACTCCATGTCACCCGTGATGTTATTTTCGAGGAAAGCAAGTAATGGGATTGAAACCTAGCTGTTCGTATGCATTCCAGTGATGAAGGTGAGGTGTTCATTGTTTACTATCTGAAATACCCTTATGCAGGTTCAATTGGAGATAAGGGTGAAGGAGTATGCCCAACTACCCCTATTGTTTAGCTGCAAACCCTGTCATGGATGCCGTGGCATCTCGCAGGAACGCCCACTGCCACGGCAAGTGCTCCTGCTGCAGCGACAACACCTTCTGTTGCCATGACAACAACCACAGCCACTTCTGCAGGAACGCCCATGTCAAGCTCTTCTGCATCTTTAGACGAGCCGCTACACTATTTTGCCCTTCGGGATATATGAGAATACCTCTCACATTGAATTGGATGAACTCAATCTGTGTTTGCTCGGCATAGATGAACCAACAAGTGTGGTGAAGCCCTGAAGCAACCAGATTGGAGAAGGGCAATGGAGAAGGAGATGGCATCCATCCAAGGTAATGGAACTTGGGAGTTAACCACATTGCCTACAAGGAAGAAACCAATTGGGCTCAGATGAGTATTCAAGCTGAAGAAGAACCCCGAAGGAGAGGTAATCAAGCACAAGGCAGGGCTTGTTGCAAAGGGGGTATGTTCAATGCCAAGGGGTGGACTTTGATGAGGCCTTTGCACCTATGGCAAGGCTTGAAACAGTGCACTTGATCCTTGCAGTGGTAGCTCAAGAGAAGTCGGAAGTTCACCACATGGATGTCAAGTAGGCTTTTCTCAATGGAGAACTTCAAGAAGATGTGTACGTGCTGCAACCTCCCGGGCTATGAAGAGAAAGAGTAGGCTCACAAAGTGCTTAAACTCAAAAAAGACACTCTACGGGCTACGCCAAGCTCCTATGGCTTGGAACTTAAAGTTGGATGTGACACTCACTTCACTTGGCTTCGAGAGAAGTGCTCATGAACATGCAATATATAGGAGAAAAATGGGCAATGCAAGGCTGCTAGTTGGAGTATATGTTGATGATCAGGTGATCACAGGGAGCTGCATCAAAGAGATCATGTTTTTCAAGAAACATATGTTTAGCATGAGTGACTTGGGTTTGTTATCTTACTACTTGGGGATAGAAGTGACTCAGGACTCTCAAGGAATCACGCTGAACCAGTCAGCTAATGCAGCAAGATTACTAGAGAAGATGGGGATGAGTGATTGCAATTATTGTCTAACGCCCATGGAGCCAAGAGCAAAATTCAGCAAGGAAAGTGAGTCTACACTTGTTGATTCAACATACTATAGAAGCATTGTGGGGGCTCAGGTATTTGGTAAACACTAGACCCGATTTGGCATTCTTTATTGGCATGGTAAGCCGATTCATGTAGGAGCCAAGGTCTGAACATATGGCAGCAGTCAAGCAAATTCTGAGATATATTCGAGGTACATTGGAGGTGGGATGCAGCTACAAGAGAGGTGAAGGATATGCTAGCTTGATTGGCTATAGTAATAGAGATATTGCTGGAGACACTGCAGATCGGAAAAGCACACTAGGACTATGTTTTATCTCGGTCCAAACCCTGTCACTTGGAATTCTCAGAAGCAAAGAGTGGTGGCTTTGTCGTCGTTTGAGGTGGAGTAGATTATAGCCACCACAGCTACATGCCAAGGTGTTTGTCTCAGCCGGTTGCTAGTAGACATGATGGGAGATGAAGTGCAGAAGGTGACCATCAAGGTGGATAATAAATCAGCAATAGCACTTTGCAAGAACCCATTTACCTTGAGAGGAGCAAGCATATTGACACTCGATACCACTTCATTTGAGAGTGTATTAAGGGTGGGAAGATTGAGGTGAAGCACATCAAGTCAGAAGATCAACTCGCCGATATTCTCACGAAGGCCCTTTGGGCAAGTGAAGTTTCAGGAGATGCGCCGTAAGCTCAACTCGCCGATATTCTCACCAAGGCCCTTGGGCAAGTGAAGTTTCAGGAGATGCGCTGTAAGCTTGGTGCAGGGTTAAGATTATCAGTTCTGAAATTTTACCGGAGGGGACCGATAAGACCGTAATGACCGATTTTTGATTTTTTTTAGAGAATTTCGGACCAAAAAATTAAAATAAAATTTGAAATTCAAATGTAAACCGGTCGATTATCACCGAAAATCGGCCGAAAATTGTTGAAAAAATCGGGCAAAAAATCGGCCGAAAAGTCAAACACAGATTAGAAGTCCCCACCTTTTCCAAACGCCTCTTCCATTCCATCCGGCGTTGTCCACCGACTCCTCCGAGCCCATGGCCCGCCTCTCGCTGTCGCTGTCCGGCAATAGCCGCCGTCTGTCGGAGCTATTGGAGGAGCAGTAGGAGCCCTTCTCCCTCGACCTCTATCTCCTCGAGAAGGGCTGCTCCCCAAGCCTCCTCGATGCGGCTCCATCTCAACGTGTTGGCTGAGGAGCAGCAGCGCCTCCTCCCAGGCGCTGAGGCGGCTGGCGGCGAGCAAGAAGACGCCCACGAGCGGCCTCCTCAGGCTCCTTCTCTCCAAGATCCTCCGCGGCACGACTCCGGTGTCGACCAAGAAGAATAAGCTGCAGCAACCAGCCGCCATTCACTGGGGCGCCGTCGACCATGAGAGGCAGAAGTCGTCGGGGGAGCGGAGGCGAGTGGGCGGAGCGAAGGGGATCGCCGATTCGCCAGCCGCCAAAGCCTCGCCAAAGCCGAAGCGGAGAGATTGAGCCGCCAGGGGTTGAGGGGATGAGAGGCGGAAGACCTAGGACAAAGCTAAGGAGGCCGAATGGGCCGGTTTGGGCCAGGCATCTATTTAAAGTGGGCTGAATGTTTTTGGCGGTATGGATATTTACCAGAGGGGCCCGGTAAATCCGATTTTCCTTAGTTTCGACCGGTTTTCGTCTGATTTTCTAAACCTTGGCTTAGCGTGCAGGTGACGAACAAAGGACAGCAAGATTAATGGGGTGATTGTTGATATTAATCTTGTTGTGTTTGTGTCAACTCTATTTTTTGTGTTCTGCTAGAATAACCAAATTGAAGGAAGTTCAGCATTGGACTGAAGTTTGAAGTATGTGCAGAACTTCAGAACGTGTGTAATCATGTCATGTTAGTATTGTTGGTTCATGATCCAAGTTATAAGGATCGTGGCCAAGTCTTAGGTGGTTTAGTTGCTTAGAAACCGGGCTGTCTGTTGCTGTCCAGAGAGTGCGTAGTGTTGTCATGTTTCTTCATAATACTGTAGCCTGTCTGATAACTGAATAACTGTTGGTAACCCTGCGCATGTAAATACCAAGAGTAACTCCCATCAGTTTTCCTTCATGAATGAGCCCATGTAATGGCATGCATATAAGTGTCATCAGTTTTCTGCTGAGTTAGAAGCAACGGCTTGCATGCATGTGGTGCTTGGAATGCTAGTAACAGCATGCATGTATTTAGTTCTTCTGTTACTAGGAGTTAGAAGGTTATGTTTTTTTTGCATTATAAAAGGAATACGCTACAGTGAGTAGTGTGAGGTAGCACAAAGTAAAACTCATCTGTATTCATCTTCTTGTGTGTGTGTTCTAGAGAGGAAACAATATGCTAGTTCTCTCCAGGAGCTGAGCCAACATTTAGTATCAGAGCGAGGTGCGAGGAGAAGCTCCCTAACGATGACTCGCTGATTGGTGTGATGGCGTGCACAGCGGTGCGTGTCAGGTGGAGGTGCACAGGTGCTACGCGACGAGTCGACTGTAGCACCGTGTGCTCAAAAGCACGGCGGTGAAGGTTCGTGCAGCCATGGCGAGGTCAGGGCAGTGTGCCATAATCACACGTGATGTGCACACTGGGGGTGACGAAGTGATCGCTGTGGTGTGGCGACGACGAGCGGCATAGGTGGGTTGCAAGGCGGGAGCGGCGTCGATGGAAAACGACGTTTGTCCACCATCAGCAGTGTCTTGGTGTAAAATATCGTGAATACGGCGATATCTAAAGCAGCGACAGCATCATCAAAGTGTCTGAGTTAGAGAAATGGCACAGGAGTGTTGCATATGTCATTTATGAGTTGTTTGTGCACATAGGAGGTGTGTTACATACGTGCGCATAGTCATGTCATGCTTATGCACGTAGGTGTGTCGGTGCATGATGTATGTGTGTGTGTGTCCTTGTAGTTGTGTCCAAGTTCTCATGTGTGTATACTCTGATAAGAGTCTCCGTCGCCGTCAAGTTGTTTCATCGGCGAAAGACAATTGGAGTTGAGAAAGAAGTGAAAGTCGTTGATAAGGTGTGTCACCGACGGTGAAGAAGTGAAAGACGCCAGCAAGTTGTGTCACTGGCGGCATGGTCAACAAAAAGAAGGTAAAACTCCTTAGAGATGTGTCAGGAGATCAAACTTCATCTTGTGTAACTGAGTACATTGCGACGATATCAGCAGCCTGCCAGGGAGTGTGGCTAGCACAACTCCTTACAAAACTGATAACTGATGATCAACGAACTCTAATTGGCGTCAAGGACGTGCGCAGGGATTAGGGAGTGATTGTTGGTAACCCTGCGCATGTAAATACCAAGAGTAACTCCCATCAGTTAATCTTGGCATTCACATGCGCAGAGTTACCAACAATAACAGAGTGCAGAACAGAAAAGGTGCTCATGTTTTAGCACCGCAACTGAGTTCTCTTCTTGTTGGTTGCTACCACTATGTTTCCAATAGAGTTTGCTCGCGTGTGTCAGGGGAGTCCCTGGGCTGTCATCCTCGAAATTTGGACACTGTTGGACCCATACAACTCCGAAATTCCATTTTTGGCCCTTCGAAGTAAAAAATTCCAAAACTGGACCCTGTTTGAGCGCGCGACCACGGGAGGCCACCACGTGGCGATCGTGCGATGCAGTACCCTGCGGCGCCTTGTTCATCTGGTCGTGCGGTACCAGACCGTCCGCCCGAGCACGCGTCTGCCTCCCTCGCCGCACGACTCCGGTCCGCGATTCCCTGAGGGAAATTTGTTCTCCACCGAAAATATACATTTATTTATGCATATATAAAGTAATTATTTAAAAAAAATTTATGTGTATATATAAAATGAGTGGAAAAATATGAATTTAAAGTGAAGTCCACTGTAATGCTTGTGTAATTTTTTGTGCAATTTTGAAAATTTAAAATATTGTTTGATAGAGTACGAAGGAAATTTGTGTGAAGTAACGATTAGTGTATTTGTGATTTTCATATATTGCTGACCGTGAAAAATGTGGTGAAGTGACAATAACAAATTTTGATCATGGTATGTTGTTTAATTAGAAGCAATTTAATGAAATTTTTTTTGAGCACAAATGTGATATGAACAATTGGACGAAATGAATGAAAGTGATATTGAACACGTGGGATCTGCAATGATTATAAGTTTTGTTAATTTTGTAGTTTTGAAACAGAAAAAAATCTGATAAAATTGTAAAACAAGTTTATGTTGATTGGCTCGTTATAGATGCATAAAAATTATGGTAAATTTTTTAGGAACGATTGTGCGTAGAACGATCGATATATAAAGTGGTAAGTGACTTTTAGGGTTTGGTATGTTTTAAGGGTTTGCAATCCGCGTGATGTTTGTATGTTTTGTCAATTTTGTAGTTATAAACTGCGTAAATATAAGATAAAGTTGTAATAGAAGTTTATGTTCAATGTAAGTTGTAGATTCGATATATAAAGTGGTAAGTGATGTGACCAGTGGTATGTGGCATGTGTGGAACTCTGTACTTGTAATGTTCAGAATTCCACCACTAGTCCTAACATGCATGCCTTAGGGAAAATAACTTGCTGGGTCTATTACATTTTGTCTACTGGGTGTAGCGTGGTTGTTTCCCCTTTTGTCATACGAAGATGGCTCATTGCATCCTTCTTCCTGTCACTCTTGGTCTTGAGAGCTGCCTCACGAGCTTGAAGCTCTTCCTCCTGACGCTTGATGGCTGCTTCACGCAGACTTAACTGCTCCCGCCTCCTTTGCAACTCATCCTCTTTGCCCTTCAGACGGATTTGGTCCACCCTCACGCGGCGCTCTTGCTCAAGCCGCATCTGTCGTTCCACCTCGCGAGCCTGAGTCATCTTGACAAAGTATTGTCCTTTGTTTTCCACCTGCACTGCCCGGTTAGCTGGCCATGCCGGCGACACCCGATCCACCCATTCAATGAACGTGCAAGCCTATGTGTGGCATGGTAGATGTCATGGATCAAGTCAAAAAACGATAACGAGAAACAAATGATTTAGTTGTCGTCGTTACCACGTAGTCGTCATCCAGGTCTGGACACTTGAAGAACCTATGGCCGTATTTGGCTCGTTGTACTCGATCCGTCCAGACTCGCAACATCGTCCTAAAGCCGCAATGGCACTTGACCGCTCATGCCACTCCGGCACTCCAAATGGGTCGGACCTCCAGGAAGACATTGTTGTGTAGTAGTATTTGTGATGGCTTGAGGTGGAGATATGGTATGGAAGACATAGGAGGCCTTTATGTAGGCAGGTTATATGGTGCAGTGGGCATAGTCCATGGAGAGGATCTTTTCGCTTTTCCTGGATTCCAGTGTAGTAATAAATGGCTCTATGTAGGCTTTTCAGAGACTATAGTCTCGTAATAAATTAAATGCCGTAGCCTTTTGAGCTTTGGTGCAAAGTGTGCTCTTTTGTATGTAGGCTTTTGAGCTTCATAAGTTCAATAATTGTGAGAAAATTTGTCCATCTAGACCAATATCGAGGATCAAAGTTCACTACCAAAAGCGGCCCCGTCTCGTCTTGTCGCTACGTAAAGCAGGCCACTCGTCCCCTCATTTGCACAAAGCTACGAGTCTTGTGCTGACACTGCGTAATGACATCATGGCACCTCCTCGGGCATCGGCCCTTTTCCATGCGTGTGTGCAGGAGGGCCCTGTTACTACGGAGTCGTGAACACGTGTCATTTGCGTCGTTTTCTTGGTCCCCGGCCCCTCGTGAGAACTCTTCATCGAATGAAGCCCGACCCCTTCTCCGTCATGCGAGAAACATACCATGTCGGAAGTCGAGGGTCGATCGGTTGGGTCCCGAAGGAAGAACTTCCCTTGGATAGGAGGAGAACTTGATCCTGATGTCGCCTAATACCAAGCGGCGTGCTCAACCTGCATGGCGAAAATGCGGACACAATAAGGGCCGCGATCGTGCGGTCTTGGATGGCCCGATCGATGGCGGGCGGCGTTTCTTCGATGCCCACACTCGGGGTAGAAATTGCTAATAGTACAATTGTCATTACTACTTATGGATCCTCATTGTTAACCGTTCTTTCCCGCGGATGGTGAAATCGACTTCTCACGCTGGATCGACCCGCCTCATGAGCGGTATGTTGCCATGTGCGTGAATACATTATGGGAGCGAATATTTGAGTTGGAGGAGCGAATCGAGACTCTCAACGAGGAGAACAACGACCTCATAGCGGATGCAATGTGAGAGGAGAACGCGAGGAGGTCGTGAACATAGGAAGCTCGTCACGATCCGGATGTTGCTGCGCGAACCCTAGCTGCATATGCGTGCCACTACAACGGCGGCCCGACCACGTCAGGCGTCCACCTCGACAATACTCCATGTGGGTGCCACGAGGCTCGTTTGGCATGTAGGCAACGAGGTGTATGAATGTACGTTGTATTCGTCGTGTTTTATTTTGTCATCCTATTTCGGCATATGAACTACTTATATCGTGGAAGTCAGAAAATTTCGGCAAGTTCCCCCTGTTTTGTCACTGCGGAAAGCTGCCCTGTTTTGTCATCTCACTGAGTAAAGTTGACCTCTTGTTGTCATGTCACTGAGCACAGCTGCCCTCTTTAGTAATGTCACTGCCCAAAGCTGGCATCTTTTGTCATCCTACTGAGCAAAGCTGCGCCGTTTCGTCATGTCACTGCGCAAAGCTGGCATGTTTTGTCATCTCACTGAGCAAAGCTGCCCCGTTTTGTCATGTTTTGTGTGTAAGGCTGCCCCCCACAGGCTATAAAAGGGGGTCATTCCTCACCTAGTCCCATGCCTTGTTATCACACAGCCTATAAAACGGAGCCATCCCTCACATACTCCCTTGCCATGTTATCAGTCACCTCCTTAGTTAGTTGTTCGCAATCTTTGTAGTTTTCTTTCGTGCTCACTCCCCCAGACTAGGCAATGAGTTAGCTCAGCACGTCTTCATGGGCACCCACGGTAATGTGCCCAAATTGCAACACGGTGGTTAGACGTAGGACATCACAGACGGCCGCGAATCCTGGGCGACACTACTACAAGTGCCCCCATCACTCGGTGAGTCTGATTGTTTCGGGTTCATTCAAATCGTTGTGGTAAGTTTAAAAATCGTCTTGTCATGGAATCGCAGGAAGCTGCTGGTGGTTGCCGATTCTGGGTGCGGGAGGATGAAATGGGAAATAGGATAGACACTTGTAACATCCTGTTTTTCTGAGATTTTTAAAGCCTGGATTTTAAAAATGAATTTTCTGGAATTTTCTGAAATTAATTGAAGCTTCAAATGAATTTTAAAGTTTTAAATGATTTAATATGATTAAAATAAACATTAACATAAGTTGGAAATATTTTATTTGTGTTCCTCAGTCTCAAGGAATTTTCGGTATTTTTTGAATTTTTGGGATTTATTTGCTATTTTCTAGAGCTTTTAGAAGTTTATTTGAATTTACGGAAAAGAAAAGAAAAGAAATTAACCTCGGCCGCCGATCACCCTCTCTCCTCCGCGCGCGCCAATCCGCGCCGCCGCGCGCCGTACCTTTTCCGCGCGCGCGCATCTTCCGCCGCCGATCCCGCCGCGCCGCGTCGCGCATCGGCCCGACGCGGCGGCACCAGCCGCGTCGTCGCCGCGCCCGCCGCGCGCCCTCGGCCGTCCGTCGCGCGCCGCCGCGCGTCGCGATCGTCCGCTCCCGCGCCGCGCGAACCTAACCCTAACCTAATCGCATCCCGCGTCCGATCTTGCCGCGTGGCGCATCCTGGCCGTCTAACCCGTCGCGTCGCGATCGTCGCCCGTAACGGATCGAATTCCTCGGTTCGCGTGTTAAAACCAGCGTTCATCCCTCGGTTCGCGTGCGTCCGTCGCGAACCCTCGCGCCGCCTCCGCTCGCCCTCGCGCCCGCCGCCGTCGCCGAGCGCGCGGCCGCCGCCGTCGCTGCGTCTCGCCGTCGCCGGTCGCGGCGGCCGCCGCCGCCGCGTCGCCGCCGGTGAGCTCCCGCGCCGTTTCGCCGCGTCGCCTCCGTCGCCTCGCCCTCGCCTCGCCCTCGCCTCGCCTCGCCTCGGCGTCTGCGCCAGCGCGCGCGACCCGTCGCCTCGCGCGCGCACCGCCGCCGCGTCGCCGATCCGCGTCTCGCCGCCGGCGCGCGCGTCGCCCGCCGGCCGTGATCGTGCCCTCGCGCGCGCGCGCGCGCGCGCGCCGACGCTGCGCGGCAAGCGCCGCGCGTCGCCGATCCGCCGTCGCCGCGCCCGCGCGCAATCCCCGCCCGCTCGGATCGGCGAGGCCCGAATCGGCAGCGTGCGCGTCCGCCGTCGGATCCGCCGGCGCCGCCCGCGCCGCCGCGCCGGCTCGGCCTAGCCGCGTGGCAGCACCGGTAGCGTGCCACGTCAGCCCTAGTCCACGTGGCATGACCGTGGCATGCCACGTCGGCGCCACGTCGGCCGAGCCGCCCCGAGCCACGTGGCAGCCGCGTCGGTGCCACGTCGGCCGGTGACGCGTGGCGGCATATCTTTTTGCCACGTCACCGCAGCCCGCCGCGTCGACCCGCGCCCCGTGCTTTATTCGTGGACCGAGTCCACGGTGGACTCGGAATTTCGTGGACCGGGTTCACGGCCGCGATAACTTTTCGATTTTCCCGAATTAATTTTAGAATTAATTTTCCAGAACCCGTTCTCCTCCGTCCTAGCTCCGATTGACCCGTTCTTTTTTTAAATTCATCTAAAATCGAGCTCTAGCTGTTGGTTCTGGTTTTGTGAATTTTTGAGTTCTTTTGCTTGTCATTTTATGTGTTTCTTTGTTTTCGGTCGTTTTCTCTCTCGTTAGATTCGGATTCCGGAGGAGCAGGTTTCGCGCCAGAAGACCAGGAGTACCCCGCTGAGCATAACGAAGGCAAGTCGTGTCCCTTGATCATGTTGAGCCCAATTTTGCAAACTATTATTTAATTATTTTGCTTTAAATTACATTGCATTGCTATTTTTATTCAAACCTTTGCACAGGTAGTTATTGTCCCGATTGAAATTATCCCTCCTTGACACTTTGGAATACCATGATGCCATTGTCACCATAGGTTGGGAAATTTATTAGTGATACTAGTTTATTTATCACATGGGTTGGTACGATTAGATTGCTTAGCCGGTTTATATTTACGATTGATCTCATCGCACATGTTAAATTTATAATTTGAATTAATGACATATGGAACTGTGGTTGGTGCCACGTGTATTAAAATTTGTGCCACATCATTGGTGTGACGTTGGCTTGGTTATACAAATTGGTTTTGCACTCGGGCGAGTGATCGTGCGATAAAGGGAAATGCGGTTGTACTTTGGGGATGTAGTAGTCTCGCGGGTAATGTTAAGGACTTAACTTTGTGCGCCATTGATCGAGCTTAATCGTGCAAACCACATGTCTATTATGGGATGGACTGGCTGATTAATTTGTAATATTTCAATTCAATTACGCCATTGTGATGGACATGGTTCTTGATTTCCATGTGGCGCAAGGGGTGTGATCACGAAACCCTAGCGGGTAGGATTGTATTGAGATAGAGCATTGTAAAGGCCTTGTTGTGATTTCCTTAGGCCTAGGCTAATCACATCGTGTGGAGTGCAGATTGTGCAACCTCTGAGTGTAAAACTATTCGAATAGCGCGTCCTCGGTCATGGGCGGTGCTCGGGATTTCACCACGAGGTTAGTGTTTCATTTATAACTTGGTGGTTTATGTTGGGAGTGGACGGGTAGTTCTTTGTTGGTTTAACTTGTGAATTGGTGTTCACAAGTGGTTTATGTTTATTCCTTTGATTATCTATTATTCTTGTTTTGATTAAACTTCCGCTTTCAAGTTATTTAATATATTTCATCAATAAATGCCTTTATGCAAATTAACCTTTCAGCCTTCCTTTGGTAAGCCTTGCATATTATATTGCATTTATTGTTACAAGCGACTTCTTGAGTACCAATGTACTCACGGCTTTACGCCTATGTTGCTCAGTTGAGGAGAGAGTACTATCGGCGGGAGGTGCGGAAGGAGAGTACTACGGCGACTTCACGGATTAGGCCGTTCTCCACTCGATAGCTTTGTGGCTTGTCGATTGGTCGCTACGCTTTATTTTGGATTTCATTGCTATTTTGTTAAGCCCTTAGGCTAGAATATTGTAAGCTTGGCCATAAGGTCGTACCTTTGATATTTTATCGATATTCGAGTTTTCCTTTATTATTGTCGTGTGTATGACTATGATGACATCTATGTTTATTTGTGTGCACTAGCGTGATCTGGACTAGTGCGGTTTACGAGAGACCGATTTGCATATTCGGGTCTCGGCAGAGATGGTATCGAGCCATATCGATATGAGGACAAGCCCTAGTGAGATTGGTCGTAACCCAAAAATTTATTTTCTAAATCAAACCAACTAAATTTGATATTTAGTAATATCTCTATCTTCTTACCTCATTCTTAAGGATTCTTGTCTCTCGCCCCAACTCTTGCAAAATTTGTTTTCCTAAAGTTATAAGCTGATCTTCCCTTTATAAATGCATTAGATGTCCCAAGCTTCTTCTGACCCGACAGGAGGATGGAGGTCACTTCTCGCGTTACATTGCGGAGCCTCGGTTTAAGAGGCGCCGTCTACCTCACCAAGGATGAGAAGCAAAAGGTCAACGCATCGGGAGCATCTCCGGGCTATACTTCACCACGAGTCGGCAGCGGTGCTACATCACGAGTTTCAAGAACACCGGTGCGGTGGGAGATGTCGGCTGAGTTGCGCACAAAGCCATTCGTCGCCTTTGCAAGCTATACAAGATCAACATGGCGGACTCGTCAGGAAGTTCAAGGAAGCGATGCGGAGCCACCCGAGACTACGAGCGATGCAGGAGGAGCCCGACCGCGATCGCGATACCTCTACCGTCGCCTACACGCCGAGCCCGGAGGAGGCGTCGTATCACCGGAGATCGTCGCGCCTACCTCGGTCGGTTCCTCCAGCCCGATCGAGAAGCGATCGCGCCGATCCGCCTTTCGTGGGTTGTCTCTGGCGATCGAGGGCGATATCGGTGTACCCTATTTGTCGGGACCGAGTGGGAGCCTTGAGTAGATAGTGCGAGTAGACACGTTGGATTTTATTTGCGATTGTGTGTGATGTGAGCTGCAAATATTGCCTTAAAAGCATTATATTGCGATCATGTCAAATCTTTTAATGGAGTTTATTTTTGTTCGGTTTCTTAGTTAGCCTTTTGGCTAAGTGTTTGTTTAGGTTAGGTCTCCATTAAGCAAAACCCCCTTAGACGCATTTACCTCTTATCTATGCTTTTCCCTCTCGTCTTTTACCTTTGGTCGATCGTGATTGTTTTCTTTTGAGCAAGATGGTTGATACGAGAACTCCTCGGCGCAATCAGGCGAACCAGGACCAGAAACGATCTTTGCGCGGCGGTGCCACCTACCTTGGATCCTGCCTCGATCGATTCTTGATGGCCCGGACTCGGATGATGCGAGACCATGATGCGGGGTATGAGACTATGATGCGGCAGCGGCACGAGGCGATACCACCACGGCACCTCGTCGGCGGACCAGCTATGCGAGTTTATGAGGCGAGACCGCTGTTTTCTCGGTTCGTCGAGCCTTTGGAGGCCGGCGATTGGGTCGTTCGATTGAGAAGAAGCGAACTTGGCTCAATGCACCGGCGAGGGAGAAGGTTTTGTATGCGGCACATCGGCTTGAGGACCGGCGAGTGGTGGGAGAACTCTTGTGCCGCCCATGAGAACCGGCACAACATCACTTGGAAGGAATTCGCCAAGGCTTTCCATACCGCTCATGTCATGGATGGAGTGGTCGAGATGAAGAAGGATGAGTTTGGGAGTTCAGCGAGAGGAACACATCGGTGAGTGAATATCTCAATAAATTCACTCGGTTGGCTCGCTTCTGCGCGCGAGAGGATGTAGCGACGGCGGATGCATTCGCGAAGAGGTTCAAGAAAGGCTTGAACCCGGCTTTGAAGGTGCAAGTCGTGAGGCGCGACTATGTCGATTTCAGCGGTTGGTGGATAAGGCCATTCTCATCGAGAGAGTCGCGCGAGCTCGAGGAGTCTCGCAAGATCGGCGAGGATCACGATCACACGATCTCGAGGCCTCGTTTTGGTTCCTACCGGCTGCCACGAGTGCCCACAGCAGCGGCAGCCGATCTTGAGATTCGGACCCGGCTCGGACACGCGCGATTTGATCGGGGCGGCGTCACGGTAGTTTCGATGGACAGCGGCAACGAAGAGCAATAATTGGCGGCATCCGTCACTTGCTTCAAGTGTCATGAGGTGGGACACTATGCTAGCAAGTGCCCTCGAGGCGAGCCCAGCGCCGATTCGCTTTGACTTAGGAGCCACACCGGTCGTACCCCTACCCGGGAGGCGGGGCGAGGCACCCGGCCTCGGGGCGAGCCAGCGGGGCGCCCGGTGGTGAGAGGTCAGGTGAACCACGTCACGCGAGAGGATGCCCAGCAGCACGGGCGTTGTGATCGATGCGTTTCTCGTACATTCGATTCTGCCACCGTTTTATTTGATTACGGAGCTTCGCATTCGTTTGTTTCTCGGAGTTTTGCTTTAAAGCAACAATTGAAAAGCTGTTGCTCTTGGATCTGTTCTTTTAATCCAATCCCGGATCGAGTTGAGATCCAACCTAGGTTGTCGAGTTAGGATAACCATTCGGGGAGTTGAGTTGAGGGCGACTGATTTTGTTGGATATCACGGTCCTAGATGTAATCTTGGGAATGGATTAACCGAAGCGGCGAGCGATGTTAGGCGTAGGGCGAGCGGTGACCTTAACCAATTGAGGCGGAGTTAAGGTGCGATTCGCGGCGATGAATGTCGGCGAGCAGTCATGATTTGCGAGCAAGGTAATCGGTTGGAGGGTGTACGGTTGTCGAGAGTACCCGGCGTGTTTCGAATGATCTTCGGGTATGCCACGAGAGAGGAGGTTGAGTTTACGATTGAGCTTGTACAGTACGCTCCGATTTCCAAGAGACCCTATCGGATGCGGCTAATGACTTAGCGAGTTGAAGAAACAAATTCGGGAGCTTTTGGATAAGGGTTACATCGGACCGAGTTCATCCCGTGGGAGCGCCCGGTGTTGTTCGTCAAGAAGAAGGATGGTAGTCGGCGCATGTGTGTGGACTCTGAGCACTTAATGAGGTCACCGTCAAAAATAAGTACCCTCTGCCGGGATCGATGACTGTTTGACCAGCAAGGAGCAAGAGTGTTCTCAAGATTGATTTGAGATCGAGGATATCATCGGATGAGGATACGTAAGGAGGACATACCCAAGACGGCCTTCTCGACTCGTTATGGTCTATACGAGTTCACAGTGATGTCATTTGGTTTGACTAATGCTCGGCATATTTCATGTATTTGATGAATAAGGTGTTTATGGAATATTTGGACAAGTTTGTCGTTGTGTTCATTGACGACATATTGATATATTCCAAGAATGAGGAGGAACATCGGGAGCACTTGAGATTAGCATTGCGAGAAATTGAGAAATAATCGAGTTGTATGCAAAGTTCAGCAAATGTGAGTTTTGGATGAAAAAGTCGCCTTTCTAGGGCATGTGTTGACAGCAGAAGAGTCGCGATTGACCCGAGGAAAGTAAGTGATGTTTTGGATTGGCGATCACCCACTTGATTACCAGTCGGGAGTTTTCGGGTATGGCAAGATACTACCGTCGCTTTATTGAGGATTTTCGGTGTGGCGGACCCTCACGCGATTGCTCAAAAAGGAAAAGAAATTCACTTGGGCGCGAGTGCGAGAAGAGTTTTGAAACTTAAGGAGAGTTTGACCACAGCCCAGTGCTTGTGTTGCACGATATTAATAAGGATTTTGAGATATTTTGCGATGCCTCGCGCAAAGGTTTAGGTTGTGTCTTGATGCAAGACAAGAGAGTGGTAGCCTATGCCTCACGCCCGATTGAGACCGCATGAGGAGAACTACCCTACCCATGATTTAGAGTTGGCGGCCGTAGTGCATGCTTTAAAGATTTGGCGTCATTATCGATGGGTAACGGATGTGAGGTTTACGGATCATAAAGTCTGAAATACATCTTTACCCGATCCGAGCTTAACCTCGAGCGAGAGGAGGTGGTTAGAGCTGATAAAGGATTATAATGTGGGCATACATTATCATCACAGGAAAGCTAATGTTGTTGCAGATGCCTTGGCGAAAGGTATCGCAATTCGGTGATGGTTCGAGAGAGTCGACCGACTTTGCATGAGGAATTTCAGAAGCTTAGCCTTGAGTTTGTTGAGCCAGGATTTTTGGCAGCTATGGAGATGCAGCCTACTTTGGATGGTCAGATTCGCTAGGCTCAGTCAGATGATGAGGCATTTCAGCGGATCAGAAAGAACTTAAGTGAAGGTAGAAGTCGGGATTTTGGTGGATGACCAGGGAACCTTGTGGTTCAAGCAGCATTTGTGTGTGCCCAACAAACAAGAACTAAAGGATGTGTTGTTAAAAGAAGCTCATGAGTCATTGTATTCGATTCATCGAGCGATACCAAGATGTACCAAGACATTAAGGATAAGTATTGGTGGCCAAGCATGAGCGTGAGATCGTGAGTATGTAGCCCTTTGTGATGTTTGTCGAGAGTAAAGCGAGCACCGAGAGACTGCGGGTTTGCTCTGACCATTGAAAGTTCCAGAGTGGAAGTGGGAAGAAATTGGTATGGACTTTATAGTCGGTTTGCCTAAGACCAAAGAGGGTTATGATTCGATTTGGGTCATTGTGGACCGATTGACCAAGGTTGCTCATTTCATTCCGATTAAGGCGACTTACGGTGGTGACAGATTGGCGAGCTATATATGTCGAGGATTGTCGGTTTGCATGGTGTGCCCAAGAAGATTGTGTCGGATCGTGGATCGCGATTCACCTCTCGGTTTTGGGGTAGTTTCCATAAGGCTATGGGAACTCACGAATTCGATCTGACATATCATCCCCAGACGGATGGTGAGACAGAGCGAGTTAATCAGTTACGGAGGACATGTTGAGAGCTTTGTGTGCTTGATCATGGGTCTAAGTGGGACGATTGTTTACCTTTTGCGAGTTCTCATACAACAACGATTATCGAGCCGGTTTGCGAGATGTCACCGTTTGAGGCATTGTATGGCGAGAAATGCGAGACCCCTCTCAATTGGAAAGAGACGGGGAAGGTCGAGTTTTGGCCCGATTGTTTGAAAGAAGGCGAGGATAAAGTCCGCTTGTCTGAGAAAGGTTGAAAAGCTGCCGGGCAGACAGAAAAGCTATCACGAATACGGACGCCGAGAGTGAGTTTTGAGCGGATGATTTTGTGTATCTTAGGATCACACCATTCAAGGGTGTGAAGAGGTTTCAGCTAAAGGAAGCTTTCACCAAGATATGTTGGTCCGTTCGGGATTACGAAGCGCAGGGAGAGGTTGCTTATCGGTTGGAGCTACTGCGTCTTTCGATGGGGTACATGGCGTCTTTCATGTGTCCCGGTGAAGAAGTGCTGCGCGCACGAGGAGGTTGTGCCGATTGAGGCCGTTGACTGCGGGAGGATCATCGTACAAAGAGCACCCAGTCAAAATCTTGGAAGTGTCGAGCGAGTCACCGGAATAAAGCGGTCCGTTTTGCAAAGTTCGGTGGAGCAACCATTCCGAGGAGGAAGCCACACAGGGCGCGAGGAGGATCTCGAGCGAGTTCGAACCTATTCTCTTAGTTGGCCCGGATCTAGGGGTGAGATCTCGTTTAAGGGTAAGGTTTGTAACATCCTGTTTTTATGAGATTTTTAAAGCACGGATTTTAAAAATGAATTTTCTGGAATTTTCTGAAATTAATTGAAGCTTCAAATGAATTTTAAAGTTTTAAATGATTTAATATGATTAAAATAAACATTAACATAAGTTGGAAATATTTTATTTGTGTTCCTCAGGTCTCAAGGAATTTTCTGGTATTTTTGGTGAATTTTGGGATTTATTTGCTATTTTCTAGAGCTTTTAGAAGTTTATTTGAATTTACGGAAAAAGAAAAGAAAAAAATTAACCTCGGCCGCCCGATCACCCTCTCTCCTCCACGCGTCGCCAATCCCGCGCCGCGCCGCCGTACCTTTTCCGCGCGCTCATCGCTCGCCCGCCGCCCGATCCGCCGCGCCACGCGTCGCGCATCCGCGGCCGACGCGTGGCGGCACCAACGCGCCGTCGCCGCCCGCGCCCCGCCGCGCCCTCGGCCGTCGATCGCGCGCCCGCGCGATCGCAGTCGTCCGCTCCCCGCGCCCGCGCGAACCCTAACCCTAACCCTAATCGCATCCCCGCCGTCCGATCTTGCCGCGTGGCCGCATCCTAGCCGTCTAACCCGTCCGCGTCGCGACCGTCGCCGTAACCGGATCGAATTCCTCGGTTCGCGTGTTAAAACCCGCGTTCATCCCTCGGTTCGCGTGCCCGTCCCGCCGAACCCTCGCCGCCGCCTCCGCTCGCCCTCGCGCCCGCCGCCGTCGCCGGAGCCGCTCCGCCGCCGCCCGTCTTTGCGTCTCGCCGTCGCCGGTCGCCGGGCGCGGCCGCCGCCGCGTCGCCGCCGGTGAGCTCCCGCGCCGTTCGCCGCGTCGCCTCGTCGCCTCGCCCGCCGCCCTCGCCCTCGCCTCGCCGCCTCGGCGCGTCTGCGCCGCGCGCCGCGACCCGTCGCCTCGCGCGCGCACGCCGCCGCGTCGCCGATCCGCGTCGCGCCGGCCACGTGTCGCCCGCCGGCGCGATCCGCCCTCGCCGCGCGCCGCGCGCGCGCGCGCGCTGCGCGGCGAGCCGCCACGCGTCGCCGATCCGCTCGTCGCCGCGTCCCGCGCCGCGCAATCCGCCGCGCTCTCGATCGAGCGAGGCCCGAATCGGCTGCGTGCCGCGTCCCGCCGTCGGATCCGCCGCGCGCCGCGCCGAGCGCCGGCTCGGCCTAGCCACGTGGCAGCACCGGCGCGTGCCACGTCAGCCCTAGTCCACGTGGCATGACACGTGGCATGCCGTCGGCGCCACGTCGGCCCGAGCCGCCCCGAGCCACGTGGCGCCACGTCGGTGCCACGTCACCGGGTGACACGTGGCGGCATATCTGCGCCACATCACCGCAGCCCGCCGCGTTCGGCCGCGCCCCGTGCAGCATTCGTGGACCGAGTCCACGGTGGACTCGAATTTCGTGGACCGGGTTCACGGCCAAGAACTTTTCCGATTTTCCCGAATTAATTTTAGAATTAATTTTTCGGGAGCCCGTTCTCCTCCGTCCTAGCTCCGATTGACCCCGTTCTTTTTTTTAAATTCATCTAAAATCGAGCTCTAGCTGTTGGTTCTGGTTTTGTGAATTTTTGAGTTCTTTTGCTTGTCATTTTATGTGTTTCTTTGTTTTGGTCGTTTTCTCTCGTTAGATTCGGATTAGGAGGAGCGGGTTTAGCGCGAGAAGACCGGGAGTACCTCACGAGCATAACGAAGGCAAGTCGTGTCCCTTGATCATGTTGAACCCAATTTTGTAAACTATTATTTAATTATTTTGCTTTAAATTACATTGCATTGCTATTTTTATTCAAACCTTTGCACAGGTAGTTATTGTCCCGATTGAAATTATCCCTCCTTGACACTTTGGAATACCATGATGCCATTGTCACCATAGGTTGGGAAATTTATTAGTGATGCTAGTTTATTTATCACATGGGTTGGTACGATTAGATTGCTTAGCGGTTTATATTTACGATTGATCTCATCGCACATGTTAAATTATTAATTTGAATTAATGACATATGGAAGCGTGGTTGGTGCCACGTGTATTAAAATTTGTGCCACATCATTGGTGTGGCGTTGGCTTAGTTATACAAATTGGTTTTGCACTCGGGCGAGTGATCGTGCGATAAAGGGGAAATGTGATTGTACTTTGGGGATGTGGTAGTCTCGCCGGGTAATGTTAAGGACTTAACTTTGTGCGCCATTGATCTGAGCTTAATCGTGCAAACCACATGTCTATTATGGGATGGACTGGCTGATTAATTTGTAATATTTCAATTCAATTCGCCATTGTGATGGACATGGTTCTTTGATTTCCATGTGGCGCAAAGGGTGTGATCACGAAACCCTAGCGGGCGAGGATTGTATTGAGATAGAACATTGTAAAGGCCTTGTTGTGATTTCCTTAGGCCTAGGCTAATCACATCGTGTGGGCACAGTTGTGCAACCTCTGCAGAGTGTAAAACTATTCGAATAGCCGCGTCCTCGGTCATGGACAGTGCTCGGGGATTTCACACGAGGGTTAGTGTTTCATTTATAACTTGGTGGTTTATGTTGGGAGTGGACGGGTAGTTCCTTTGTTGGTTTAACTTGTGAATTGGTGTTCACAAGTGGTTTATGTTTATTCCTTTGATTATCTATTGTTACTGTTTTCAATTAAACTTCCGCTTTCAAGTTATTTAATATATTTCATCAATAAATGCCTTTATGCAAATTAACCTTTCAGCCTTCCTTTGGTAAGCCTTGCATATTATATTGCATTTATTGTTACAAGCGACTTCTTTGAGTACCAATGTACTCACGGCTTTACGCCTATGTTGCTCAATTGAGGAGAGGAGTACTATCGCGGGAGGTGCGGAAGGAGAGTACTACGGCGACTTCACGGATTAGGCCGTTCTCCACTCGATAGCTTTGTGGCTTGTCGATTGGTCGCTACGCTTTATTTTGGATTTCATTGCTATTTTGTTAAGCCCTTAGGCTAGAGATATTGTAAGCTTGGCCATAAGGTCGTACCTTTGATATTTTATCGATATTCGAGTTTTCCTTTATTATTGTCGTGTGTATGACTATGATGATATCTATGTTTGACTGTGTGCACTAGCGTGATCCTGGACTAGTGCAGTTTACACAGAGAGACCGATTTTGCATATTCGGGTCTCGACAACACTGTTCGCCGTGAGAGAGTTGTCGTGGGGGGTTGCGACCCCGTCGGGATCGACATCGTTTGACAGACTAGAGTGGAAGATAAATTTAATGTTGTGTGCTATTTTGTTTCTTGTGTTTATTGTTATCCTCAAGTTGTAGTGCTGGAGGTTCTCCTCGTGTATGTTGGCAATGTTTTATGCTATGTTGTCGTCAAGCTCTTTTGGTAATGTTTTATGTACGGTTGTGTTGTATTTTAGTTGTTGTGTTCATTGGTGTGTTGGTGGTTGTACTACTTGCTACATTTCAAGTACGTGCAATGTATGTGTTGTTTCGTGTTGTGATTGCTGATGCCTTCTTATTATGTGGGTTGTCCGTGTTGTCATCTATCATTGGATGTATGCCTAGTAAATCAAAGAACTAAGAGCAACTCTTTTATCAGAAACCTTCTTTGAACATCAAACCATCAAGCGCTTGAAAAACATAATGAAAATTACAAAAGCACAATTACAAAAATTCATTCATCATCTCCTCGTCGCCGCCTCATACGGCGCATATGATCCTCTAAGAAGGTGAACCTACTAGGGGAGCGTGGTGCATCGCGAAGATCGTAGTGCAAGGGCTGCGCCCGAGGCGGTGCTGGAGGGTACAACTCTGTGGAGAGTTGCGGCGGTGGCAAAAATCATAGAGCTCGACCTTTCGGAGGAGATGTCTACGTCCTGCTTAGATGGTACAGTTGAATTAGGCAATGCAAAGTACAAAAATTGTTCATAACGAGTACTAATATGACAAGGCATTTACCTGGGTACCCTGAACAGCGGATGTCAATGGGTAGTCCTGCATGTACTCCTGCGCTGTCATTCCTTGATACGTCTGCCGAAACCACCTGTCCCGGTCGTCTAGGTTGGACTGCACGGTAGGGGTGTACGAGGGCATCGCCCCCTCTGTTTGGGACGGCGAGTCAAGGTCGCTCTGTGGAGTGGGCCCCCGTCGGCCTGGAGAGGGCCCCCGTCGGCATGTAGAGCGCGGTGGCTCCTCCGTCGACCTCCGTGATGACGTCGCCCCCTCTGTTTGGGACGGCGAGTTAGGGTCGCTCTCTGGAGTGGGCCCCCGTCGGCCTGGAGAGGGCCCCTGTCGGCCTGTAGAGGCCCCCGACGGCCTGGAGAGCGCGGTGGCTCCTCCGTCGCCCACCGTGATGGACGCCCCTCCGTAGCGGCGTGCTATCACGCCGCAAATGCTGCAAGGCGAACATGTGGTTAGACATAAATGGTAAATAAGCCGACCAAAAATAGTTGGCAATTGTCGAACCGTCGGTCCAGGCGCGTGGAGGCGGCGGCGTGGTGGGCGAGTCTCGGGATGGGATGGGCCAGCGACGTCGATGGCGTCGCGATCTTTGGTCTTGAGGAGGTGGTGGTCCACGGCCACGGCCGCCACCGCGTGTAGCAACAACGTCTGAGTGCACGGGCGAGTGCGTGACCAGCTCCGCAACATACGATGATGTCATGTTGCGGTGTCTATATATTTGGGCCCGCAAGCTCGCGAAGCGTGATCTTGGAGCACCGTTATCCGAACTTCGGTGCCAACACCCTTGTACCGTTGTGCGCGGACTTTGCCACCACATGACCCGTCGACACACTTCACAGCGTCACGTGTCGGCTTTGACTTGTGGACCCGATCGTCCGGCTTATGTTGGCGGCATGTCTCGAATAACTCTTTGGACAGCACTCTTATTCGGAAGCCTTGCCCCAAAAGAGTGCGCCTCGCTGAACCCCATTCTCCCTCCTCCGCTTTGTGGCAGCACTAGGGATGCCAGCTGCGATGTCGTCGATGCGGGCGACACGTCACGCACCGTCGTCGTCACAACACGACCTACCACCCCTCGGTTGCACCTTCGCCATCCTCGTCCTCTCGAGCTGCTGTTTCCACCTCCTCATCCTCCTCGCTGCCCTCTTCTTCCACGATCCCCAAGATACTCATGGCGATCAATACAGGCGGCCCACCACCTCGTCCACACCTTCGTTGGGCTGGAAATTGTCCGCACACCTCTGTCGTCTTCATCACCCACTTCCTCGCCCACATGTTCTCCGCGAAGCGTCTTCATGACCGCCGGAGATGAACCCGATCCTTGCATCTCCACGGTAGCACGAGAACCAACCATGGTGATGATTACGCCTCTCCACGAACTCGACATACACTATTGGCCTGCCATATATCGCAACATCAGGGTTGCACACGACCTCCATGTAGTTCGCCCATGAGACGTCATTGGTCACCTTCAGAAGTTGCCATATGCTCTTCCTTCCGTCAGCCACCATTGAGGCATAGACTGCTTCGATCCGTAACTTCTTCCTTGCGGTCTGTCGATCGAACGCTGAACGGACCCACCTCCGTAGCTCAGACAAGCTCATGGCACTCAGACCGGGTGCCTGAATCACGGTCCGCTCGCAATTTGACAGGTCCGCCTCATACGGCCCATCACGTACGAGACCACTCCCATAAAACACGAACAATTGTTCAATGCCAGCCATTGCGTACCTAACATAAGTGCATAATCAACCATTTTAGTACACAGCATGTAACAATCGTATCATGTAATTAATAGTTTCGATTAGTATATGTTTTGTATTTCTAAATCTACGATTTATTCGTAACTATTTTACTTTCAAATTGTACCATACATCAAATTAAATACACACATCATTTTTATTTCCATCAAATGACCTTCAAACTACGGTCATTCACTAAGCATACTAATTATACAAATTGTCTCTAATCTACAAATTTACCACCTACAAATACTTCAACATAAATATTTACTTTTTCAACACATACACATTATTTACACTACAATCTTTTCTAACTTTTACTTAATATAGTCTTTTCTAACTTTTTAATTCTAATCTACCAAATTTATTTCTAATTTATTTTAATCCTAGTACTATTGTTATCACCTACAATTGCTCTAACATACATATGTGTTTTCTCAACGTCTACACACTACAACTTCATATTTTCCACCTAACTGAAACTACTTTGCAGTACGTATGTTCACAAAAAATGAAACCCTATATACACTACAATACATCATGCTAAACATATGCAAGATTTGCTATACATACATATCATATAAAATATTGACATAAAATAACAGTAATACAAAATAGTTTCGTTAATTAAGGCCTAATGACATACATAACATTATAGTTGCATGGGCACAAAACTTACCTCTTGTTGATGCTCACGAGACGATCTACAACTTTTGTACTTGCCAAATCCGCTGATTCCAAACGACAACAACTCAACTCTTCTGGCTTTCGCTCCTCACTTTTCTTCAGCAAAAACTAACTACATTACAATACGTAACTTGAACATAAAATACGACATTATCTACACTACAATAAAGCATGCATCATATGTGCATTTTTACCTACACATACACACTGTATAACACATTGGCTTATAATACATATGTTTACATAAAGATTACCTACAAATACATAACGTACCAAATATTGACATGGCGTATCACACATTCACATAAAATAACATTACCAAACGGTGATTTGTGCTAATCAACTAATTATGGACTAATCACATACATAAAAATTTAGTTTCACGGGCACAAGACTTACCTCTTCTTGAAGCTCACGACACGATCTACAACTTTTATACTTGTAAAATCCGCTGATTCCGAACAAAAACTACTCAAATCTCCATGTTTTCACTCCTCTCTTCCCTTCACTTTCTCCCTCGCTCTATCTTCACTTCAGCTGCAAATGAGCGTTCTGCCTTCGACATCCCTCCCTTGCGCTGTACTTCTGCGTTTTGAAGTATGCATGCAGCACTCATAGAGAGGGGGCCGTTCCTGCCCTAAAGACACGTGTGCGAGCGAACAGAAGAAAGCAATGCGCGCTAGGGGCTTTTCCTTCTTTCGGGCGGCAATTATTCACGCGTGGCAGAGATTCCCGCAGTCGGCAATTATTCGCGGGGCGGCGACGCGCTCGGGCCAAAGCAGCGCGATCGGGCGGGCGGGCGCGCTCGGGCGGAAGCGAATCGCGGCGCTTCGGGCGGAGGTCGCGCGCTCGGCGCGTCGCGAGGCGGTCGTGCGATGCAGTACCGCGCGGCCGGATGAGCGATCGCGGTCGTGCGGTGCAGACCGCACGACCAGGGCACGTGGCGACCTCCCGTGGTCGCACGCTCAAAAGGGGTCCAGTTTTGGAATTTTTTGCTTCGGGGGGTCAAAAATGGAATTTCGGAGATGTATGAGTCCAACAGTGTCCAAATTTCGTCATCCTCAACTGCGCCGGCACCTCGAGAGTGAAGCACTTAGTAACGCGGCGCGCCGCGAAGCGGATCCACGTGCCGATGTGCTCCAACGTGATGTCCGCGGCGTGGGGATGCGGGAAGGAATTCCTTGTGGTGTAGTAGAAGTACCTGTTGATATCGGAGCTGTAGACGAAGGAAATCTCTAGCGCCTCGACATCAGGGCCGCCTGCGCGCTGCGCGAGGGAGATGAGCCGGCGGGCGTCCTCCGGCTTGGCGGACCGGGGGGTCGCCCCAACGGTGAAGCCGATGGCGGGGGCGCGCAGGGGGTGGTCGTCATCTTCTTCGAAGACATCGGCGGCGGCGATCACGTAAACGTCATCGTCGGCAGCGGATGGCGGCATCGTTGTTGGCTCTTCATGCACGTTCGTGGACTACATGATGGATGCCATACGTACGTAATTGAATTGAACTTTGGTGGCTAGGTTATTTACGCATGTGATCAATGTGTAGCCCTAAGTTCTTGCTAATTTATACTGCAGGAGTTATTTAGGTGTAACTGTATGAGGTGTCTGATTTTTCTTCTTAAGAACAAATCGCATTTTTTGACCATTGGATTAAAATCAGAATTAAACACGTACATCTTAAAGTTAATCCAACGTACAAAAAAATCGTGTTAGATTTCATAGAAATCAATCAGGCAACGTGCAAATCGTAAAACCAATCGATTAATTTATTTTCATGATAAGGAGTCCCTTGGGCACAAAGACGGCAATTTTTCGTTTGCGAGGGACAATACATGATAGAGATGAATTTCAAGCAAAAAAAAAGTTAGAGATGTTCTCTTTTTTAGCTGAAAAGAAAGTTAGAGATGGACTTGTGCTTGGGCTGGGCAAGACATGCACATGGACGAGCCAGGGGTTCGGCCATTTGGAGTTTGGACTGTTGTTGTTTGACTTATTTATTTATTTATGCCGTGCATGAGCCTGTCTAAAACAAAGGTAGTACTATGAAATTAGGAATACGCGACGTCCTGAACCACGAACCTGACATCTCTAAAATAAATATTGCACGAAATCTCGCAACAAACACACTAGCTTTTGATTCTCGGTGTATCCTTGAACCCACATGTCACTATGTCATTCAGATATCTTTACTATTTAAAAAGAAGGAGTTGGTGGTTGCCGTCACGTCCACCCTCCCTCACTTCTTAACCATTCGATCTTTCCCCTCTCTTCTCAGCCACACGATCTGATTAAACCCTGAAATCCCAACATCACCCCTCCGCCCCCACGCCTACCCCTCGCTCTTCCCCCCGCCGCCCCCACGCCTCCTCCTCGCTCTTCCTCCCGCCGCCCCCACGCCTCCCCCTCGCTCTCCCCCCGTGGCCCGCGGCCTCCTCCCCCTCCCTACCTCGCGCCGCTGCCTGCCCCCCGCCTCCCCGCGCCTCGCTCTCCCTCCGCCGCCCCCGCCTCCTTCCCCTCCCCACCCCGCGCCGCCGCGCTCTCCCTCCGCCCCCGCCTCCTCCTCTCTCCCACCCCGCGCCGCCTCCTCCCCTCCTCCCTCCCAAGCGCGCCGCCTCCCCTCTCCGTCCCCGCACCGCCGCCTCCTACCCCCATCCCTCTCCTCCTCCGCGCCGCATCCTCCCCTCCCTCCACGGCCAAGACTTCGTTCGAGCGGTGGCGCCGGATAAGAAGCCGGGCGGCGGCGCGAGGTGAGCGATGGACAAGCCGAAAACGAAGAAGACGCGCAACTCCCGAGTACCGGAGCCGGGAGGAGCCGGAAGCGGTGCTCAAGACGATCGAGACCTTCCGTTGGTGGTGTTCGCCGGGAGGTGCGGCACTGGAGGACCGACTCGCCGACACCGCCATGGGCCGCGCCTTCGTCCTCCAAGTGGTGATCCCCCACCCCACCCATGGCGGCCCAATTGGTGCTCCTCCTCGTCCTCGCCTACTCCGTCGGCGCCGCCCGCGGGTTCTACCTCCCCGGCGTTGCTCCCGCCGACTTCCACAAGGTCCCGCCCTTTTCTTCTCCTCTGCTCTCCCCGTCTCTCGCGCACTTCCTTCAGGTTGGGTTGGTTCTTGATCCGGGCGAGTCTTCACGCGCTGAAATTACAAATGAATCGTGCGTTTGTGTTGTTGTGTCGTGGTGATTTGCAGAAGGATCTGCTCGCCATGAAGGTGAACCAGCTGAGCTCCGTCAAGACCCAGCTGAAATTGTTGAAATTGTTATGCTCTACAAGGTTGCAAAACTGTTTGCTGAAATTGTTAGTTTGCATTAGATTTATTATTTAATATAGTTGTTGATATAATGACATGCTTATGTGCTATGTGCCTGTGTCATATTCGATTCGCATGTGTCTGAAGTGTTAGCAAGAGTCCCTGATCATGCAATGCTCATATTATCTGAAGTGTTCTGATATCTGAGAAAGGTGGTATGCTGTATCTTAATATATTATTCTTGTGTTGTATTTTGGCTAGATATATATAACCTTATTGAGTAATGGGTAGATGATTTGCTGTAAGTGTTTCAAAATTCTGTTTAGCATGCATAATACAACAGTAATGTATTTAGAAGCCACTGTAATGTTCCATAAATTCATTCAGAAGCCACTGACTGAAAAAGTAATGTTCCATAAATTCATTCAGAAGCCACTGTAATGGGTAGATGATTTGCTGTCAGTT
This sequence comes from Melocanna baccifera, assembly GCA_036346265.1. Lineage (NCBI taxonomy): Eukaryota > Viridiplantae > Streptophyta > Magnoliopsida > Poales > Poaceae > Melocanna > Melocanna baccifera. The sequence continues at coordinate 15,387,585 of CM070680.1, read as the reverse complement.
ACCGAAACATTACTCGGTGTTTCAAAAAAGTAGTGCACCTGTTTTTTGATCACTTCATTTGGGTAGATGATTTCTTTGTAAGTGTTTCAAAATTCATTTAGCATGCATGATAGTTGAAAAATTAATCTATTATTAGGTGTTAGTTATAAACATTTATGTATGGTGTGCTTTGTTTCATTGTTCATGTTCCTTCTTGTTTAGAGCATGTAAAAGTTAAATGTGTTCTTGTAATAGCCAAATTATATATATCACGAGTTGCTAATAATTTGTTTGAGGTAGCTTTCACAATCCACAATTTTATTAAGCTCTTTTTGTGATGTCATGCAGGTTGTACTCCTTTACATTGGGCTGCTATAAGAGGAAATTTGGAAGTTTGCACTGTTCTTGTACATGCACATACTGGTACCAAGGAGGAACTCACATTAAAGGATAGCAGTGGGTTTACTCCTGTGCAACTTGCAGCAGACAAAGGTCATCAACACCTTTCCTATATCCTTGTACGTTCCCCCCTGGCATTCTTATTTAACTCTTAAGAGCTAGCCCCTCTTTTATTTGCCTTAGAAATTTCATAGCTCATACACTACTGCAGCTATCTAGGTGTGGGATGTGGTAAATGGTTACAATCAAACATATATATTAGTGTGGATTAGAATTGATTTGATGCACTCACAATTATTCTTATTTCCTATTTTTTGAACATCTCCCCCTTCTTTTGGAGCTGGTTCTCCCAAGTACTTATTCAGTAGTGTGTGCATTAGGTACTGATTTCAACTCCACTAACGGAAGTTTCATTCTCTGCTTTTAGTCTAATGCTACAAAAGTAAGCTTTGAAGAGAAGTACTGCTCAGGAAGGTCAGGAAAGATTGGATATGCCCCTATCCTGTTTTGTTTTGTTGTTATCCTCATCATCCTGTTCCTGAACTCGATTATTTTTGGTGAGGATTGCTTGTGAGCTTTTATTATGTATGTTCAAACTTGAGACTTGTGAAGCCTTTGTTCATCATCTGAACCAACGGCTTAAAAGGATAATGCCAGATTTTGTATTATGTATGCATTTAGAATGGGGTAATATAGATGTTGCTTCCAGATTTTGTATTATGTATGTATATTTGATAATATGCATCACTTTTATTTGGTTTTCCGTTGCAACGCACGGGCACCTTACTAGTACCGCATTAAGCTTGACGTATATATGGAGCCATCCTGATCTAAAAAAGTTTGCTCTACCATACCGATTTGACATATGCTCTAACCGGTATGGCGCACTTATAATAAGCTATATAAACAAACCTTCCCCGCCGACCAAACCCTACCTAGCCACCACCCATTCTAGCCCTCACCCGTTGCCGCGGCGTCACTATCCCCCACTGCTGGTGAGCCACCGCCGCTCCTACTTCCCTCCCTCCGCCCACTTCTCATCTCCGGTGAGCCACCTCGTGCAGCGTCTCTTCTTCGTCTCCAGCCTCTACCCCCATCCCTACTAGCATGCCGCCTCCCTCTGCCATGCCATCGTTGTCCTGGCACTACCGTGTCCTGCCAATAGGCGCCACCCGTGGCCACTTCCACCTCCCGATATGGCTAGCGGAGCCACCAATGCCACCCACCACCTATTCCGCCGCCATGCACCCCTACAGTCCGAGTGCCGATCCACCCACTGGCCGTCATCCACTGTCCTCCTCTGTGCCTACGGCCGGCGGTGCCACCACTGCCCCGCCGCCACCGCAGGTCAATTGCCCCTTCGCTGCCTCTAAATCTAGGGTTCCAGTGAACTTCAACCCTAAATCGAGTGAACCTCATATTGTAACTTGTCAGAGTGGTCGCTGGAGAGCTGCTGACATCATCGGTGATGAAGTCGGAGTGCGAATCTAAAAGCAAATCAAAGGGATGTTTTTCCCTCAAAAAATAGCAGAATAAAAATTCTAGTACTCCTAAGGTGAGCAAACAACTGAGTGCTCCTTAACAATTCCCTTGTTATTAGAATAATTAGATATCTTTCTCTGTATGTGCTTTCCATATATACGCCTTCCATGTATATGCTTTTCTTATGTGCACTTTTCATGTATGCGTCTTCCATGTATATGCTTTCCTTGTATGCCTACACCAGGCCAATATATATACAAGCCACCCCCAGCTCTTTAGCTGTGTAGTGTCTACTCCAATTTTTCTCTACTTCTCTCCATGGTATCAGAGCATACCTGAGCCTCTTCCGCTGCCTCCATAGCGCCGCCGGTCCTCCCTCCCACGCAGGCCGCCGCCTCCCTTCCGGACTGGCCGCCGACGACTTCCCCCCTCAAGTCGTCGCCCCTCAGCCAGGGACTTCGACGCCGCCCCTCTGCCGATGTCTCCGGCCGCGCCGACGTCTCCGGCCGCGCCGCCGGTCCTCCCTCCCGCGCAGGCCAATGCCTTCCTTCTGGACCGGGCGTCGCCAACTCCCCCCTCAAGTTGCCACTCCTCTCAGGACTCCAACGCTGCCTCCTGCGCTGCAGCCGTCGCCTGGTGGCCTCTGCCCCGCGAGCCAGCCGCCGTCTGCCTCCCGTCGCATATTCGACTTCGCCGCCTTCCCTCCAGGCGCCGCCGCCTTCAGATCGGGTGCCGCCGGCTTCTCCGCCCGCCACCGGCCGACGCTGACCACCGGCCGCTGCTCGTCGGCGCTGAACCCCGGCCTCTGCTGCCAGGTGCACCCTCACCGGCCGCCTCTTGTTTCATTGGACCAGATCTAATCTGGATCTCAGATCTTAAGTAGCCACACCAAAAAAAAGAAAAAAGAAAAAGATTTGAGAGAGAGAGAAGATCTAGATCTGATCTTACGCTGCGCCTCCTCAACCATGTCAGCCCCTCCCGCCGATCCAGCTGTTGCCGCCGCCACCGCTGGTGCGACCGTGCTTGTTGCCCCTTCGATAGTCCTCAACCCCTACTGCACGGTCATCGTCAAGTCCTATGTGTCGACCACCTTCGATCTAAAGACACCGAACTACTCCCGATGATCCAAATTCTTCCAGACCATGTGCGCGAAGTTCGGCCTCCTCTCCTATATCGATGGCACCGATACGGCACATCGCGACGAGGCTAATTGGGCCCTTATCGACTCCGCCGTCCTCAGTTGGTTATATGACTCCGTCTCTGACGACATCCTCAACTCAACGATGATGGATCAGGAGACCGCACAAGATCTTTGGATCACGATCGAGGCACTGTTCCGCAATAACAAGGAGTCCCGCACGATCTTCCACAACAACCAGTTTCACTCGCTCGTTCACGGCGATCTGTCCATCGCCGACTACAGCCAGCGGGTGAAGGTTCTCACTAACGAGCTACGCGACATCGGCTACCCCGTCAACGACATGCAGCTCGTCCTGAACCTGCTGCGTGGCCTCAACCCGCGTTTCTCCACCACCACCGATGACATCGCCAACTCTGTACCGTTTCCTTTCTTCGCGAAAGCGCTGTAACATCCTAATTTTCTGGGATTTTTAAAACCTTGAATTTAAAAAAAAATTCCTGAAATTTTTTGAAATTAAATCAAGCTTCAAATGAATTTTTGAAATTTAAAATAATTTAATCTGATCAAAATAAATATTAACATAAGTTTAAAATATTTTATTTGGATTCTTCAGGTCTCAAGGAATTTTTTGGTATTTTTGGTGAATTTTTGGGATTTATTTGCTATTTTCTAGAGCTCTTTAAAGTTATTTGGATTTTCTGGAAAAGGAAAAAGAAATTAAAAACCCTCGAGCCACCTCAGCCGCCCGATCCCTTCACCTGCCACGCGTCGGCATCGGATCGTCCCCACGCTCACCAGCCCTCCTCCCCTCCGCCGCACACCGCGCTCGTCGGAGCTCTCCCACACCCGCGCCCGCGGAGTGCTGCCCCTCGATCCGCGTGCATGGCCACACCCGCACCGGACGCCTCCCCGCCTCGGTCCGCGCGTCGGACTGCACCGTCCGTGCCGCACGCGTCCGCGCGCTCGCCTCGCCGCGCCGGCGGACGACGTCGCTGATCCGCGCCATCCACCGCACCACGGCCGCCCCATCCCAACTGCACGCTCAGATCTAAGCTGACGGCCTAGATCCCGCCGCGTCGCCACACCTGAGCCGTCCAATTCGGTCACGCCGCCGCCGCCCCGAGCCGCCACGTCAGCCCTAGCCAACGTGGCAAGCCCCGTTAGCACCCCTGCCACGTGGCAGACATGTGTCACGCCACGTCATCTGCCATGTCAGCAAAAACTCGTCGCTCGAGCCACGTGGCAGCCACGTCACCCCGTGCCACGTGGCGGTACCAGCGCGCACCACGTCAGCCTTAACCGAGCCGCGTCAGCACCGCCTCCCCGCATGCACTGTTTGGTGGACCGGGTTCACCGTGGACCGGATATTCCGTGCGCCGGGTTCACAGCACAGTAGCTTTTCCGATTTTTCTGATTTTTCTTTAGTGTTTATTTTTCGAGAGCCCATTCTCCTCTGTCCTAGCTCTGATTGACCCCATTCTTTTTTCTAAATTTATCTAAAATCGTGCTCTAGTTTTTGGTTCTAGTTTCATGATTTTTGGAGTTCAATTGCTTATCATTTTATGTGTTTTTCTTATTTCGATCGTTTTCCCTCTCGTTAGATTTAGATTCCAGAGGAGCAGGATCTACGCCCGGAGACCAGGAGTACCTCACTGAGTATAACCAAGGCAAGTCATGTCCTTTGATCATATTGAACCCAGTTTGTAATCTATTATTTAATTATTTTATTTTAAATTACATTGCATCGCTATTTTTATTCAAACCCTTGTATTAGTAGTTATCATCCCAATTGAGTTTATCCCTCCTTGATAATTTGGAATGCCATGATACCATTGTCACCATAGATTGGGTAACATACTAGTGATGCTAGATTATTTGTTACATGGGTTGGTACGATAGAATGCTTAGCCTTGCTTATAGTTACGATTGGGTTTATCATCACATGTGAATAATTAATTTGACTTAATAAGATATTGAACCGTGGTTGGAGCCACAACAGATCGTGGTTGGTGCCATAGTATTAAAATTTGTGCTGTGACGTTGGTGTGTCATTGGCGGTGGTTATACAAATTGGTTTTCACTCGGGCGAGTGATCGTGCAGTAAAGGGGGAAGTGTTAGAGCACTTCGAGGGATGTGGTAGTCTCGCCCGGATAAGGTTAAGGACTTAACTTTGTGCTCCATTGATCTGAACTTTACCGTGCAAACCACATATGCGGTATGGGACGGACCTGGCTGATTAATTTGGGATGTTTCAACTTTAATCTTGCCATTGAGATGAACATGGTTGCTGATTTCCATGTGGTGCAAGGGGGGTGTGATGCGAAACCCTAGCGGGTGAATTGAGTTATAACTGAACTTTGTAAAGGCCTTGTTGTGGTTACCTTCGGCCGGGGCTAATCACATCGTGTAGGTACAGTTGTGCAACCTCTGCAGAGTTTAAAACTATTCGAATAGCTGCGTCCTCGATCAAGGACAACGCTCGGTGATTTCACACGGGGTATAGTTATTTTTGAAAACTTGTGGATTGTGCATAGTCAGTGAATGGTTAATTCACGGTTGATTTAGCTTGTGGATGGGAGGTTCATAAGCGGTTGGTTTAGTTTATGGATGGGAGGTCTATAAGTGGTTTATTGTCAATTCCTTTGCATATTCGGGTCTCGACAAGCGCGGTCCATGCTCGCTCTCAAGGAGACTCGCCTTAGCAACGAGGCAAAGATCGCCACCACCACGGCCCTATTCGCCTCCGGCGGCTCCTCCGGCTACACATCATCGACCACCACTCAGGCCGTCAATGCTCGTGATGGGCATCGCGGGGGCCGCAACTGCTGTAGCAGGCAGGGCGAGTTCGGCCGTGGCGCCAGTGGCGGTTTCCAGGGTGGCCGCGTACCACCATCTCTACCAACCGGTCCCCGGTTTTTGTTTCAACCCGTGGACTTCCCCTACTGGCCGTCAGTAGAGCCCCTCGCTCGCTCCCGACCTCCTCGGCGCTCCACCTCAGGCTCATACCACCTTCACGCCATCCCAGCTGTCCACCCCACAGACCTGGGATCAGTAGGGCCTCATTACCGCGCTAAACCAACTGGCTGTCCAAGGACACGGTGGCTGGGTCATGGACAGCGACGCCACCTCCCACATAACGACAGAGGACGGTACACTCCTCTTTTCCCACCCTTTACCTCATCGGTCGTCACTGTTGGCAATGGTTTCCATCTCCCTACCGTTTCTCATGGTCACACATTCCTTCACACACCATCCACTCGTTTTCTTCTTCATAACACTCTAGTTGTCCCTAATCTAGTTCACAACCTTCTTTCTGTTAGACAATTCACTCGTGACAACCACAGTTTCATCAAATTTGACGCCTTTGGTTTTTCTATTAAGAATCCCCAGACACAGCGTGTGATGCTTCGCTGCAATAGTGTGGGCAACCTCTACACCATACCTCCAGTCACCACCTCACCTCCACCTAGCACCCACCTCGCCATCTCCTCCCAGTTACGGTATCAGCGTCTTGGTCATCCCGGCGTCGCCAGTCTCGACACTCTCAATAAAAACTCGCTCATCTCATGTAATAAAGTAGACTGCTCTCTTTGTCAGTCCTGTTAACTTAGCAAACATACGCGTCTCCTTTTTGTTACCTTTTCTTCGCGCTCATCTGCGCCATTTGAGCAAGTTCATTGTGATGTGTGGACATCTCCAGTTTCTAGTATATCTGATTTTCTTTACTATCTAGTGTTACTTGATGATTTCTCTCATTATTGTTGGACTTTTCCTCTTAGAAAGAAATCAGAAGTTTTTCAGCTTTTAACAGATTTCACCACCTTTGCTAGCACACAATTTGGTCTTCCTATAAAATCCATACAAGTCGACAACAGCACCAAATTTGTGAACCACACCAACACATCCCTCCTTGCTTCCCACAGCATTACCCTACGCTTCTCTTGCCCATACACCTCCCCGCAGAATGGCAAAGCCGGCGTATTATTTGCACCCTCAACAATGCGGTTCGCACGCTCCTACTCCACGCTACTATGCCTCCCAAGTATTGGGCCGAGGCGCGAGCAACTGCCACCTATCTCATTAACCGTTGCCCATCCTTTTCTGTCGGTGGTGACATTCCCTATGCTCTCCTTCATCGCTCCCCACCACAGTACAGTCATCTCCAGGTTTTTGGTTGTCTTTGTTTTCTGAACCTTTCTGCCACTTCTACTCATAAACTTGCTCCTCGTTCCACGGCCTGTGTCTTCTTCGGTTACCCTTCTCACCATAAGGAGTACTACTGTCTCGATCTTGCCACCAAACGTGTCATCATCTCCCGCCATGTTATCTTTGATGAGAGTATATTCTCGTTTGCCAGTAGTGACCGATCTTCACCCCTACCTCTCGCTCCGACTTTGACCCTGCCATGCCGGTGCCTCGCACTACTGCAATGGCACCCCTGCAGGTACCCCAGATGACTGCTCCACCACTGCATGGTGTCAAGCAATTATCTCCTTCATCCACGGCGCCATCCGTTGCTCCGCCCCCACGACCGCCTGTGCATCTAGTTTATACCAGATGGCCACGTGCGGCTCCTTCCGACCCAGCTGCACCAGCACCGTTACCCGCGCCGGCTCCAGCTACCCCGACTTTGTCAGCGCCTCCCTCGGACCATCCGATGGTGACACGGGCTCGGTCTACCGCCGATCCCTCTGTGGAGTTCTTTTCCTTAGTGGCCGACCGCTCCCCAGTTTCGCCTGTCCCGGCGAACTATCGTAGCGCCCTCGCCGATCCCAACTGGCGCGCTGCGATGGCCGAGGAGTACAAGGCCGTCATGGACAACGACACCTGGCGACTTGTACCACGCCCGCCAGGTGCTAACGTCGTCTCTAGGAAGTGGATATTCAAGCACAGGTTCCACTCTGATGGCAGTCTGGCCCGCTATAAAGCGTGCTTGGTTGTTCGTGGCTTTTCTCAGCAGCACGGTGTCGACTACGACGAAACATTCAGCCCAGTGGTCAAATCGGCCACCATCCGGACTATCCTCTTTATCGCCGTATCTCGCTTACGGCGATTTATCAACTTGATGTCAAGAATACCTTCCTCCTAGCACACTTAATGAGGCAGTCTCATCGCCGACCTTCGGATTCGTGGACCCGGCTCGTTCCACCCACGTGTGTCTTCTCTAGGAGTCCCTCTATGGCTTGAAGCAGGCTCCCCAAGCATGGTACCAACGGTTCACTTCCTAAATCCGTGGTATCGGTTTCGTCGCCTCCTCTGACATGTCCCTATTTGTCCTCCATCAGGGGACTGACATAGCCTACCTACTGCTCTACGTCGACGATATCGTCCTCACGGCTTCCACCCAAGGTCTTCTCTAGCATCTCACAGGCTTGCTCCACTCGGAGTATGCCATGACGGACCTCGGCGACCTGGACTTCTTCCTCGGTATCTCTGTCGCACGCTCCTCCAACAGCCTCTTCCTGTCTCAGTGACAGTATGCCGTTGATCTCCTGCGACGCGTTGATATGGCTGAGTGTCACCCTATGGCCACACTAGTGGACACTCACGCCAAGCTATCCGGCCACGACGGAGCTCCGTGGCTGATCGTCGAGTATCGCAGCCTTACGGGGCTCTACACTACCTAACACTCTGCGCTCGACTTGGTGTACCCGTCCAGCAAGTGTGCCTTTTCATGCATGATCGCGGGAGCCCCACCTCGCGTTGATCAAGCGCATCTGCGATCGTCAAGGGTACTCTCGACGCCGATCTTCACATCGGCCTCTCCCCGGCGACATCCATCACCGTCTTCGACGTCGACTGGGCCGGCTGCCCTGACTCATGACGCTTCACCTCCGGCTACTACATTTATCTTGGTGATAACCTTGTCTCTTGGTCCTTCAAGTATTAGATAACCGTGTCTCGATCAAGTACAGAAGCCGAGTACCGTCTTTGTTGCCCATCTTTGTAGTAGAGTGTTCTTGGCTGCGGCAACTTCTCCAAAGCTTCACGCCCGATTGCTTGGCGACCGTTGTCTACTGCGACAATGTCAGCGCCATCTACATGTTAACTAATCCGATCCGGCACAGCGCCACGAAACACATCGAGATTGACATTCATTTCGTCCGCGACAAGGTTTCACTTGGTGAGGTTCGTATTTTGCACGTGACATCATCTCATCAGTTCGCGGACATCATGACAAAAGGTCTCCCGACGCAGCTGTTTCTGAAGTTTCGATCCAGTCATTGCGTCCGGACTGCCGCTATTAGAATAATTAAAATAATTAGATATCTTTCTCTATATGCGTTTTCCATGTATGCGCCTTCCATGTATATGCTTTCCTTGTATGCCTACACCAGACCAATATATATATAAGCCACCCCCAACCCTTTAGCTGTGTGGTGTCTGCTCCAATCTTTCTCTACTTCTCTACACTTGTGATAAGGATCTATATTGACTGACACGGAATATGGCATTTACATTCTTACATGCCATTTAAGTAAATTTAACAATAAAAACTAGAACCTGGGTTCTTTATAAAAAGATGTTATTGACCTTTCATTGCATGCTGACCCATACTTTTTATAACTGTAACACCCTAGGACCCACATCACCACAGGATGCCACTAAACCACTCTGACTAGCCAAAAATTTCAAGATAATTTATTTCGGCAATAATTTCTAGATATGAAGCATTAAGCGGAAGCATAATCAACTAAGGGAATAAAGATAACGATAACAAGTTCAATATTTGAAATAATCTCTAGTAGATTAATCAAAGAATAGATCACAAGTTCATCATTATTAACTAAAACAATCATCCACGAATAGCTAGGCATTTGGCTAGAATTCCATCGACTTTATTACAGCATGAATTTATGAACCAAGTGCATTATTGTGGTGCCGCTCTACCCATCCATGAATGCTCATGAATCACTGTAGGGGAAACAAAGGTGAGATAAAAATCTCAGCAAGCAAACTGTTTAATAGGCTATTCAGACTACAAACAAATATAACATCATTTAAGTATCCACATGTCCACATCCACAATGTGCATCCACATTCATTATCAAGCTAATTAAACTACAATGGTATTAAGCATCAATATCAATTTCCCAAAATGACCACGATTATAGCCTCAACCACATTTACTACCAACAATAGTAAAACATTAGCAAATGAATTTTGTTTAACTACTTCATATAATCCACCACTACCACTACCAATGACAATAAATAATTAACATATTTTTCCTCATTAACTTTATTATTTCTCGCATCCACAACTGTTATCAACAATTACCACAAGAGAAAGGAATGTCATACCACAGTCACAACCCCTACCATACCACAAGGGATGAACCCCAATCCACGACCACAACCACTTTCCTCATACCACAAGAGACTCTCATGAGCCAATTCCACATTACAACTATAAAGTTGTTGTTATTTGTAAAATAACTTCATCACAATATATTGCATAAGTATGCAAATGATTTTTCCACAATGCAATGCATATGCATGCTATGCTCCACTGCACCTTTACCCAACAAGGTAAAAGTGTGCATCGTGCTACGGCAATGCACGATGCTGTACCGGTACGGTCGCGGCTATAAGCAGCGACATCCACAATGCAAATGTCATGACATGGTATGAATGACATGATAATCATAAACCACAAGAGTTTAACGACGAAGGTCAACCACATAACTCACATTCGGTTCACCAAGATCATCATCAATCGATCCCTAATGAATCATACCACATCGTTCACAATATATTCATCAAGATTGCTACCACCACAACCACAAGTATTCACCAAGAATACTACCACCAAGACCACAATAATACCAACTTCAAGGGCATCAATATAATCCTTCTGAATTTATCAACAAGGAAATATCATCATATCCACTATGCATTTACTTTCGTATACCATAATTCGCTCATTAAGCAATTTACCACAATACTACCAAAACTTATCTAAACATAGCAATTGATTAATATCTTGCTATCACATTCTTGCTTAGAAAACATGTAAATTAATTATTTTAATTCTTTTTTTTTATTATTTTAGACTATTTTAAAGAATTTATTTTCACCTCCCGTGATTTACCAAAAATCCGGCGACTCCACAATTATTTTATAAACCGACGTCGAATCGACGTTTAGGATATTACATTCTCCCCACCTTAAAAGGATTCGTCCTCGAATCTAACTTCTTAACCCATAAGATAAAAGAACAATCAAGGAAAGAACAACCAAAGGGTAGAGCATCCCAGGGGAACAACAACTACGGGTACTCTTCCGCCTCTAAGAGCTTAGTTTCTTCTTGTGCATCCGGTCTTGAAGCTTCCACATCGCCTCCCGCTCGGACTGATTCGTCTAGAAGGCCTTCACATACTTGATGGCCCTCTTCCTCACGGCCAGTTCCGACGAGCCCACGATTCACGTTGGTCTAAGCCGAACATCCACATAACTCCTTCTTAGAAATTTTTTCTCTATTTATTATAATCGGGATAATACATTGTACCCCTTTTAAAAGAGTTTGACCACATATTCCATTTACAACATTCTACTCGAAGCACAAACAATATCTTTTACAAATAGAACCCAATAAAAGAAGAGTAAAGGATTCTCAAGCAACACACTATCAACTAGCTGTCCCTTCAAGGACCACAATCCAAATTAAAGGATTCACCACAAAATATTTTTCACTCTCCAAGTAGACAATTGGAGAAACCACACCACATAAGCCAAGAGTGAAAATCACTCGACAGACCAAAACAATCATTTTTCCCCAGAAAAGAATACGCCTCCACAAAAATAATAATTTAATTTGCAGATGACCTCTACCAAAAACACCCAGCATAAACAAGAATCAAGAGAGCATTTCACTACTCGAGAAAACAAATATTTCCCAATCTATTTCTTTCAATAATTCAGCTTCCTTCAACCAAGAATTTTCAAATCATCGCTCACCACACCAACGCATTTACTGCACCTCAAAGATGCTACCCACGATCATCACATTATTTGGGATCCATTCTGATCCACTATTCCTACACAGCAACACAGAGCCTCTGAGGTTCTAGCATAACAAAAGGTAAAGATCAGACTTAGCTTTCAAGACTCCTACAACAAATCCCCATATAAAGATAGGGAAAACTTCAGGTGGAAACCCCTTCCACTCCTTAATTAACATACGCTCAATTCTTCACATCAACAAATTATTTGACTCTAAGTCAACATTCTATTTAAATCAAATTCTTCCCAAGGATTATCCTACAGAGACAATATATATCCAATGCACCACAATCATCGTGATATTTAAGGCTTCCAGTAAAACAACTACCAGACCACCACTATCTAGTTGCCATCACGCAACAAAGGGAACTTCGCAACTCGAATTGGTTACCGTTTTCTTAGAAGAAGAAGTAAGAAGGAATAAATTCCAGCACACAGAAATTCGCTATCATTCATAGTAGCCAAAAGATGAGAAAATAAATAGCAATGAGGTTGGAAAACACAAGATGAGAACATCTGTACCTCAAATACTTCTAGTACAACTCTTTCTTTCAACAAGAAATAATTTCCTTTGATTACAACATCCCGCCAATTCCAACAAAAGATGTTTGAAATCCACAACGCAAGATTCAGATAAAAACCAATACAATCATTCAACACGCCGCTTTACTCAACGCAATAACGGCTACCACACAAGTCATAAGGTCCAAAAGATCTCAACCGCAAATCTCAAATCCTTTAATCGAAATAGTATCATGGAACTAACAAATTCCTTTATTTAGAACATTCAACACCATAATCACAACTATGCACTATCAATTGTATTAACAACAAGATAAAACATTCTTTGCAAGAATCATCATATCCTCTTACTACTTCATATCTTCCAAAAAGAAACACCATATATCACTTCATCATGTTCTTATTATCTAAATAAGGTTCCAACTACTTAATCTAGGAAACACCTAGTGCATAAGCCACCATATTAAAACAAAGCTCTTTACCAAGATGATATTACAACATGACATCCTCGCAAACCTGCTAGTATAAAACTCTTATTAGATTTCATAAATTTAACTTCTTACTAATGCTCAACTCTAATTTAGCAAAAATTAGGTGCACTCTAGCTATTACTATCAATAATTGATTATTTTTTTCATCATCGTATAATTAATGATCCTATCTCTGTTTTGCAATCATAAAAATAATTATGAGCACAGATTCAATATCCCATCTTATGTTCAGAAATTAGAACAAAATAACTTTAAACTTCAATAATACCAGCTTTATAAGACAAGGTTCTACAAGTCAATACATCAATCTTCATTCATTTCTTTATACATGTTTCAACAATTTAGCATGGCAAAAGTTACATAAATTTAGCAGTTGTACATACTCATTAAGTATTTAAAGAGAGAACATACTAAAGGTTAATATTATTAAGATAATATTCCAACAACTTCTTACTTAACCATCCCTCGTGGTCAGATTAATTACTTAAGATCAATCAATCCAATCTATCCAACAAGTTGGAAATTTAAACAACCACAACAATCAAACCAGTTTTTTTATATTCCTCAATAACTGCATGAGTTCTAAGCATGTATAGACAAATTCTTAATCATATTTCTTCAAGAAACTACAACAGATCAACATCATATTAATCAACCTCACTTCTAAGGATATTAGTAGAAATTAATCATGTACCACGCTAGCATCTCAACTTGATAATTCACAGCTTATCAATGATTTACATAATTGACAACTCCTACTTAGATACAACAAAACATCACAAAGGGTTTTAACACTTCCTTTTAGAAAAGAGAGGATTCAAACTTCAATAACCAATATAACTCAAAAGAAATGCATAGAGCCAATACTTCCACAAGTTAACAAACTTCCAACATAAAACTTTGATTTCTTTTCAAAATATCAACGAATTAATGAGTCACCTTTTCCAATAAGAGAGATAGAACAACACGAAAAACCAATCTCATCCATTAACAACGCTCACGAGCAGCAAAAGCAACTCATCAATCAGAAAGAAACAATATTTGATCTCAAGAACAATTAGAGGCCTATTGGCAGCAAACAATTGCATTGAACCGGTAACCCGAGAGAAAACTCATTAACCGCAATAGGCCAAGAATTGGCAAAATCAACTCCAAGGGAATAACACCTTTTTTAAGAAACTCACCCTCGACATCTGCAACTAAGTTACCGAGATAACTACACAGCTATCCCCATACCACGAATGATGGTATGAATTATCAATGCCCAAGGCAACAACTACAACCTCTATCTCTTATCAAAAGCTATCCACACTCATAGCAGTTATAGAAACAAATCATAATCATACAAGATTATCTCATAACATAAATCATCAATACAACATGTCAAAAGCATAAATGCAATGCTTGACCCATCCCATCCTCTGTGCACCGGTGTGTCAATTTAATATTTTAATTACCACGGACCTAACGCCCGCTCTGATACCAACTGTAACACTCTAGGATCCACATCACCCTAGGATGCCACTAAACCACTCTACAGCTAGCCAAAAATTTCAAGATAATTTATTTCGGCAATAATTTCTAGACATGAAGCATTAAGCGGAAGCATAATCAACTAAGGGAATAAAGATAACGATAACAAGTTCAATATTTGAAATAACCTCAAGTAGATTAATCAAAGAATAGATCACAAGTTCATCATTATTAACTAAAACAATCATCCACGAATAGCTAGGCATTTGGCTAGAATTCCATCGACTTTATTACAGCATGAATTTATGAACCAAGTGCATTATTGTGGTGCCGCTCTACCCATCCCATGAATGCTCATGAATCACCTGTAGGGGGGAAAACAAAGGTGAGATAAAAATCTCAACAAGCAAAGCATTTAATAGGCTATTCGGACTACAAACAAATATAACATCATTTAAGTATCCACATGTCCATATCCACAATGTGCATCCACATTCATTATCAAGCTAATTAAACTACAATGGTATTAAGCATCAATATCAATTTCCCAAAATGACCACGATTATAGCCTCAACCATATTTACTACCAACAATAGTAAAACATTAGCAAATGAATTTTGTTTAACTACTTCATATAATCCACCACTACCACTACCAATGACAATAAATAATTAACATATTTTCCTCATTAACTTTATTATTTCTCGCATCCACAACTGTTATCAACAATTACCACAAGAGAAAAGAATCTCATGCCACAGTCACAACCCCTACCATACCACAAGGGATGAACCCCAATCCACGACTACAACCACTTTCCTCATACCACAAGAGACTCTCATGAGCCAATTCCACATTACAACTATAAAGTTGTTGTTATTTGTAAAATAACTTCATCACAATATATTGTATAAGTATGCAAATGATCTTTCCACAATGCAATGCATATGCATGCTATGCTCCACTGCACCTTTACCCAACAAGGTAAAAGTGTGCATCGTGCTACGGCAATGCACGATGCTGTACCGGTACGGTCGCGGCTATAAGCGGCGACATCCACAATGCAAATGTCATGACATGGTATGAATGACATGATAATCATAAACCACAAGAGTTTAACCACGAAGGTCAACCACATAACCCACATTCGGTTCACCAAGATCATCATCAATCGATCCCTAATGAATCATACCACATCGTCCACAATATATTCATCAAGATTGCTACCACCACAACCACAAGTATTCACCAAGAATACTACCACCAAGACCACAATAATACCAACTTCAAGGGCATCAATATAATCCTCATGAATTTATCAACAAGGAAATATCATCATATCCACTATGTATTTACTTTCGTATACCATAATTCGCTCATTAAGCAATTTACCACAATACTACCAAAACTTATCTAAACATAGCAATTGATTAATATCTTGCTATCACATTCTTACTTAGAAAACATGTAACCATGGCATATCATTTAACATTACGAATAAATCATGCATATTGCAAGTAGTAAGAATAACGGGTTAAACGGTAACACATCCGCTACGTTTACTTGCCTCTACCGACGAAGCGACGAGATCACGCGCGTTCAGAAGCAAAACCCCTGTCCAAAAAGGTACCTCTCAGCACACATTACAACAATGAAAACGCGACTCTCGAGGAAAAGATATCGCTAAGCCCCAAAATCCCACAACATCCTTCCCCGCGCAACGGTTCTACAATCTTCCCACTGCAGCGGCGCTGCTTAACATTTTTTTATCTTTAAAAATATAACACTAATCACAGCAAAAGATATATATCTGGATTCCTGACTTAAATACCTACACTTTTCATGTAGATCATATATTTTTATTTTGTTCTTAGCAAGTTCATATCTAATGCACAAAACAGAGGACGTCCTCTATTCTGAAAGTCTGGACAGCCGACTTGAAACGCGTCCCCAGAACAGATCAAGGGTCTAAAAATTCTGATTCTTTTACATAAGCTAGATTACTAAATTCCCTACCTTTTTCTCAATTATAACTAAAAATTTAAAAATCATCTTCTACCCCTAATACCCCTCTGATCAGCGAACAGCCCCAGTCTGCACCTCTGACAGACAGCGGGGTTCCCAACCCTGTTACGCCCAGATCCGATAGTCAAAAATTCTGAAAAAATTACAGTAGTTGCGTCTCGTCGTCCTCTACAATTGTCCTTTTGGGAAGACCCTTGGAAAAAATCGTCTTAGGGGTTTAAACCACACAAACAGCAACGCTGCGCGAATCAATCTACAGGCAGACAGCAGGGACTCTCTAATTGGAGAATCTAATTGCTAATTTCCACCAAATCCCGTGCTATGAACCCTAATTACAGTAAAAACAGAGGGTTTTGGGATGGGAAAAAATTACCTAGCCTTGGTATCACCCCTCTTCTTCCTCTTCTTCTCCTTCCCTTCTTCTCCTCCTCTTTCTCTCCTTCTTCTCCTTCTTCTCCTTCCTCTTCTCCTTCTCCTTGCACAAGGGCAGCACCAAATGGGAGGGAGAGGGCGCAAGGAGGGTGGGGGGTGGCGGCTTGGGGTGGGAAAAGTGGGAGGGAGGACTCCCCAAGGGGTTTATAAAGGGGATGTTAGGGTTTGAGAGGGGCTACGGGCCCCTATTTGGGCTGACTGGCCCAAAGTGGCTGGCCCACCACTCCGAAAAATCCAAAACATCTAAATTAATTATTTTAATTCTTTTTTATTATTTTAGACTATTTTAAAGAATTTATTTTCACCTCCCGTGATTTACCGAAAATCCGGCGACTCCACAATTATTTTATAAACCGACGCCGAATCGACGTTTAGGATATTACAATAACATTATATTAGTATAAATGATAAAACTATAATATTATAAAAAATAATTTTAGTGCAAAGCCTAGTGATATATTGTTCCCCTCCCAAGACTACTACTACTTTTCTTCCCCGATCCCATCTTCCAGCACCGCCCAGCGGGCGACGCCAGCGAGCCCCTCCCACCTCCTCCTCCCTCATCTCTACCTCTACCATGGTCATTCACTTCCTCCTCTCTCGCTGATGCCACCACCAGCCTCCATCTCTCTTGCCCCAAATTCTTCCTCGTCACCGTCGGGTCCATCAACACCTCCTAATGTTCTCTTGGTCTTCTCTTCCCCGCCGACCTCCACCACCCTTGCCCAAGCCTGCACCCCCCCAGCCTCCCTCTAAATCCATGTCTCGATCAACCCCAAAACATAACCAGTGAACCCCAAGCCTTACCCGGTGGCGGCGGGAGATGACAACGTCCGAGAGGAGGACGACGAGCACACCAGAGCACGGATGGGAAGGTGAGAAATTCAACTGATTTCACAAAACATTTCATTCAACCGGCTTCTAGCAATTCTGTTAGTTTATTCTCCAAAATAAAACTTTGACTCTTAATTTATATAACAACATGCAAGTATAAATAATTACAATTATAATAAGAAAGCATTTTCAGTGACAAATATAATGATACAGTTTTTTTGCTGACCTAGCTAATTTTATGTATATCGGTGGTCAAAAATCAAAATGTTTGACTACACGGATTTAAAAAGTCATTTACAAAACGAAACCTTCCATTATATAAGCAAAGCATTTTAGGGTATACCGCATGGCATTCTGCCTCTCAATTTAAGCAGGTGGAAATCCCAAACTTTTCTGTGTGACCAAAGAACACATCACTATATCAAATCCGTCTGTTTCATTCTTTACATGTATCAGAATTCAGAAGCTTCCCAGTGACAACGCGAGAAAGCAGGAAACGATGATGGTAAAGCAAGGGCGCTGAATGAGTGCTACCTTCCGAAGTGCTCGCAAGAATTGCTCCTCTGCAACGACAGAAGTCAAAACTCTGCTTTGCTGGTGCCAATATGTGTGCCTCATGTAGAGATCTCTGAAGAAACCCGAAGCAAAACCTGTCAAGGATCCGTTAGGCTTGGAAAGTGACTGCACGCGTCTTCGCAGGACAAAGGCAGATACAACGCATCCGAGAAGACTAGAAGAGCTTGCGCTGGCATGCAAGCTGTTACCGAGGCAGGATAACTTGTCTGATAACTATGGAGTGGAACAGAAATACTGATCACATGGA
This sequence comes from Melocanna baccifera, assembly GCA_036346265.1. Classification (NCBI taxonomy): domain Eukaryota; kingdom Viridiplantae; phylum Streptophyta; class Magnoliopsida; order Poales; family Poaceae; genus Melocanna; species Melocanna baccifera. Next base: position 15,368,978 of record CM070680.1, on the reverse strand, counting down.
GGCCAACCTAAAAGAGACTTGGCGGCGAAAAAACAATTTAACACTGTGGAATATCAAGTATGCAATGTTACGGAGCGGTGAATGGCTGTTGTATAAATTTGAAAGTTCCCAACGTGTTTACTAATTTTTTTGCGAGTAAACGTGTTTAGTAATTTGATTACGCATTTATCTTGCAAACAAAATAACTTCATGTGTATACACTTCCTTTTGTAAAATATACATGTAATCTCTAGAACAAACCAAAATACTACCTTGACCTATGCCACATAAATCAAAATTTACATGATATGTGGCAACCACTAGCTTGGTCCTCGCTAGAGTTCGAAACATAAGACATCTTTCCTAGTTTGTCCGCAGTGGTTTCCAGTCCAGAATTCCATGGATGTAGGAAGATTGGGCCCTGCCAAGGTTACTACACCAATCTGATGAACATTGTCCTAACTAGCAAAGGGACCATTATCTTAATTCATCGGTGCCTAATGAATTCAACTCATGCATACGCTAGAAACTTCCCTTTGACAAATGTCCACCAGCTCATCTCAATCGCAATTCCCCGAGACATCCCAACTGGCCAACAACAACAATGGCGTATGTCTCCCAAATCTTTCGACATCAGCAAGGCCAACTAGCGGCTGGGTTCCCCCATACCCTGCAGCTACATGTGTGTGACAACTGACAGGCACCATGCACCTACATATGTTGCAATAAATAGAATATCCTAAGTAACAACAGAATGCAGCAGTACCAGTACGTGCCCCCATCAATCCCCATCAGCCATGAGGCAGTCTTGTTTCTGCCTCACATGGACGGCAGGGTACCACTGAACGGTACCCGAGACACCTGACCCAGAGAGGAGTGCCGCTGCTGCCATGCAATGGCCAATGGCCATGTTGTCTCGGCATGGAAGGGTTGGACGAGCACTACACATGGCTGCCATGTGCAGTGGCGTGGCGCATGAGAACCTGATGTGAATTTGACAAGGCTGGCTCTTGATAGGTTCTAAACAGCGGATAGCAGACTCTTAACCAATTAGCTTTGGTGTAGCGGATATCAGATAGTGGACGATATTGTAGGTACTATATTCTTATATCGGAATCTTTAAATTATTCATAATTTTAATTTATGTGTGCATATATAAAACCCTACTAGTATCAAAATAATATGGAATAAATATCTACATCATTCTATGAGCATAGCAAGTATATATAGGGCCTGTTTGCTTTTGGCTTTTAAAAGTCATTTTGGTTTCTGCTCTGATCAAGTATTTTTTAAGACGAGGTCTACAAGTTAATTGTAGTACACGTTAAAGACTAATAGCTGTACCATCCAAAATCATAAGCGATAATATCTCTTTTCGCAATCTTTGTCGCAAACAGCCAAAAAGTCATCAGCCGCAACTAAAAAAAACAGGTCCATACTCCCAAAAAAATTATAGACACAACTTGCAACATCTCTATCACTGCAAACTTGGACACTACCAACGCAATAGTGGCCGCTACCAATGCAATAGCGGCTGCTATGTTCTAGGACGCTATTTTGAAGTGCTATCCGTCTCCGTAGCGCTTAGACCTCGCTACCGCTATTGTGGGTGCTATAGCGGCTTCTACGAACACTATTTAGTACCTTGCTTGTGATAGCTACGAGCGTGCTCTTTTGGTGAAAGAGAGAGTCTTGTTCTCCTGTGGCTGATGTACGAGGTTGCAAATTTGCAACGTGAGGAAATCATCGCAGCTGACACGCACTGAAATTGTGAATTTTTTTAAATAATTCATTTTTTATTAATATTACACAAATGTACCATCGCTCAAAAAATTACATAAATAATCGCAAATTTGCAACGTGAGGAAATCATCGCAGCTGACACGCACTGAAATTGTGGATTTTTTTAAATAATCTATTTTTTATTAGTATTACACAAATGTACCATCACTCAAAAAAATACAAAAATAATCATCTATTGCCATTCAAAATGGTGACAGAACTCTATCGCCATTTGAATTGGCGACAATCCTATGTGGAACCCTACGTGGCAGTGTGCAGGACTTCGTCGCTAGTCCAATTGGCGGTAGAGACTCTGCCACCAGTTTGACTGGCGAATTGGCGACGAAGTCATTTTTTTAATAATATTTTTTGTGTAATAAAAACCATATGTTTTTCTCAAAAAGACAGAGTCATTTCTTTAAATATTATTTTTTGTAGTAATAAAAAATTGTATGTTGTTCTCAAAAAAATTCAGTTTTTGTGTATTCAATAGTTTTGAAATAATAGCTAACTATTAATGTTCGAATTGTCGCGAGCCTCACTTTGCATTCATGATTCTAGTTTAAATAATCATGAATTTCGAGCTTGACATAACATTTAGTAGTAAATGTGCGAATTACATGGCATGTAGGGTCTACCCCCACGATAGAAATAGCAATATGCACGAACTATCAACCAGAACTACAACTAAGATACATGTGCGACGTTCGAATCAAAAACACTGGGGATGGAAAAGAAGTTAGGCTTACGGTCATACATCCTATGCATTTGGGTCCATCGGTGCCTTTCCCTTGTTTCCCCTGTAGGCTTTGGCCTTCGTGATGGCCGCCTAGTACTTGGCTTCCAGGATATATATAGTTTTGTCCCAGTACAAAATAACAACCTATTCAACAGGGGTATCGATGGCCACTGGTGCCTTTCCTTGTCTTCCCCCTTTCGGCCTTTCTCTTGTCCTCCGGGTTGTAAGGTTTCCAATTGGTGAAGTTCTCATGCACCACTAGGTAGTTGAGCATGTATTTTTGCTCCATGAATGATCTGTCATACTTCTCCAGGCCATCAATCCATTGAAAGAAGTAGCAACACTCCATCACCTACCATCATACATGGAGAAAGTTAGCGATATGTGAAATGATGCCATGTGATTTATCAATACATGACATTTACTTACACAATGATCACCACACGTGTAGTGCACCCACATGCGGTGGCTACATGTGTTGACTTAATGATCTTTGCAGGATTATCGCAGTCGCACTACAGGTGTGGAAACTCTGGTAGCACAAGTACATCCTTGTAAGAATTATTAGGGTAGCATCCCTTTCTTCTTGGCAACTCACTTCCCTTTGCCCTATTTTTGAGGTTAGCTTAAATTGCGTATTGGCTCTAGTCGTGAAGTCTGGCCCCTTTTTTATAGACGGTAAGGGCATAGTACTTGAGAGTAAATTTTACTGAATGGTAGTACACTCACGTCCATGAGAGCGAATCTTATGGGCATAGGAAAGGTCACATTATTATCAATTTACTAAGAAAAGTTAGTGCATGTTGTCAACTCACTAACAAAAGTTGGTGCATGCTACAACTCACTGAGAAAAGCTAGCACTTGTTGTCAACTCATTAAGAAAAGCTAGCGTGTGTTGTCAATTCACTAAGATAAGCCGGTGCGTATTGTCATTTGCCTATTGTCAAATTCTAGTAAACTTTATGCATGAACATGGTGCGCCTTGTGGAATTTTAAATTGCACTAGTTGTATGAGACAAATGGCAACATGCATGGACCATCAAATCGAACTACATCTAAAATACATATGGGCCTTACTGAACAAAAACAACATTGATGGATGTAGTTCTTATAGGGCCTACAGGGAAACACCTCTAAGACAAAAATGGAACACCTTAAGGCACCCACATAGAGTGGTAGTCATCAGGGCAGTGTGGATGTGGCAGACACAATTGCAACTCAGGTTGGCGCAGCAGCAATACAAGTGGTAGTCGATGCTGAGGTGGACCACCTCCTTGTGTTGTTCCTCTTCCTGGTCCTTTGCATGCGGAGCTCATCATGATTGGTCTTCTTGGTCTAGAGCTCCTCTTGCAACTCTTATAGGTGGATTTGGAGAGTGTGAATGTAAGCATAGGTAAGTACTGGATATAGTTGATCCACTCACTCGGTGAACTTGTAATCCGTGGTCTGCAGCCAAGACAAAGTGATTACAAGTGATGCATGCATGGAAGTCTAGGGAGAAAATGACCATTTACCATGAACAGAGAGCAGCGAAAGAATCAACATTCTAGGTGGGTGTTGTTGTCAAAAACCTGGACCACCACATCAAGTTTGTGCTTGTATTATGACCAAGGCTCAGGGATGTGTGCGTAGTCACTCAGGGATTTCTAGGGGTGTAGTACTCCCTTGTATTGAGTGGTAGATCATGGCTTGAGGGGTCAAGGTATAGGGGGCTATAGATACTTGTGTCTTCGAGGGAAGGGTTACGGTCTCGAAACCCAGCCCGTGCCCATCGTCCCTCCACACCTTGAACTTTCAACCCTATCTGCCATATTTTCTTCTCCTCTCCTGTTCTCCCTGCTTTCTTTTTTACTAAATTAAAATGAATTTTGAACAGTTTTCCACACTTAAAATGGAGACAGACGGTTTGAGGGGCCTTTGTCTCCATTTTAATTGCGATTGGTCTCTCTGTTGCCATCACCAATTGAAATAGCGATAGAACCTATGGCGCCAATGTGGCACTCTGTTGTCCATTGGTTCGACAATAGATCTTAAATGATGACATGAACTCTATTCTAGATTCAAATGGTGATGAGCAGAACCTCTGTCGCCATTTGAAATGGCGACAGAGGATTATTTCTGTAACTTTTTAAGCGATGGTATATTTATGTAATTTTAATTAAAAAATGAATTATTTTAAAAAAAAATTCTTGTCATGATGCGTATTGTCACATAATCACTTCATCAAGCTACTAAGAAGGGGGACTATCTCGTGCTCATAGGAAAAATCATGTAGTATGGCAACTTTACGAAGAAACCAGAACAAAGAGTGAATAGCATATCATCACAAAAATAATAGCCCATGGCAACACATTGCATCATATTACAAAGACCCACTAACTCAAACAGACCTACACGAGGTTCCTCTTAGGCACTACCCCATGAATGGCCCCATCCACGTGCGGCGTTGTGCATGACTGTGGATAGGTTCATTGGTTAGGTGCATGCCATGACTGGTGGCGAGCCATAGGGCAGGAGTTGCAACATTTTCTTGGGTCAGCTAGCTCAGTCCTCGTCGTCGGAGGCTGTGAACCGCCTAGGGCGTGAGCTACCTCATCCTCTAGGGCCTAAGCCAACCAATCATCCATTGGGTCATTGTCATCCTTGTCCCACTCTACCCCATGGCCTATTGTGTCATCTACAACTTGCATGTTGTAGGCGAATGTGTAGTCCACATAGTCATCGAGAAGGTGACCTGCAAGGAAGATAGGATATAATTGAAATGTCTTTCCAAAGTCGAGCGAAGGCAAAAAGAAGTGAGTGGTATACCTGGATCATCTAAGCATACTAAGTCGTAGGGGCAATACCCTGCCAAGAAAAGTCCCTTGCCACATCTGGTGGAGGCGGTGTGATGTGGCTGAGCCCTCAAGCATGTACTGTGGAAGCACATGGCACCACATCGGTCCTCATCATCATACATAATGTCAATGAGATGATGCACTTGGCCTTATCTCTGATCTAGCCAAGCATAACTCAGTGTCTACCATCTTCGGTCCTCAATAGTAGAGAGGTCAAATTATCATGAACCTCCCTCGCGAGATCGCTCTGTGTGGCAAGGAAAACATGCTAGAATTAGTGCGATTATAAGTAGTAGAATATAATTAATTGTGTGCTTATAATCGAGCAATGGTATGCGGAGTATGGCTAATTAGGGTAGGTGTCTATCATGCTAACAAAGTGCCTCGGTGGATCCTCCACAATATGCACCACCCCCATCTTGAAGGTCCACTGCCTGAGTACAATATTTGAAGTTATGTCGGATCTCCTTGCAAATGGAGAATTTCTTCAGACGAAGCCTAGCTTCTGATTCATCCATGTCATTCCTAATACATCGGGTCTACGGAAAACCAACTCCTCCCTTGAGCCTTTCAATATTGAGGACCCACCTCTTCTGCTCCCACCTAGGATGGCTGTAAATGATCCAACCATGCCAAAACCATACACTTCTCCACTCCATGTCTCCATTAACGCTTCCTTCATGAAATATTCCGACAGGAATCTGATCAAATCTTGTGCAACTGTTGAACAAGCAGCCATCACATGTGTGCATGGCTTATGCAATAGTCAAGGCTTGTTGCATGTGCAGGAACAACTGCACATTTCCAGCATGCACTCCTACATGATTGTCACATGGTTCATCCCACAACAACCTTTGGCCCTACACAATACCTTAAAAAAGCTATCTCATCCCCATTTTAAATGAGCTATGCATCTCCCCCTTCTTGCTCTTCTCTTTCATGTACTTTGTGATCACATTCAAGTACATCAGTTGTGGATTATGATGAGATGATGGGTCCCGATCTTCCGATAGGATGATAACTTTGATTTGGAGGAGAACGACTTCGACGATGCGGCTTCTAACCGGTCAAGACTAGAACACCAAGCAATCGCTAAATCACACTTTGAGTCGTTATCAACCGTGCCAAGAACGCGATTGACCTGACCACGAAGGTTTCTTCCTGCATGCAATCGAAGAACACGTAAGAATAAGGTAACAAGCAATCTTAAATTGCAAATAGGATTAAAATACTCAATATGGTGGGATTCCGAATAAGGATCTTGACTGGGTGGTCTAGTCAACATATACAGAAGATACAAGTTGCAACACAAGCAAACTACATATAAACGAAATCCAAGAAATCTAGAGGGGTGTGGCCTCCTTAAATAGGGCAGTAGAAGCAACACAAAACTAAGAAATAAAGAGATAGTACTATTGTTACTGTTCATGTGAACAGTAGTACAGCCATGAATAGTAGGGGTAGCACCTTCCTCTTAGGCCTATGCATTACAAGGCCCGATTTGACCCAAATAGGTAGTGTAACAAATTGTTTTAATAATTGCAGAGTGTACAGAAAGAATTTGAAGACAAGACTAGATCCGTTAGAAAGAGGACGAGAAAATCTTTCCATCAAGTACTCATGGACCTCAAACGGACTCTGTATGTGAAAGTTATGCTTGTTAGAAGTTGGACCTCTCAGGCTGAATTCAAATTGATCTGGAGGCCGAATTGGATTCCAAAACGTGTCCTACTTGAATTCTTGCTTGAATTGGTCCAAAAGTGATGTGATGACCATAATAAAGAGTTGGCAGAGACGTCTACATGGTCTTGATATGTTGGTTGGCTTCTCTTTTAGTAGACCCCAATTATGAGCTCGTAGTATTGATGCAATCCTCCTTGTATAGCTGCGTAAATATGCATTTTTATCATTAGGTAGCATCATATAGTTCATATGATATAAAGGCACTTCTAAAAACAACCACACCTGATAATTGAAGTGATGTGTAGGAAATCTTGTAATTAAAACAACAAGCATTGCTAATATAGTTGTATCCACCGAAGCCATGTCCTCATCATCCTCCCTTTCTTGAAAACAAAGCTATCATCGGTTTTTGATACGCTGAAAATAGGGTAACAAAGAAGCAAAGACATATGCATGGTATATGTATATGTCATCCGTTTTAACAATTATTCGTTGTTACATAATTAATGTTATAAAACAGCAGTAATTATAAAAGTTCATTGTATTCGTAACCCAGGAGTTAATGAACAAATCAAAATTTCTCACACAGTAATTAGTGCAACTTGTTTTGGAAATGTAAATGATACATTTATGCAATTCAAATATCTGAGGTTATAAACTTGCATCGGTAGCAAATATGGGCAAATCTACAACTTTTTAAATCAAACAAAGTTCATCCAAGTAATCAGATTTCAATTGAACAATAGCACATTCATCTAGCAAGGGTGAAAAGATTTATAAGTTTTTCCATCCATCAACTTCATTATTCAGATTGTCAACGCTAGATAGTTCAATAAGAGATGAACACATATGATTTGAATTGTTACTAATTTTATATTTTTCTCTCATAATGAATAAGATTCAGCACACTAGAATTGTTATTCAAAATAACAAGCTTCAATTCATCCATATAATCACAAGTTATGCATATTCGATATACATGAAATTGATTGTCTATACCGTAATCTCCGATCAAATTGAACTTATATGTTTAGGTATGTGTACTTGCTAATGATTTTAAATATGAAATCTCAGCAAGATTCTTAATCACACTAGATAGTTCTCTAGAATTATCGAATATGACATAGTATAAATAATCTTTAGCAGATATTCTAGTAAGAACTTTCTTATGAGTAATCAATTCCATATTATGTAAATTGAGCAAAGAAATTTCAGAACATGAAATTTTCAATTGAACAGATGAATTTTCATAATTATTCACCCTTTTCATATTTAAATTCAGCACCATAGTTATTACCTTTATCGATCTTCTCAGTTGATGTAGGTGTTGTAGGTATCAAATCTTTATGATGAAGCAAGAAGATAGCAAGTACTTCATCTTCAACCGTGATTATTGCCTCATCTTTTGGTTTCAATAGCACCCGTTGTTGAACATTCAACTCTTTGTCTTCAATGTGAACTCTCTTCTCTTTAGCATGTTTCTCAATTTTCTGCAAATTGTTAGTCATAGAAAAAGGCACAAACAAGAGTTTGTTCTCATGTTTCTTGTCATTAAGTATTCTCAATTTCTACTCAATCGACTTTCACCCTTACAAGCAAGTATAAATAAATGAGTGAGAGAATTATATTCTTTGTGAATAAGAATATCCTGAATTTCTTTATTAAGCCCACTAAAGAATCTATTCTCTGTAGCTTCAGAATGTTTCTTTAAACCACAACGCAACAAACAAGTCTTTCATTCGATTCCCTTACAGTTCTACTTCGTTCCTTTAAACGTTGCAATCTAGCTAGCAAATTATCAGCATGATATTTAGGAACAAAATCATCTCGCAATAGCTTTTTCAATGCATTTCAAGTTCATGGTACTTTCCCATGTCTACCAAGATACTTCCACCAAAGTATTGTATCATCAATAAAAATACTAGTGGCAGCTCTAATATTTTACCTATCAGACCAATCATAATATTTAAATTCTTTATCTAATGCTATCTCCCAGTCAATATAGGCATCAAGATCAAATTTACCAGCAAATGATGGAAAAACATACTTGACATTAGTTACTACATCATCATCGCGTACCTCTCTTTGTAACCTACACATACCTCGTTATGTTGCAGGAGTCGACGACGATCGGAGTAATCAACTTTAGTGTGGCTGATGTAGTGGTTCTCTTCGATATCATCATCCTCGTTTGACGAAGTGATGCGGATACGCACGTGTATTATACTTTTCAGTTAAATATATTATTCAACTGGAAAGAGTTATTGAGCCGCATCAAACATTGCCAGGTGAACTCATTCCACACTAAATATAATGTTGTTATTCATAAGAATAGAATACTACCTCATGTCATTAAATGGTGCATTTTTAGGTTTGTTGATGGCAAAGCAATGGAGACGCAAAAGAAAGAGGATAATCACATTAGGCGTCAAAGACATGAAGGAAGAAAGCCCATTCAGTGGGAGAGCAAAAGAGAGAAGCCCAAGGAGTTAAACTACAAGTTTTGGATAATATTTTCAAGCCCAATTCGTACCACCCACAAGGTCAATTGGATTCAAACTCGGATTCAACTCAGAATTCAATTCGGATTCGGTTCGGGACAGCCTGACAGGCACTTACTAAAAAGGTCATAACTTTCACAAACGGAGTCCGATTTGGGTGTTCTTGCACTCTTTGGAAAGATATTTTCAAGGGCTACGCAATGGATCTAGTCCCAACATCAAATTCGTCATGGATCAAAAGTTATGGCCGAAACAATATGACGGCTGTAAAATCTAGTTTCCTTTTTGTGAGAGTTCGTATCTAAAACCATATAGGGTTGAGTTGTACTAGGTTTGTGGACTCTATGGACGTCCCAAGGTCCTATATAAGCCATGTATTGGCAGCCTAAGGGCTCAGACCACCTTTGAGAATAATCAATCTATTAAACTTTGTTCGAGTTTATCATTGCTGCTGAAATTCCGTGAGGGAATTAGGAGTATTCTTCAACCAAGATCGTTCAACCTTTCCACTGGGAATTGGGTGCACGATAGATCTTCGCTTGGTGGTCGACGAAATCAACGCGAGTGTGTTTTGGCGGATTAAAGAGTGTTCGTCCCTTGCATTGGCATTGGATGATCATTACGATTCATCAAGACTCCCGCGAGTATCCATCCTACGTCGAGAAGATCGGGTGACCCCGTATCATCTGGTATCAGAGCGCGGTTTACTCGGTAGGATCTTATCCCTTTACTTTTAGATTTATTTATTTCTGTCCTATAGTCCAATAAACCGAAAATTGCAACAAAAAAAATCCAAACCCTAGTTTCGCATCTGTTATTTTTGTGAGTTTTATTAAGTTTTGATCCATTAGAAATTTTGTTTACGTGCTGATCTTAGTGTCCTTTTGCGTTGCTTCATCGTTGTTATTTTGAACCCTTGAAAATCCGCTAGTTGATATTTCAATTAGCATGCAAAAAAAAAAGTAGATTCAATTTACTTTTTGAAATCTTGTTCTTGCTGTCCACAAAAGATCTATGTGCATCTTGAAAGAATATTACATCCGAATATTTCTGGGTTTCCTTTTTCTTGATTGATTTGGCCACAAGAATCTTAGTTGCACATATTCAGATCTTCACTTAAATCCTTTGAACCTTGAGACTAGTCTTTGATAATTGCTTTAGGGCTGTTCAAGAATTATCTACACATTGCTGAACAACTTTGGACTTACGAACAATTAAACCTAGTTCGGCCTTGAGTATAAAAAAAAGAGAGCCAAAAAAAAAGAAGGCAGCCAATTGAAAAAAGAGAGCCACGGCTTGAGTAAAAAAAAGAGAAAGAAAGAAAGAAAAAGAAAGCAAGAAAAGAAAGCATTGGCCGAATTTGGGTGAGTTAATCTTAGTCCATAAATTCAGATTGTGTATTTAATTTCTTAGGACAATCTTGTGCCCTCAAATTCATATTATTGCAATTGGCTAGCGTCTCTCCTAGTACTTGGTGCAAAACGAGCTAATATTCCCGATTGTTTCCTTTAGCTCATTCCTTTTGTTTGCATTGAGTCACATTGATCATTGCGTGTGCGTTCATATACTTCACTTATATCATTTGGATCGGCACATAGGCAATACTTTCTAGCTTGGATTATTACTTAATTTTACAACATCGTGAATTCAGATTGCGTTGAATAAACACTTCCATACCAAACTCCACTAAATATCCTTTGCCTGCAATTGTGAGTCACTTTTAAATCCGCTTGATCATCACTTGCTATTGTAGCCACCACCAAGTGTAAGTTTCTTTTTGGCCTCAATTCACTTCGGAAAGGTAAGAACTTTACTTGGGAGAGGAAAGAGTGAGATTGAGTAAATTCCACATATCATACATATCTTGGTGTTGTTTCGTGTTGCTTTGCACAATCTAACCATGACAGGCGAAGAAAATAACGATGATGACGTTTCTAACATTTGGCAATGAGAAGTGCTATGAAACAAGAATTTGTAGCTAGCACAGCTACAATGGATGGACAGCTCAAGACAGATATGCAAGATCACCGCATTGAATTCAATCATCAAATGAAAGTATTATGCCAAACATTGTGAATGATATTGTGCGGGTACTTCATCCACAACAAGAAAAAGATAACTTTACTACTTTCTATGGAAGTGAGGATCCAGAAGAGTATCTTGAGTGGGAATGGCGCATGGAGAAAGTATTTAGATTTCAAAAGCTTCCCAAAAACCAAGAGGTGATGCGTGCCACTAGAGAATTTGAAGATTATGCTTATAGTTGGTGGCATCAACGATTTGGAAACGAATTCATTAAATCTTGGTCAGATTTGAAAGCACTCATGAGGAGAGAATTTGTGCCATCCTATTATGCGCAGGGATTACTTCGCTATTTGGAGAGTTTCACACAAGGGAGTAATACTGTTCAAGAATATTATTTTGAGCTACAAGATGCACTACGTCAGGCCGGTATCATTAGTGAACAACAAAAGAAGATATACTTCAAAAGAGGATTGAATTCTAAGATTGCTGCTACAGTTCAACATAAATATTTTGGTAGTGTGCAAGATCTTATGAATTGTGCTATTCAAGAGGAGAAGAGACTTATGGAGAGACATACACCACAGTTTTCTCCCAGTCCATACTTCAATTCTACTGCCTCTACTAGTGTGACACATGAGAAGATGACCAAGCATGGGACTTTCCCTTCGGTCAAGGAGATATATAGTATTCCAAAACTACATATAGCTCCTAACATACACCACAACCCATGTGAGGATGAGAGCCACATAGCCAAATTGAGTGAAAGTGATAAAAAGACTGAGCTGTGTGATTCCACCATATGTGAGGTTGAGAGCATCCAAATTGAGAGTGTGAGAGAGACACCAAAAGAAAAGAGAGAAGTAGAAGATAGACAAAGTGAGGATGCATCTAAAACTAACACATTAATATCTACTTCTAGTGTTGTTTCTCACATTGTGCAGATTGACATTAAAGATGAAGAATTGAACATTCAACAACCGGCATCTTTGAAGCCAAATGAGGAGATAACCACGGGAAGGGTTAAAGTGCTTGCTGCCCCGTGGGTGCATCCTAATAATTTTAAACACCCAGCGCCTACATCATTTGACGAGGACGATAAAGGTAACACTATTGGTGCTGAATTTAATTGTGCAAATGTGAGTAATTGTGAGTACTCATATGATCAACCAACAATTCCATGTACTGAAATTTCTTTGCTCAATTTACATAATGTGGAATTGATTACGCATAAGGAAGTTCTTACTAGAATATCTCCTAACGATTCTTTGTGCTATATTATGTTTGATGATCCTAGAGAGCTATCTAGTGTGATTTATAATGTTGCTAAAATTGCAAGTTCAAAATCACTAGTTAGTACCTATGCCTACACATATAAGTTCAATTTGATTGGAGATTATGGTGTAGATGACAAATTTTATGTTCACAGAGTTTGCATTACATGTGATAAGCTTACAGAATTGAAATCGCATATTATGGATAAACAATCTTTTATGCCATGTTATGATCACAATGAGATTAATTTCAACAATTGCACGTACTGTTTACAAAGATTTCATAAGTCTACTTGTTCAATCTTTAATGTACAACCATGTAAAAATAATCAGAGTAGCGTAGTTGAAGCATGGAGGCAGCTCAAAATTTTCTTTCCTATGTATGAACAAATAAATCTGATTTTCCCCATTAATGATTTGTCTATGGAAAAGTCGAGGACGACTTCCTTTTACGGGAGGGAGAATGATGTGAAAAACAATATTGCAATGCATGCATATTTTGATTACTATTATATTCATCGGTTTATGCAAAATAATGAAAATGGCACAACAATTGACTCTTACATATACTATGTGTATGTGTTGTTTTTTTTCGTTTATTACACCTTCAGATGTTCATGATGTGCTAACCAGAAGAAGTGTTGATGACAAATATATATACCATGCATACACGTTGTATTCTTTGTTTAGTACAATTTCAGGCTATCAAAAGCCGAGGACGGCTTTTCTTGAAGAAGGGGAGGATGATGCGGATACGCACGTGTATTGTACTTTTCAGTTAAATATATTATTCAACTGGAAATAGTTATTGAGCCGCATCAAACATTGCCAGGTGAACTCATTCCACACTAAATATAATGTTGTTATTCATAAAAATACAATACTACCTCATGTCATTAAATGGTGCATTTTTAGGTTTGTTGATGGCAAAGCAATGGAGACGCAAAAGAAAGAGGATAATCACATTAGGCGTCAAAGACATGAAGGAAGAAAGCCCATTCAGTGGGAGAGCAAAAGAGAGAAGCCCAAGGAGTTAAACTACAAGTTTTGGATAAGATTTTCAAGCCCAATTCGTACCACCCACAAGGTCAATTGGATTCAAACTCGGATTCAACTCAGAATTCAATTCGGATTCGGTTCGGGACAGCCTGACAGGCATTTACTAAAAAGGTCATAACTTTCACAAACGGAGTCCGATTTGGGTGTTCTTGTACTCTTTGGAAAGATATTTTCAAGGGCTACGCAATGGATCTAGTCCCAACATCAAATTCGTCATGGATCAAAAGTTATGGCCGAAACAATGTGACGGCTGTAAAATCTAGTTTCTTTTTTGTGAGAGTTCGTATCTAAAACCATATAGAGTTGAGTTGTACTAGGTTTGTGGACTCTATGGACGTCCCAAGGTCCTATATAAGCCATGTATTGGCAGCCTAAGGGCTCAGACCACCTTTGAGAATAATCAATCTATTAAACTTTGTTCGAGTTTATCATTGCTGCTGAAATTCCGTGAGGGAATTAGGAGTATTCTTCAACCAAGATCGTTCAACCTTTCCGCTGGGAATTGGGTGTACGATAGATCTTCGCTTGGTGGTCAGCGAAATCAACGCGAGTGTGTTTTGGCGGATTAAATAGTGTTCGTCCCTTGCATTGGCATTGGAGGATCATTACGATTCATCAAGACTCCCGCGAGTATCCATCCTACGTCGAGAAGATCGGGCGACCCCGTATCACGAAGAGTTTAGAGGAAATAGTACACGTCGAGTAACTAGGGGTGAACATTTATCCAGGATGTCAACTCTGTTGTTGATGGTGGTGAGGGTCTTATTAAACCGATCCAACACGTTGTTGGTCTCACAAAAATTTCTGCTATGTGATATTGAACCTATCATGGTTAGTAGAAAATAAGAAAGTACATGATAATTATGTAAGTCTCTATAAACTACTAGGAGATGGAGCTTCACAAATCACATATCTCTCAAACTCTTACCAAGCTTTTACAAGTTCTTACCAATGCAAACAGGTGGTGTAACCGATGGCTGGTTCATGATAACTTAACTCAAGTGATGTGTATAGCGATTGCAAGGGTCGGTTCGACATGATCTGCTCGGTTAGTAAAAGGTATAGCTTGGAAGGCTAGATATGTAGTAATGGAGAACAATCAATTAATTTCAGAAATTGTATAGAATTAAATTATAGTTTGTATCTAGCACTTAACCTATGTTGCTGATCAAACAAGGATAGGAGAAGGCCAAAATAAGTGTGTAACAATATATAGGAGTGATGAACATAAGATAATTCAATAGAATACAATTTAGAATTGAAAAGTGCAAGGATTGACCCAAATCTGAGAATGGCAATTTTCTATCCACTGGACAAGACATCGGTATTTTGGCCGTAACTTTTTGTCAGTTGCCTCTTTTCTTATGATTCTTTTGTTTCTTATTTCTGGAAAACTTTTTATACAACGTTTCTTTTGGGGCCATGTTTCTAGAAACTGACAGATAAAATCGTACAAAAATCACAAGTGCAGACTATTATAGATTCAATCCAGAAATTTGGGTCAACTTGCATGAGATATCTTTTAACTGCCTTTATGGAATGAAGAAAAATTTTAGATGCCGTTAGATAACAAAGTTATGGATCTAATGGGGGTGGTTTTACTCAAAAAAGATATCGGAAACAAAAGTTATGGCATTTGTAGTGGACATGGCAGGAAAGCCACTGATCTGGCCGAAATTTCAAATTATGGTGTGGGGTGTTCTTGATGGATTTTGACGTGAAGATTTTTTGTTTGGATTTTTATAGGAACAAGAATATGACTAGCAACTAGACAATGCTAAGACGGACATAAACTCAATTTAGCAAACCAAAATTAACACATCGAAAAGTACAATGGGGTTTGGACAGCGGAAATAAACTCTTTTTGTAGGGTAATTTTTCTGTACTATAGGACATAAAAAAATCAATCTACTAACTAGAGATACAAGAAATCCTACCAGTCAACTGAAGCTCTGATACCACCTGATGAGGCGATGAGGTCCCGATCTTCCGATAGGATGATAACTTTGATTTGGAGGTGAACGACTTTGACAACATGACTTCTAACCGGTCACGACCAGAACACTAAGCAATCGCTAAACCACAATCCGAGTCGTTATCAACCGTGCCAAGAACACTGTTGACCTGACCACGAAGGTCTATTCCTGCATGCAATTGAATAACACACAAGAACAAGATAATAAGCAATCTCATATTACAAATAAGATTGAAATACTCAATATGGTGGGATTCCGAATAAGAATCTTGACTGGGTGGTCTAGTCAACACACGTAGAAGATACAAGTTGTAACACAGGCAAACTAAACATAAATAAAATCCAAGAAATCTAGAGGGGTGTAGCCTCCTTAAATAGAGTAGTGGAAGCCACACAAAACTAAGAAACAATTGGGTGGTACTATTGTTACTGTTCACATGAGCAGTAGTACAGTCATAAATAGTGGGGGTAGCACCTTTCTCTTAGGCCCATACATTACAAGGCCCGATTTGGCCCAAACAAGTGGTGTAGTAACTTATTTTGATGATTGTGGAGCGTACAGAAAGAATTTGAAGACAAGGCTGGATCCGTTGGAAAGAGGAGGAGAAAAACTTTCCATCAAGTACTCATGGATCATTTGCACAAGTGCTTAGTTCTCTTGGCAATTAAGCAAATTTAGCACAAATCACATGTTTTCATTTGAAACTCATAATTTTGGTGATGTGCTAGATCTCAAGCCTTATGCGACCATTCCAAGCGAGAAGCTTAAGGAGATGATCTTGGTCATCCAAAACTCCCCCCGAGTTCATGCCTAGTGCAATGGCAAGCAGTCTCACGAGAAAGAATTGGTGAGATCAGTTCTTTCGCACATAAAAGAGATCTTTTGCTTTCTTAAATAATTGTACTTACTCATGCTTCATCAAGAAACTAGCATAGCTCAAACTAAAGCTCAATTAAAGATTCAAGACTCAACTTAGCCTATTTGACATGGCATGAATCATAAGAGGATAACTAAAGACAGACTAGTCTCAAAAGCTAACATGACATGTCTTAGTTCAAGTTATGCAATTTTAATTAACTCAACAATGGCAAAGGCTTGACGACACATATGAAGCAATGATAAGTCTAGCGATTAAGCATAATCATGGCAAGATGTAATGCATTGTAATCATGTCAACTATGGATAATAGTCAAGGCTCCATGTAGTTATATTACAATGAAATGCGAAAATCCAGCTCCCCCTCAACATGTGAAGCACCTTTTTAGTTCAAGTTGAGTTATGACAATATTAAGCTCGAAGCTCCCAAATGAACTCCCTTGAACCAAAGCTATAAAGCGAGAAGTGGCAAAGAAATCGAAAAAGCGATCCTTAAAGCATAGACAAGATGTAGATGATACTATGACGTGGGACCGACTCTCATCTACCCCATATGACACTAGGATTATCACTGCCCCACCAACACACTAAGGAGCAAACACGTTCTGTCTACCCAAGGGTGGCCCAACCCTTGCTAGAACCTATAAGAAGTGAGTAAGCTCAACCTAGTGAAAAGAAAAACAGCTAACAAGCAGCATCCTAGAATCACAAGATGAGAGGAAGAAGTCTGACCATCTAGATATGAGACACACTCTAATCTATGCTAGAAAGACTAACCCGAATGCACCCAAATGCAATGCAACAGTAAGGAGCAACAGAAAAATATACAAGATAACATAGTAAAGCACAAAGCTCCCCCTCACTACAGTCCATAAGGACAAACCACCCCAAGCTCTCCCCGCAAGGCTGAAAACCTAGAGCTATCCAAAGGCTTGGTAAAGATATCAATAACCGGCGGTCACTCTCCACAAATCAAGCACTATATCACCCTTCTCCACATGGTCTCTAAGGAAGTGATATCGGATATCAATATGCTTGGTCGAGAGTGTTGCTGGGTTCTTAGCAATGTTAATAGCGAAGTGTTATCACAAAAGAGTGGAACACTTTCTATAACTAACCCAAAGTCCCGCAGGTCGAAGCCATCAAAGTATCGTTTGCAGCAACTAGCGGCGACAACATACTCGACCTCTGCGGTGGTGTGCAACACCGGATCGCTTCCTAGAAGACCAAGAAGCGAGAGAAGTGCCAATGAATTGGCAGGTGCGGAGTGCTCTTCCTATCTATCCTCTGACCCAACAAAGTCTGCGTCCGAGTAGGCTCGAGGAAAAGACAGGATGAGGAAGAGTACGGATACCATAGTCAATGGTAGCTCGAAGGTACCGAAGAATGCGCTTCATCGCTGGCGGTGAGATACGCGAGAGAAGCTCGAAATCGAGCACACGGCATACACGGAGAAGTGTATGTCGGTCTCGAGGCGGTGAGGTACAAGAGGGAGCCAATCATGCTGCGATACTCCTTCTGATCAACTGGCTCGCCGTCTTCATCTGGGTCGAGTGAAGCTGAAGAAGCCATCGGAGTGGACACTGGCTTGCCATCACTCATATCAAAGCGTTTCAGGAGGTCACGAGTGTACTTGCCCTGATGCAAGAAAGTACCCTCCCGAGTCTGCTTGATTTGGAAGCCAAGAAAGAAACTCAACTCGCCCATCATACTCATCTCAAACTCTGAGCTCATGACATCGGAGAACTGAGAAACAAGAGTATGAGAAGAGCCACCAAAGATGATATCATCCACATAAATCTGGACGAGTAGAAGATCATTGCCATGCCTGCGAATGAACAAGGTCTTGTCCACCTTACCCATCTCAAATCCATGACTCAACAGATAAGACTTAAGCCTCTCATACCAAGCTCTAGGGGCCTGCTTAAGTCCATACAAGGCTTTGGAAAGCTTGTAGACATGGTTTGGATATTTGGGGTTCTCGAAACCTGGAGGCTGTCTAACATAGACTTCTTCCTCAATAAACCCATTGAGGAAGGCACTCTTGACATCCATCTGGTAAAGCTTGAAACCTTTAGAAGCCGCGAAAGCAAGCAGGATTCTAATGGCCTCAAGTCTAGCAACAGGGGCAAAGGTCTCCTCAAAATCTAGACCCTCAACACAGGAGAACCCATGAGCTACCAGTCTAGCCTTGTTTCGAATGACTACCCCGTCCTCACTCTGCTTGTTTTTGAACACCCACTTAGTCCCAATAACATTGTGACCTCGAGGGGGCTCAACAAGCGACCAGACCTTGTTTCTCTCAAAGTTCTCCAACTCCTCATGCATGGCATTGACCCAAGACTCGTCAGAAAGAGCATGATCAACATCTTTGGGCTCGAAAGAGGCAACGAATGGAGAATGGAGAGAAAAAGAAGTGCGATTTTGAGCGTGTGACACGCTCAAAAGATCTCAATTATCTGCTCGAAGGATGATGTTCTCGGACTCTACGAGGAGGTCCTTGATGAGAAGAAGGAGAAGTGGCCTCTACCTCATGAGCTGACGAGATAGGAACAGAGCCACTAGCTCCAGAAGAAGCGGAAGGCATGGGCTGATCTCCTTGAGGTGCGGTGGTAGAAGCAGGCACCTCAGGAGGAAGAGGAACTGGATCAAGTAGACAACCCTCATCTCCATCCTCCTGATCATTCACAAATATGGTCTCGGACTGCTCTACAGAACCTGAGATATCGGGCCTAGTCCCCGGACTGGCCTCATCGAAAGTCACCTCACAGGTTTCTACCAATTTACTAGACTCGCAGTTCCAGACCCTATAAGCCCGCGAAGAAGTCGAGTAACCTAGGAAGATCCCATCACAAGATCGTGACTCGAACTTATCTAGGTTTCCAGACTTCAGAATAAAACACTTGCAACCAAACGCGAAAATGAGATATACTGGCTTTCGCCCATATCTCAACTCATAAGAGGTGCGATGCAAGTGTGCCTGAGAAAACTCGATTTGAAACATGGCACGCGGTGGCTATCGCCTCACCCAAAACTTCCTCGGTGTAGAGTACTCATCAAGCATCGTCCCGGCCATCTCGACCAAGGTGCGGTTCTTCCTCTCCACAACGCCATTTCTTTGAGGGACGTATGGAGAAGAGAAGCGGTGCTCTACACTGTCTCATCACGAAACTCTTAAAGTAGGAATTCTTGAACTCCGTGCCATTGTCATGCGGATCGCTCGTAAGACACCGGAAGCTCAACGAAATCCTACGAAAGAGACCTCAAAAATGTGTAAATGTCTCATCCTTGAGGCTAAGAAAAACACCACAAAGTACCTCGAGAAGTCATCGACCACGACAAGAACATACCACTTCCCTCCTCACGATCGCACTCGAGCCGGTCCAAGCGTGTCCATATGGAGCAGCTGTCTCGTGCATCGGTCATAGTCACCGTGGACGGAGGATGAGAAGCGGCAACCATTTTGCCGTGCGGCAAGGAGCGCAAACAAGATCTTTGACCATCTTGAGTTTGGCGGACCACGAATGAGATCGTGGCGCTAACTCGAGTCAAATGGTCAAATCCAATATGACCAAGTCTCCTATGCCAGAAGGTAAGGTCACGGGACTCAGAAGCAACTAAACACCTGAGAGGATCACCAGAAGACTCAGCAAAATCAGCACGAAAGATCCTCCCATAACGAGAAATCCCGCAAACCAGACTCCCCGAAGAATCGAGAATTTTGCAATTGTTTTTCTTGAAGCTCACCTCGAAACCGTCATCAGTGGTCGAGAAAGCGAAAGCAAATTGTACTGCAGCTTACTCACTAAGGCAACATCCCTTAAAATGAATGAATCATTAACATGCACTGTACCTTTTGCGATGATGCGCCCAGACGAAGCGTCTCCAAAGGTGATCGTCTCATCACGGAGCACGGGCTAGGGAAGAGAACAACAACGAGTCTCAGGTCATATGGCGAGAACAACCGAGTCCACAAGCCAAACCTCTCTCTTCCCGGCCGGCGAACTGAGTCAAGCAGTGTAAAGGCTCGATCTTGGGATAAATCAAAAGAGATTTTGGCACCCAATCTTGAGTCACACGCCGAGCGCAGAAAGTAGCCACACACGATCGACCTCTAGCTACCCTACGCTCTCGTCGCTCGAAAAGCCGGAAGGTCTACTAGCGGACCTAAAGTGTTATTGGGTCCGGATCACTCAGGAGCGAGTCGAGCACCAACAACATGCTGATCACGCCGCGGATAGCCATCTCGATGGGGGAAACGAGAACTACCCTCAGAACGGCGAAAGTCATAACCAGGAGCAACATGAGGACGAAAAACAGAAAACTCAGAAAAACCAAGTCCTCGATGCTGCCCAAACCCATCAACAACGGTAATCCTAGACCTCGTCTTTGGTCTAGGTGCACTCGTGGTCAGGGCTAACCACGAATACGCCTAAGTGCTACTGCACGGTCTCTACGCGCAATCTTGGCGCGCCTGAAGCATCGATCGACTGTGTGTCCATCCTTCTGACTGAAGGTGCAGTGATACTTCACCTTCTGAGCGGTAGAAGTGACAGGTGGAACCACCTTGCTGTCAGAGATCCCCTGGACATAGCCCGCTGACTTAAATTGGACTTTCTCGGTCCTGGGCTTAGTCTCGATCACACACAGTGCTATGGGTGCGAGCACGGCGGTGGATGCTTCCTCATGTCCTCATAGAAATCATATCCTAGACCACGATTAAATCTGCGGATCTTAGATTGGTCTAGAATAAGATTGAGCTTCTTCTTACCTCCAACAAACCTCTCAAGAGTGTTCATAAGATCATGACACTCAAAGAGAGAGATGCAAGAAGAGCAGGGGAAGAAGAGACAGCAGAAGGTAAGGGAGTAGAAGAAGAACCAATAGCAGAGGAACGAATGGCATGTGCACGCCTGGCCGACTCGGAAGGACAGTCCTCACTGCTAGCAATTTGGTTCACGTCGCTAGTCGTCTCTACCTTACCCTTGGGCTTCTCCTCAACCCAAACACACACATCACAAGCGGATGGTTGCTTCTCTAGAAGGTCCTTAGTTAGCTTCACACATTTTTCATCCAAAGCAACAAGTTCAAGTTTTAGTTTTCACAACTATTGCATGGTGAGCTAAGCTGGGGCCTTAGTTGCATACTTAGCCAACTTGTTGTTATGGTCAATCATTTCTTGGCTGTTTTGAGACAGATTCAAGTTCATGATTAATTTAGGACAGTTCAAACAAGAAGCAATTGGCTCAAGTAGTGAAGCTTACTGATTCGGCAATTTTATGATACGCCGTTTTAGGTTCATCTTTAAATTATTGCAGGTTTCACATGACTGGGCAAATCCAGAAGCATAGCATAAGGTCCTCTAGCAGCAATGTCCTCAGCCTCAAATGAGGTGGGAGAAGTAGTCTCATCAGTAGTCAGTAGGGTAACAGCCATCCTACTCAGTTCTAATTCGGCAAGCAGACTAGCATTCTCCACCTTAATAATATCAAGCTCAGAGGACAAACTATCATGCGAGGTCCTTAATTTCTCCATATCACCCAATAGAGCACAGCATGTATCACACTCATCACAAGAGGGACCAGATGTAAGAGCAATAATCTCTAGTGACAATCTATCTACTTCCTTCTCTAACTCAGTACACCTAGCCCTAGCTCTAGCATGAAAACCACCTAACTTAAGAAAAGCATGATTGAGCTGGTCGTAGGTGGGGTATACCTCGTCGAGTCGAGTACTGACTCATTGTCGCTCGATTCACCCTCGAGGCCATGAAGCACATGCGGAGAAGTCGTCACCGCCATCCTTGAGCTCTTGGTCACCCGTCCGTCGTCGTCGCTCCATCCTTCCACCTCGCTGAGGTCGAGGTCGTCGAAGGCGGTGAGGACGCGGTGGAAGAGCTTCTTGGCTTTGCCAAAGTTGCGGAACTTCTTCTTGCCTTGTGCAGGAGCTGGAGGCTTCTTGTTGCGGTTCTTGTCGGTGAAGTCGTTCTTGCCCGAACCGCCGTAGTCGTTCTTGCCCTTCTCGGGCAGGGCGGTTTGCCGAATGTGGTTGGGGCCACCACACTCGAAGCAAATCACGAGTCCTCCCCTCTTTCTGTCCCTCCTCCTCTTGTAAGCATGGGAAAACTTCCGAGCTAGGAGGGCGGTGCTCATCCTCGAGTGCTCTAGCGATCATCGATTACATCACGAGAGCGGCAAGGGAGAAACCACACAACAAATCGCAGAAGAACCGAAGCCAAAGCGGGATCGGTGACTAGGGCCATCGGCGTGACTTCGACTTTCGAAACAATGTCAATCTCGTGAGTCTTGAGACGCGAGTACAGCGCATCAAGAGTCAAAGTCGAGAGGTCCGTGGTGTCCTTGATGGTAGTCACCTTCATTTCCCAAACACGAAGATCAAGTGCGAGCAAGCATCCATCGGCGTTATCGAGTCGGGGTATGTGAGACCGACCGCTCGGAGGTTGCTCGAGAATCTTGTGAAAGCGCGCAAAGCACTCATCCGAGGACTCTCCGGTGAGCATTTCAAACTTGTTGTAATCTCGCAGGCTGAATCTGTCGTGCACCGTCTTTATTTGGGTGGTGCCCTCATGGTAAGCATCGAGGGTCTCCCAAATATCGGCGGATGAAAGATGAGATATCGATCAAACTCACTACGACTCGGGCCACGGATGATGATGTTCCTTGCCTTTGCATTCGCCTCAACATCACCATATTCCGGCATTGATGTTCTCATCGGCGGGAACAACAAACCGGACCTTGACCTTCGCGGATGGCGTACCACAGGCCTGGATGTATGTCTCCATTCGGCTCTTCGGAAAGTGTCGATGCCATCGAAAATGGGCGGCTTGGTGGAATACTTGTCCGTTGCCATGGCTCACAGACCGGTTAAAGATCTATCGAGAAGAGCTAACCGGCTCTGATACCAATTGTAGGATCGGAAATGGCAACAGAGGGGGGTGAATGGTGCCTTTTTTTTAAAAAACTTTGCCCCCAAAGTATCCACAAAAATATCAACTCTCCGATAGCTATAAAAGCTATGAAGAAGATGATTTAAAGCTTTTTGGAAATCGCTATAGAGACCACCTGCCGAAAAAGAAAATCTGAAACTACACAATAATTGATACAAGGCTATCAATTTCTGCTCAAGATTCACCAAAAGATTAAAACTAGCAACTTTGCACAGTGGCAGTATATTCAACAGTTACCTTCTTCTTTGAACAAGCTGAAAGATAGAGCACTAAGTTGAGTTACTACTTGCATTGCTAGGAGTTGTAAATCTACATCTTGCAGTGGGCAAAAGAGCAGCAGAAGATGCGGTCGCGGCTACAAAAGAATGCAAAGCTGGACTTGAGCTAGCCAAAAATTACGCAGATTGGGACTTGGGACAAGCTGAAAATGTAACCATGCGAGTGCAACAACTTCCAAGCGAAGGTAACCAAGAAAGAAATCACAAGGCTGCTCTTCACACCTCTCTACTAATCCAAACCAAAACAACAAACTCAAGTGCTGCTACACCTTACAGACTCAACTCACAGCCACATTGGAAATCAAGAACCTGCACACACACAACCCAGCCGAGCAGCCTCTCCTTGCTTTGGCTCTTGCACTCCCTCTAGCAAAGCTTAAGTGCTGCCCCATATATACATCACGCACATCACAGGTACAGCAGCAAATACAGTACTTAGCACGGCCAAATAGCATGGAAGCATTGGCCGAAAAGTAGCGGACAACAAGCACAAACGAGAGCAAATGCAGCACATTAGTTCGGCATGAATGCAGTAAACAGCAGCAGAAATTACAGAATTGAATATGGCTAAATGCCTGCAAATGCCGTGCCTAAATACTACAAAGGACTGCTGACTGAAACATCATATATTGCAGCTGTACTGCTTAATTAATTGCAGGCCGAAGGTTCAAGTCAAAGTACCTGTGCAGAACCGAAAACAGAGGGTAGATTCTTGTGCGGTCGGTTGGCAGAAAGAGCTGCACTCTGATTCGCCACAATGGGCAATGACTTAAATTACGCTTGCTCTACGCTTTCTGATTCGGCTAGCAAAAGAATCTGCGATGGGAGTGTTGTTCGATTGAAAAGAGGGGCTGAGCCGAAATCAATTTCTTTTCAAACAACGAACAGCACACTCAAAGAAATGCTGCGGTGAAGATCTTTGCGGACTGAAAATGGAGTGAGTAGAGCTCGAGTCGACCGACCGAAAACTAAAACTTGATCTACCTTTGGTTTGGAAAGGGATCTTTGAGACACGAAAATAGCCGTGAGCAAGAGCTATATCAATTGGCCCAAAAAGCGAAAGCGACACATGATTGTTGTTATTTTTGGGTCAATTGATCTTGAAAAAGAACTTAATAGCACAAAGACCTTAGGAAACAAAAGAATTCAACAAGTGAGCAAGAAATGCGGATTTGGGCAAATCGAGAATTAATTTCAGAATGAATATGATTTTCAATTTGCCCGAATTCTTGATTCTTTTGCCCAAGCATCTTTAAAAGAAGAGGAGAAGATCTCGGAAGAAGATTCATAACCTAACATGAGAAACCAACTGAAAACCAACAGTCGGAGATCCTGTCTCCAAACCCTAGAAACACAAGCAGAGGACACCCAAAATGGCTCACATCGGACTTCCTCAAATAAATTCATTGCAAATAGACAAAAGGATTACAGAGGAGTCTCGATACACTGGACATTAACACAAGAGGAATGATTACATGGGAAGTTTTCTCCAACCACTACATGTTTGAGA